>VWZI01020285.1:58879-75321 GCA_013396835.1 Psilopogon haemacephalus | reverse complement strand
AGAGGGAGAGGGAGAGGGAGAGGGAGAGGGAGAGGGGAAAAAGAGAAAAAGAAAAGAAAGAAAAAAGAGGCAGAGGTCTGGCAGAGAGGAGCAAGATCAAAATCTCTGACTCCATCAGGAATCCAAAGTGGCATTTTGAAGTGGAAAAAGGAAAAACAGCCTATTAGCACCAGTCTGGGGAAGAGGTAGTCTAATGGGGCTGATGTGAAACCAGCAAGCTTAAAGCAATGCAGATAAGTTCCTGGACTTGGCTGCCTAATGCAGATGTAGCTCACCTCTCCAGACCCCTCAGGGTTGCAAACTGGAGCTAAGGCTCCAATCCAAACCTCTTGAGCCTATCCAGCAGGCCCTACTTCGAGCTACTTAAAGTGCCCAGAAATCCCTCCCTAATGCAACATCTCAGCAAGGCACTTCCCAGCTGCCACCTGTAAACTCAACCAAGAGGAGGCCGGAGCCACTGCCTGGACATCAGCTCTGCTCTGCTTACACTGCCATAAATCCACAAGTCTCTGAGCTGTCTCCCAGGTGTTAGCACAGATGGCAATCAAGCCAGGAGCCATCCCAGGCTCCTTTGCCATTAGCCTGCAGGAATGCAGCCCCAGCAGAGTGCTGCCTCTGATTAATTAATTATTTCAGTGTGTTTAGGCTGAATGCAGACAGAAAAAGCCAGCAGCATTCATGCCTCTTCCTTTGCCTCCTGATTTACCTTCCCTCTTCCAGCAGGAAATAGCCAAGGCTGAGACTCTCCATCCACTCCAGTCTCCAAAGCATCCTCCTGCAAACATCCTTCCCTGATGATCACATTCTGTGCTTCTGTGCTCCACAACTTCCCTGGGCAACCTGTGCCAGTGTCTCACCACCCTCACTGCAAAAAACTTCCTCCTAACATCCAGTTTCAATCTTCCCTCTGCCACCTTAAACCCATTACCACTCGTCCTCTCATTACAGGACCTTGTCAATAGTCCCTTCCCAGTCCTCCTCTAGGCCCCCTTTAGATCCTGGAAGGCCACTCCAAGGTCTCCTGGCAGCCTTCTCTTCTCCAGGCTGCACAGCCCCAACTCTCTCAGCCTGTCCTCACAGCAGAGCTGCTGCAGCCCTCTCAGCATCTTGGTGTCCCTTCTCTGAATCAACACCATCACTTCTGCTTCCCTTTGCACTTCAGCCTGGCATGAAGACAGACTTGTTTATGTGTATAAAGGGGGAAAGTAAGAAGCAAAAGAAGAATAATTCAGCTAGGGGCAAGCCTTGGTCATTATTTGGACCACTGGGCAACAGGGCTGAGCAATGGCTTGCCATGACAGTCCCCTAAATAACTGTTAGCTAGAAAAACTGGCTTACATTACAGAAACAATTATAAGAGTTAACCATTTGGAAAAAGGCAAACATGCTGCTGAGGAAATGCTGCTCCAACCACCACAGCTCCCATTCCTCAGATTAAAATCGAAATTTCAAGGGGAAGGAAAAAAAAAAAAGGAGGAGCAGGAGGAGGAGGGGATGGTGGTGGGGTGGGGGGGAGGAAGGGATGGTGGTGGTGGAAAGAGATAAATCAATGCAAGTTTATGTTCAAGTAAGGCAGCCTGGTATCAGAACAGCACATGACAAAACAGATGCATACTTATGCTGCTGATTTCCACAAATCCAGTCCTGTAGGATGAGCATAATAATAATAATAATAATAATCCAAAATGAGAGCACCATGTCCAGTCTGGAGAAGAGGAGGCTCCCAGGTGACCATCTGGTGGCCTTCCAGCAACTGAAGTGGGCTACAAAAAAAGCTGGGGAAGGACTTTTGATGCTATCGGGGAGTGACAGGACTAGGGGGAATGGAGCAAAGCTGGAGGTGGGGAGAGTCAGACTGGAGTTGAGGAGGAAGTTGTTGAGGATGAGAGTGGTGAGAGGCTGGAATAGGTTTCCCAGGGAGGTGGTGGAAGCCTCATCCCTGGAGGTGTTTTTGGCCAGGCTGGCAGAGGCTGTGGGCAGCCTGCTCTAGGGTAGGGTGTCCCTGGGCATGGCAGGGGGGTTGGAACTGGCTGATCCTTGTGGTCCCTTCCAACCCTGACTGATTCTAGGATTCTATGTCTAAACCCCAGCTCCAGTAATTGCCCATGCAAATGCACATATATTTTTGGAGTACAACTGTGTCCTTTCCCTCCTGACAACTTGGATCAAATCTGGCTTCTAGTGCCACGATTGTGTCTGCATTTACACACAGCCTATACTTCCCCACCGGCACAACTTGAATCATAGAATCATAGAATGGTTTAGGTTGTGAGAAACCTCAAAGCTCATCCAATTCCAGCCTCCCTGTGCCACAGTCAGGGACACCTCCCACTAGAACAGGTCACTCAAAACCTCATCCAGCCTGGCCTCAACCACATCCAGGGAGGGAGCAGCCACAGCCTCCCTGGATAACCTGTGCCAGTGTCTCACCACCCTCACTGTGAAGAATTTCTTCCTAATATCCTGTTTAAATCTCCCCTCCGCCAGTTTGAACCCATTCCCCCTCGTCCTGTCATTACAAGACCTTGTGAACAGTCCCTCCCCAGCCTTCCTTTAGCCCACTTCAGATACTGGAAGGTTGCTATAAGGTCTCCCCAAAGCCTTCTCTTCTCCAGGCTGCAAAGCCCCAACTCTCTCAGCCTGTCCTCATAGCAGAGCTGCTGCAGCCCTCTGAGCATCTTTGTGGCCCTCCTCTGGACTCTCTCCAACAGTTCCATGTCCTGCTTGTGCTGGGGGCTCCAGAACTGCAGACAGTGCTGCAGGTGGGGTGTGAGGAGAGCAGAGTAAAGGGGCAGAATCCCCTCCCTTGCCCTGGTAATGCTTCTCTTAATGCAGCCCAGCACACAGTTGCTGTCTGAGCTGTGTGTGCACACTGTTGGCTCATGTTGAGCTTCTCATCCACCCAGAACCCCAGGTCCTTTTCCTCAGAAAACTCCCACCCTGCAGAGGCAACAGGCTGAGAGGTTATGAAGAAGCTGCTTGGCAGCAGCTCAAAGACAACACAGTAAAGGAAAATGCTTTGTTATGGCACTCTGAGCCCCTCTGGGAGAAAAGATGTGACAGCCAAACTGCTGTCCTCAGTGCAGACAGAGAGAAGCCAGGCTGGTTAAAGAAGGGAGAGCTCTGAACACAAGCAAAGCTAATTCATTACAGCTAACAGCCCTGAGCAGGGCTTCTGTTTTGCTAAGAAACTCTATAATGGAAAGATACACTTGAGCTGCATTTACCTCTGCTGTTTACAGCCACTGAAGCTTTCTCTTCATATTGTCCTTTTTTTTTCTTTTTTTTTTTCTCTTTTATTTACATTCCCAGCTGCATTAGTGTTATGAATCTGAAAGCTCAAAGCCATGGAAATGGCCACGATTTGATTCTGAGCAGACTGTGTGCTGGATGGGATTATAGATCATCTAAACCTGGCTAAAGAAGGATGCAGAAGCTGCGCAGTTCAAGGGTGCCCTCACCTGCATGGCAAGGAAAGAGACAGAAGTCATAGAATCAGTCAGGGTTGGAAGGGACCACAAGGATCAGCCAGTTCCAACCCCCCTGCCATGCCCAGGGACACCCTACCCTAGAGCAGGCTGCCCACAGCCTCTGCCAGCCTGGCTGCATACAGTGTAAATGCTTCATAAAATCATAGGATCATAGACTCATAGGATCACAGCATCACAGGATCTTAGCATCATAGTTTCTTAGAACCATAGGATCATAGCATTATAGAATCATAGGATCATAGAACCACAGAATCAAAAGATCATAGGATCATAGTATCATAGGATCAGAGAATCAAAGGATCATAGCATCATAGAATCAAAGGATCATAGAACCATAGAATCATAAGATCATAGGATCAGAGAATCCTAGAATCAGTCAGGGTTGGAAGGGACCACAAGGATCAGCCAGTCCCAACCCCCCTGCCATGCCCAGGGACACCCTACCCTAGAGCAGGATGCCCACAGCCTCTGCCAGCCTGGCCAAAAACACCTCCAGGGATCTGGCCCCAAACACCTCCCTGCAGGGGCAACCCATTCCAGGCTCTCACCACTCTCATGCTCAACAACTTCCTCCTCACCTCCAGTCTGAATCTCCTCACCTCCAGCTTTGCTCCATTCCCCCTAGTCCTTTCACTCCCTCATAGCCTCAAAAGTCCCTCCACAGTTTTCTTTATAGCCCCCTTCAGACCCTGCAAGGCCACAAGGAGGTCATCTGGCAGCCTTCTCTTCTCCAGGCTGCACAGCCCCAACTCTCTCAGCCTGTCCTCACAGCAGAGCTGCTGCAGCCCTCTCAGCATCTTGGTGGCCTCCTCTGGAGTGACTCCAACACTTCCATGTCCTTCTCTTGCTGGGGGCTTCCGAACTTGCAGGCAGAGGCTTGTTTCCAAGCACCACATAATGCCTTTGAATGGCAGCAAACTGCTCAGTGCCTCCAGCTTCCTAGGAAGTCCTCTGCCCTCTCCAACAGCAGCCTGTGCTCTTCCCTCTGTGGACACATTTTCTGCAGGCACACTTGGCCACAAACCAGTGAGAGATGCAGGAGGACATCTGCATCACCCCAGCTAATGCTGCTCATGTCATAATCAAACGAGAGAAGGCAGCAACTCACCAACTTCCTCCTCACCTCCAGTCTGACTCTCCTCACCTCCAACTTTGCTCCATTCCTCCTAGTCCTGCCACTGCATGAGAGCCCAGAAAGTCCTTCCCCAGCTTTTTTGTAGCCCCCTTCAGATTCTGAAAGGCCACAAGAAGGACACTAGGCAGATACATCAAAAGAATCTTTTGCTGCCCCATGCAGATAGCCCAATCAGTGAAGCTGCAGCACAGGAGGTTCCACCTCAATGCAGGGGGGAAATTCTTTACTGTAAGGTTTACAGAGCATTGGCACAGGCTGCCCAGAGAGGTTGTGGAGTCTCCTTGTCTGGAGCCTTCGCAGACTCTGTCTGGATGTGTTGCTGTGTGCCCTGAGCTAAATTGTCTGGTTCTGCTCTGGCAGGGGAGTTGGACTTGATCTCTTTGGGTTCCTTCCATCCTCTGCCATCCTGTGAGCCTGGGATGATTTTTCTTTTATATTGCATTAAAAGTGAATGTAGGGAAGGGGTAGCAGAGAAAAGCTAAGTGAATAAAGCCCCAAATGTTTGGGTGGAGCACTGAGTCCTCCATCCTGGAATATTGCTGATACCTTCTGGCTGGTCAGGGGTGAGGGACAGGCTCTGCTCACTGTTCCCTGCCATAGGCCAAGGAGCAATGGATGGAAGCTGCAGCACAGGAGGTTGCAGCTCAACACAAGAGGCAACTTCTTGCCTGTGTGGGTCCCACAGCAGTGGCACAGGCTGCCCAGAGAGGTTGTGGAGTCTCCTTGTGTGGAGCCTTTGCAGACTCTGTCTGGATGTGTTCTTGTGTTCCCTGAGCTAGACTGTCTGCTCCTGCTCTGGCAGGAGGGGGTTGGACTCAATGATCTATTTGGGTCCCTTCCAACCCCTGACATCTTGTGAGCCTGTGAAGTGCCTGCTGCCTTTGCAGCCTAATCCCAAAACCATTCTTCGTTTCCCTTAAACACAGCCAAGTAAAGCACAGCTTAGCCTTAATCTCCCTCAGCTCCTTCTCCCTTGCTTTCAGAGCTTGTGTTACTGCTCTGCTATCCCAGGTGTAATCCAGACCTGCTTTGCCTAACTCTGTAGCCAAGCAGAGAATTCATTGCTAGCTCAAACAGTCTTAGAGATTTCTATCCTACAGACCAAGATCTATTAGAGGCTTAGATGAGAGACCACCAATTTTAATTTTTTTTATTTTATTTTTTTCTTACCATCACTGGAGCAAGGATTTAAAGCCCTGATAGTGCTCTGCAGCAGTGACTGATTAGAGCAATAAACTACATTGCTACACAAGCCTCTTCCCCCTGCTTCTTCTCATTTCTAAGTGGTATTAAAATAGTTTATGAGCGTTCAGCTGCTCTGCACTTTACATTCTCTCCTGTGCCATAAATGTTGGGGGGGGGAAGACAGAAAAATCATCACTTTTTTTTTTTTCCATCTTTGACTTTTTGTTCCTATGTTAATCATCTTCTGCTACCCAACAGGCAACGAATGCAGGAAGCAGTCCTCAAGAAAGAAGTTTGCATTAGCATCACCACTGCTGCTGCTGCTGCATGGTGGGAGACACCATGAGGCACAGCTGGAGCTGGGAAACAAAGTCTGGCCTCAGGGTATGGCTGGGAGAATTTCTATCTCCCTCTCGCTGGAAAGGGACCTGAGTAAAGCATTTGACTCTGTCCCACGTGACATCCTGGTCACCCAACTGGAAAAACACAGACTTGATGGATAAGGAATTGCCTGGATGGTAGCACACAGAGAGTGGTGATCAAGGGCACAATGTCCACCTGCAGACCAGTGCCAAGTGGCTCCCTCAGGGGTCAGTGCTGGCACCAGTGGTGTTTCACATCCTTGTCAGTGACATGGGCAGAGGAATCAGTGCAGCCTCAGCAAGTTTACAGCTGGCACCAAGCTGTGTGGCACAGGAGACTTGCCAGAGGGCAGGGATCCATCCAGGGGGACCTGCACAGGCTGCAGACTTGTGCCCAGGCCAACCTCATGGCATTCAACAATGCCAAGTGTAAGGTTCTGCAGCTGGGTGGGTGCAATCCCAAGCACAACTCCAGGCTGGGTGGGGAATGGCTGAGAGCAGCCCTGAGGAACAAGACCTGGGGGTCTGGGCTGATGCAAAGCTGAAGATGAGGCTGCAGTGTGAGTGCAGCCCAGACAGCAACTGTGTGCTGGGCTGCAGCAAGAGCAGCTGTGGGCAGCAGGGCAAGGGAGGGGATTGTGCCCCTTGGCTCTGCTCTCCTCACACCCCACCTGCAGCACTGTCTGCAGCTCTGCAGCCCCCAGCACAAGCAGCACATGCAAGTGGTGGAGCCAGTGCAGAGGAGGCCACCAAGATGCTGAGAGGGCTGCAGCAGCTCTGCTGTGAGGACAGGCTGAGAGAGTTTGGGGCTGTGCAGCCTGGAGAAGAGAAGGCTGCCAGGAGACCTTGGAGTGGTCTTGCAGGATCTGAAGGGGACTACAGGAGGGCTGGGGAGGGACTATTGATGAGGTCTTGTAAAGACAGGATGAGGAGGAATGGGTTTGAGGTGTAAGAGGGGAGATTGAAACTGGATGTTAGGAGGAAGGTTTTTGCAGTGAGGGTGGTGAGACACTGGCACAGGTTGCCCAGGGAGGTTGTGGCTGCTCCCTTCCTGGATGTGTTCAAGGCCAGGTTGGATGAGTCCTTGAGCAACCTGTTCTAGTGGGAGGTGTCCCTGGGCATGGCAGGAGGGGTTGGAACTCACTGATCCTTGTGGTCCCTTCCAACCCTGACTGCTTCTATGATTTCTCCCTCTGTCATTCCGACACGGACTCAATTTTCAGGCTCTCATTTTCTTGATGCTTCTGCAGGACCTTCTGGTGGATTAAAAAAAAATTTAGGGATGGCAATTTGCTTGAAATCACCAGAGCAAAATTTGCCCAGGTAATTACCCCAATTGCATCTGCAATCATCTGAGCCACGAGCACAGGTGAACAATTCCACTTCGGCTGCTCCTCCTCCGTAGGTACTTTTTTTTTTTTGGCACCAGCAATTTTGGAGTCCCAAGCTTTCAAATGAAGCTGATTTCTGTGGGTAAGTCTCCTCCTTCCATTGCTGTAAACACCATTTGCAATTGTCAGCCCATTTCTCCCAACCCAAAGCCAGCTTAGATCTTCTCTCAGAGTACATTGCTGGCTTTTAAGGACTGCTGGATCAGTTCTGGTGTCCCTAGCAGAAGGAGGACACAGAACTGTTGGAAGCAGTGCAGAGGAGGGCCACCAAGATGCTCAGAGGGCTGCAGCAGCTCTGCCATGAGGACAGGCTGAGAGAGTTGGGGTTTTTCAGCCTGGAGAAGAGAAGGCTGCCAGGAGATCTTATAGTAGCCTTCCAGGATCTGAAGGGGGCTACAGGAGGGCTGAGGAGGGACTGTTGACAAGATCTTGTAATGACAGGATGAGGAGGAATGGGTTTAAAGTGGCAGAGGGGAGATCGAGACAGGATGTTAGAAGGAATTTCTTTCCAGTGAGGGTGGTGAGACACTGGCACAGGTTGCCCAGGAAGGTCGTGGAGTACAGAATCACAGAATGTGTTCTACAACCTTCCTGGAGGTGTTCAAGGCCAGGTTGGATGAGGCCTTGGGCGACCTGTTCTAGTGGGAGGTGTCCCTGCCTGTGGCACAGGGGGGTTGGAACTGGATGAGCTTTGAGCTCTCTTCCAACCTGAACCATTCTAGGACTTGTCCTGAGGGTGCCTAAAGACAGGCCAATGGGGAATGGTTTGAAGCTGAGGCAGAGCAGGGTTAGGCTGGAGCTGAGGAAGAAGTTCTTCAGCAGGAAGATGGTGAGACTCTGGAGTAGGCTGCCCAGGGAGGCTGTGGCTGCCTCCTCTCTGGAGGTGTTGAAGACCAGGCTGGATGCATCTTTGAGCAGCTGAGTCTAGCTGGGAGGTGTCCCTGGGTAGGGTGGGGAGCTTGAAGTAGCTGATCCCTGAGGTCCCTTCCAACCTAAGCCATTCTAGGATGCTGTGACTGTTAGACTTGAGTAACAGCTTCCCAAGAGAGGGGAGGAAGAAGTGAGGGAGAAATACAGAGCCAAGTAGACATGTTAAAGCCCAGCACAGCCAAAACACTGAGCTGATCTAACACAGACTCGTTCTGAAAGCAAACTCCTGGAAAATCAGCTTCCCCCTCCTTGCATAGCTGAGCTCCAAAGGCTTTTATTTATAGGCTCTCAAAAAAGAATCCCTCTGCATATTTCACCCAAACTGATGTGTTTTAATACTTAAAAGGAACTGGATGGCCATATAAAACTTGAAATGTCACTTGGAACTCCAGGGATGTCCAGCTCTCAGGGCAAAAGAAATACAGCCTGATTTATGACAGGGTGTAATAGAGGAAGGCACATTACAAGAGACAATAACCTTCATTCCCAGGCAATTTCAGCTTCCCAGGTAGAGTGGATATTGCAGCAAAGCATTGGACATTCTTCATGGCATCCATAAAAGTGAAGTTTTTACAATTTCATTTTGTGGACTTCTCTCTCCCAGTCCTATGAATAACAGCTCCATCTCTGAATCTGCACCTTCCAATGGTCATTAAGTGGGAGAGCAGACTTGATCTTGGCCTGGGCCACCAAAACAGCCCCTACACTCATCTCCAAAAGGCTCCACTTTGGTGCCAGTATTTGATGCATGCCACAACCAGGTGAGAAGCAAAATCCAAGTTCAACAGTAATTTGTAAGATTGAGAATCACAGAATCAGTCAGGGTTGGAAGGGACCACAAGGATCAGACAGTTCCAACCCCCCTGCCATGCCCAGGGACACCCTACCCTAGAGCAGCCTGACCACAGCCTCTGCCAGCCTGGCCACAAACACCCCCAGGGATCTGGCCCCAAACCCCTCCCTGCAAGGGCAACCCATTCCAGCCTCTCACCACTCTCATGCTCAACAACTTCCTTCTAACCTCCAGCCTCAATCTCCCCACCTCCTATCACTCCCTGACAGCCTAAAAAGTACCTCCCCAGATTTTTTGTAGCCCCCTTCAGATCCTGGAAGGCCACAAGGAGGTCACCTGGGAGCCTCCCCTCCTCCAGCCTGCACAGCCCCAACTCTTTCAGGCTGTGCTCATAGCAGAGCTGCTGCAGCCCTCTGAGCATCCTCGGGGCCCTTCCAGGGACATGCCCCAGTGTCTCCACATCCCTCTTGTCCCAGGGGCTCCAGCACTGGATGCACTACTCCAGGTGGGCTCTCAGCAGAGCACAGCAGAGGGGCAGAATCACCTCCCTGGCCCTGCTGCCCACACTGCTCCTGCTGCAGCCCAGCCTCTGCTTGCCTTTCTGCCCTGCAAGTGCACACTGCTGCCTCAGCTTCAGCTTCTCATCCACCATTACCCCCAAGTCCCTCTCTGCAGGGCTACTCTTCAGCCAGTCACTGCTCAGTGACTCAAGCTCAGTGAAGGTTTATCCCTGTGGCCAACGGGATCAAGGTTTGCAGATGCCTCCTGCCAACTATATCTCCTGATTTTGGATACAGTTCTTTAATTCCATCACTGATGCTACTGAGATATCCTTCACAAACCTTCATTAGGTGATTTTAGAAGTCATTGCAAGAGGATGTTTTTCCTATCACATGCTCACAGGATGTCAGGGGTTGGAAGGGACACAAAGAGATCATCCAGTCCAACCTTCCTGTTAGAGCAGGACCAGACAATCTAGCTCAGGGAACACAAGAACACACCCAGACAGGCCTTGAGAGGCTCCAGAGAAGGAGACTCCACAACCTCTCTGGGCAGCCTGTGCCACTGCTCTGGGACCCACACAGGCAAGAAGTTGCCTCTTGTGTTGAGCTGCAACCTCCTGTGCTGCAGCTTCCATCCATTGCTCCTTGGCCTATCCTAGGGAGCAGTGAGCAGAGCCTGTCCCCCCACTCCTGACCCCCAGCCCTCAGAGATTTAGAAACACTGATCAAATCCCCTCTCAGTCTTCTCTTCTGCAGACTAAGCAGCCCCAGGTCCCTCAGCCTCTCCTCCCCAGGCACTGCTGCAGTCCCCTCAGCATCCTCACAGCCCTCCACTGGACCCTCTCCAGCAGATCCCTGTCCCTCTGAAACTAGAGAGCCCAAAACTGAACACAGTATTCAAGATGAGATCTCATCAGGGTAGAGTAGAGGGGGAGGAGAACCTCCCTTGATCTGCTGGACACACTCTGCCTAATACACCCCCGGATCCCCTTGCTCCTATTGTCCCCCAGGGCACATGGCTGTGCCATGGATGTTCTCCCCCAGCACTCCCAGGTCCCTTATCCAGAAGGCTGCTCTCCAGGAGTCACCTCCCAGACTGCACATTGCTGTGCCATGGATGTTCTCCCCCATCACTCCCAGCCCTCTCTCCTTGGGGCTGCTCTCCAGCAGTCACCTCCCAACCTGTCCTGCTGCAGTTTATTCTTCCTCCCCAGGTGCAGGACTCTGCACTTGTCCTTGTTGAACCTCATTTGGTTTCTCAGTTCCCAGCTCTGTCTGCCCAGTCTATCCAGGACATAATACTTAAGAAGAGCTGTAACTACAAACCCCATCCTCCTCCTACAGCTGGATGAGGCTGAATGGGAGCCAGCAGCCCAGAATGCTTTTGATTCTTCCCAGCCCTAATGCATAGGCTGTGGCACTAATGCACCTAACAAGGGACCAGCTGCTCCTTCCCTGTCTCTACACAGAGCCCAGCCTGGGCCCAATTGTTAGGGGAATAATACTGCACGAAAAGGGGATTCAAATCAGCACAATAACAAACAGAAAAGGGATAATGGCAGACAATCAAGCTAACAAGAATAATACCTATAATTCAATCAGCTCATTAACTCCACTAAAAGCTGGCTTTGTACACCAGCCTCCTGGCTCCTGCAACGTCTTCAGAGGAGTGCACACATCTGATTATGAAGGGTCCATCATCAGGCAGGAGAGCAGGCATCACCAGGATGGAACAAAACCATTCCTTTCCCAGCCCAAGGAACATCCTGTTCGTAGCTAATGTCCATGCTCACTTGAAATTGTGGTACCTTACCTGAAATGAAGTCATTTCCAGGCTAAAAGCTGAAGTGTTTAGCAGCCCCAAAAAGAGTGTTGCCTCTGAGGCCACCTCCAGGGCTTTCTGGAGGTGGAATCAGTCAGGGTTAGAAGGGACCACAAGGATCAGCCAGTTCCAACCCCCCTGCCATGCCCAGGGACACCCTACCCTAGAGCAGGCTGCCCACAGCCTCTGCCAGCCTGGCCAAAAACACTTCCAGGGATGTGGCCCCAAACACCTCCCTGCAAGGGCAACCCATTGCAGCCTCTCACCACTCTCATGCTCAACAACTTCCTCCTCACCTCCAGCTTTGCTCCATTCCCCCTACTCCTCTCACTCCCTCATAGCCTAAAAAGTCCCTTTCCAGCTTTTTTGTAGCCCCCTTCAGATGCTGGAAGGCCACCAGAAGGTCCCCTGGGAGCCTCCTCTTCTCCAGCCTGCACAGCCCCAACTCTTTCAGGCTGTGCTCACAGCAGAGCTGCTGCAGCCCTCTCAGCATCCTCGGGGCCCTTCTCTGCACACCTCCAGCATCTCCACATCCCTCTTGTCCCAGGGGCTCCAGCACTGGATGCACTACTCCAGGTGGGCTCTCAGCAGAGCACAGCAGAGGGGCACAATCACCTCCCTGGCCCTTCTGCCCACACTGCTCCTGCTGCAGCCCAGCCTCTGCTTGGCTTTTGTGTTTCAAACCTAAACCATTCTGTGATTCTATGATCCTATGCCCATTCCAGGTTATTGCTGCCTCTTTTGTGTTCTCTACCCAAGCACACAGACAGCCTTGCAGTCCTCTGGGAGATCTGTCAACAGGTAGCAGTTGTGTTGGGCTGCTAGCAAGCTGGATGCTGAGGCAAGCAGTTGCCATGCAATAAGATGGAGTGCACTTCCCCGCTCCCAAGTCCTGGAAGCACACAGGATAGGCTGGGAGATAAAAAGGAATGGCAGCAAAGGCACCAAAATTTTGAGCTAATCACCTGCTGGGAAACCCAAAAAAAAAATCCCCCCCCACAAAAAAAGCACCAAGCAATAAAGCCAACCCCAGGGCTGATGCTGAAGCTCCACAGACAACGATAGCAGACAAGCTCCTGGTTTAGCACCTCAGCCACACGATAAATTAGGTGAGGGTGTTAGAACAACAGCTGGCTGCTAATTAGTCAAACACTCACCCCCCCCTTCCCCCAACCCCTCAGCAGGCTAGCAACAAAGTGGCAGAGAAGAACTCAAGTAAATTAAATTTATATTAAAAAAAAAAAANAATGAAATCAATCTTTAAAAAAAACAAAAAAAAAAAAAAAAAAAAAAGAAAGAAAGAAAAAAAAGAAAAGAAAATTTCCTGCTGCAATCACTCCCCCGATAGACCTTTTCCTTCATCTCCCCTCTCGGCTTTTTATTTATTGTAATTACTTTAGTAATAAGATTTGTTTCCTTGTTGTTATATATATTGCCAGGCAGGGCAACAACCACAACAAACAACAACAACAAAATAATGGCTGGGAAAGAGTTATGGAGCTTATTTATCTCCTTGGCTGTTATTGGGCCACTGGGGGGAGAGAGAGAGAGATGGGGAGGTGGGGGCCTGGGAAAAGCAGTAAATAGAAGGGAAAGAATATTCCTCGGGAGCTGAGATGTACAGGGGGCATATTTAGCAAGGAGGAAACACTGCCAATGAGTGAGTGAAGCTCATAACTCAGGGGGGCCCAGCAGCTCTGGCTGATAAAGGAAGGAATAAACTATGCCTGCCTTGGAAGCGCTGTCAGGAGGGAGAGTCCTGGGGTGCAGCTGCCTGCAGATGGATGTTTAGAGCAGAGGGAGAGCCAAGGATGGGCTGGCACAGAGAGAGAGAGCCAAGGATGGGCTGGCACAGAGAGAGAGAGAGCCAAGGATGGGCTGGCACAGAGAGAGAGAGCCAAGGATGGGCTGGCACAGAGAGAGAGAGACAAGGATGGGCTGGCACAGAGAGAGAGAGCCAAGGATGGGCTGGCACAGAGAGAGAGAGCCAAGGATGTAGCCTTTCAGTATCTAAAGGGGGCTACAAAAAAGCTGAGGAGAGACTTTTGAGTCTATCAGGGAGGGGCAGGACTATGGGGAATGGAGCAAAGCTGGAGGTGGGGAGATTCAGATTGGAGGTGAGGAGGAAGTTGTTGAGCATGAGAGTGGTGAGAGCCTGGAATGGGTTGCCCCTGCAGGGAGGTGTTTGGGGCCAGATCCCTGGAGGTGTTTTTGGCCAGGCTGGCAGAGGCTGTGGGCAGCCTGCTCTAGGGTAGGGTGTCCCTGGGCATGGCAGGGGGGTTGGAACTGGCTGATCCTTGTGGTCCGTTCCAAACCTGACTGATTCTATGATTCTAAGTTCCTTCATGGCTGCCTGGTAGACAGGATCAGATTCTCAAGCTGCAAAAAAAGTGCAAGGGAGGGTGGGGAGCTGCTTCCCAGCTCAGCCAGGTGCAGCCGGAGCATAATCGCATTAGTGCAATCCTGTTGGTGCTAGAGGAACACTCTCCACATGGAGCTCCCAGATCACATTAACCAAAGCAAACAGCAAGGCCCTGATCAGCTTTGTCACTGTGTGCAGGCTCCAAAAGTGTGATGATTTGGTACCCCTACGGGGATGAGCATCTTCGGCTGAGCCCTGCTGGCGGCAGGGAGGGAGGCAGGGGAAGAGACACAGCAGGGCTGCTTGGAGGAGATGCTCTGTAACTGCACACTGGCCTTTGCCTCGGGGGCTTCTGCACACCCCAGCACACAGGGCTGGGCAGCAGGGAGAGGAAGGCGAGTCAAAAAAACTCAGAAAAAAAGAAACCAACCCTTTCTTATATAATGATAAGCTCTGGTCAGACCCCACCTGGAGCACTGTGGGCAGCTCTGGAACCCCCAGCATAAGCAGGAGTTAGGAGATTCAGACTGGAGGTGAGGAGGAAGTTGTTGAGCATGAGAGTGGTGAGAGGCTGGAATGGGTTGCCCAGGGAGGTGGTGGGTGCCAGATCCCTGGAGGTGTTCAAGGCCAGGCTGGATGAGACTCAGGACAACCTGATGTAGTGTGAAGTGTCCCTGGGCATGGCAGGGGGGCTGGGACTGGCTGATCCTTGTGGTCCCTTCCAACCCTGACTGATTTTATGATTCTAACTGTTGGAGCCAGTCCAGAGGAGGCCACCAAGATGATGAGAGGGCTGCAGCAGCTCTGCTCTGAGGACAGGCTGAGAGAGTTTGGGCTCTGCAGCCTGGAAAAAAGAAGACTTCCAGGGGAACTTGTAGTAGCCTTCCAAAATTTGAAAGGGGCCTGCAGGAGGGCTGGGTAGGGAGTATTCACAAAGACTTGTAATGACAGGATGAGGAGGAATGGGTTTAAAGTCCCAGAGGGAAGACTGAAACTGGATGTTAGGAGGAAGTTTCTTGCAGTGAGGATGGTGAGACACTGGCAGAGGTTGTGGCTGCTCCCTCCCTGGAGGTGTTCAAGGCCAGGTTGGATAAAGGGTTGGACTTGATGATCTCTTTGGGTCCCTTCCAACCCCTGACATCCTGTGATCCTGTGACCTGTTCTAGTGGGAGGTGTCCCTGCCTATGGCACAGAGGGGTTGGAACTGGTAGAGCTTTGAGTTCCTTTCCAACCTTAACCATTGTATGATTCTATCCTGAGATACCAAGAGGAAAGCAGAGGCAGTGGAAGAGAAGGGATCTTTGTTTCCCAGTGAGAAGTAAGGTTGTTGGTTACCACACTCAGGTGTTCCCAGCCTCCAGAAGACACAGCCAAGATACTTGCTGGCTTGGTTAGTGGATTTGATGTATTCAGCATGTCCAGCCCTCATGGATTGGGGGAGAAGGTGTGGGTGCACAGCAAGATGTGTAAAACAAAGAAAAGAACAGTTGGGATGCTGGCAGAGGAAACAGCAGAGCCTCCAGCAGCCTGCTTGGGGATGCCTGGTGGGGACTGCCACTAAAGGCCTTGGGAACCCCAGGGGAAGCAAACTGCTGCGTGAAATAAGCTGTAAAATGGATTCTACAGATGTCAAGGAACACTTAGCAAGTATCCTCTTACCAGCCCTGTGGTCCACAGTGGGCTAGGGAGCAGCTCCTCCACAAAACAGTTTCCCTCTCAACACTGAAGTCAACAGAGTTTACTGCAGCTTTTAAACCTGGACGAGGTGGAGCAGGAAGCAGCCAAAATCAATCTGCATTTGCACTTAGAGGCATTAAGGGCCTGAAAGATATTTTCCTCCTCCAGTCTGCCTGGTTATCTTCAAGCAGACCACCACTAAAGCTGAGGCCCACAACATTTTCTTGCAGGGTAGAAGGATCCAAGACTGCTAATAAAAGCACATGGGAAGAAATGAGGAGAATGTGAGGACCAGAGGAGACTTCCAGGGACCATGTCCTGGGCTGCATTAAGAGAAGCTGTTGGCAGCAGAGCAAGGGAGGGGATTCTGCCCCTTGGCTCTGCTCTCCTCACACCCCACCTGCAGCACTGTCTGCAGCTCTGCAGCCCCCAGCACAGGAAGGACATGGAACTGCTGGAGAGAGTCCAGAGGAGGGCCACGAAGATGGTCAGAGGGCTGCAGCAGCTCTGCTATGAGGACAGGCTGAGAGTTGGGACTTTTCAGCCTGGAGAAGAGAAGGCTTCAAGGAGACCTTAGAGTAACCTTCCAGTATCTGAAGGGGGCTACAGGAAGGCTGGGGAGGGACTGTTCACAAGGTCTTGTAATGACAGGACGAGGGGGAATGGGTTCAAACTGGCAGAGGGGAGATTGAAACTGGATGTTAGGAGGAAGTTCTTCACAGTGAGGGTGGTGAGACACTGGCACAGGTTGCCCAGGGAGGCTGTGGAGCACAGAAGCACAGAATGTGATC
>VWZI01020285.1:41850-58848 GCA_013396835.1 Psilopogon haemacephalus | reverse complement strand
CCTAAACCATTCTATGATTCTATAAAGATGCTTAAAAGCACAACAAAACTATGGCCAAGTCCCTGTTCCCTTGCTCCTGCCCCATCTGCCAGGCACACTAAACTTCAGCTCTCCCCAGATTTAACTGCAGTTGAAGCTCATCTGCACCAGGGAAGGCAAAAGACCTTCCCGTGTGACACGGGCTCAAGGCACTGCACTTCACCCAGGTGTCACCAAGAGCCATGCCCTGCCTCCTCAGGGCTCCTTCTCTTCTATACTCACTCCTGACAGCTGGAGAACAACAAAAAAAATAAAAGGTCAGACGTTCCCTCCAGTCTTCCATCTGCTGGAAACTTTAATTAAGTGCAGTGAAAGGGAAATCTTAAAAAAAAAAAAAAGGGGAAAGCAGGGTAAAAGCCACAACCTTTCCTTCTCCTTTCTGCTCTCTGGAAGGATCAAGGAAGCATTTAGTGCCAGCAGAGGCTTCATATACTCTGGGGCAGCATCCAGCTGCCAGGAATGGTCCTACTGATCAGCCTCAGCCCTGGGGAGTGTAGCAGCACAAAAGCTATGACTGTTTGGAGGTACAGACCCAGAGAAGCCCAAGCTGCTCCCTGCTGAACACCTCACCCCAAGCTGGAATGAATTAGTTGAGAACCCAGCTCAGGTCACTGTTTGCTGAGGATTGTTCCTCTGCTTCTTCTGCAGCATTCAACCTGTGCAGCCTGACACAAAAGCAGAAGAATAGAATCGTAGAATGTCAGGGGCTGGAAGGGACCTCAAAAGATCAGAGGCTCACAGGATGTCAGGGGTTGGAAGGGACACAAAGAGATCATCAAGACCAATTCCCCCTGCCACAGCAGGAGCAGACAATCTAGCTCAGGGCACAAAGCAACACATCACAGGATCACAGGATGATTTTGGATACAGTTCTTTAATTCCATCACTGATGCTACTGAGATATCCTTCATAAACCTTCATTAGGTGATTTTAGAAGTCATTGCAAGAGAATGTTTTTCCTATCACATGCTCACAGGATGTCAGGGGTTGGAAGGGACCCAAAGAGATCATCCAGTCCAACCTTCCTGTCAGAGCAGGACCAGACAATCTAGCTCAGGGCACACAGCAACACATCCAGACAGGCTTGGAAAGGCTCCAGAGAAGGAGACTCCACAACCTCTCTGGGCAGCCTGTGCCACTGCTCTGGGACCCACACAGGCAAGAAGTTGCCTCTTGTGTTGAGCTGCAACCTCCTGTGCTGCAGCTTCCATCCATTGCTCCTTGGCCTATCCCAGGGAGCAGTGAGCAGAGCCTGTCCCACTCCTCACCCCCAGCCCTCAGAGATTTAGAAACATTGATTCAATCCCCTCTCAGTCTTCTCTTCTCCAGACTAAGCAGCCCCGGGTCCCTCAGCCTCTCCTCATCAGGCCCTCAGATATCTGGTCCAGCCCCCCTGACAAAGCAGGAGCACCCAGAGCAGATCACACTGGAATCCATCCAGATGGTTCCTGAATATCTCCAGAGAGGGAGACTCCACAACCTCCCTGGGCAGCCTGTTCCAGTCTTCTGTCACCCTCACAGAGAAAATATTCTTCCTCAGGTTCACATGGAACCTCCTCTGTGCCTCAGCTTCCACCCAGTGCCCCTTGTCCTGTCCCTGGGCATCACCCAGCAGAGCCTGGCTCCAGCCTCCTGCCACTCACCCTGCATATATTGATAAACATGAATGAGGTCAGCCCTTAGTCTTCTCCTCTCCAAGCTCCAAGTCCCAGCTCACTCAGGCTCTCCTCATAATGAAGATGTTGACTAGAAGTCAACACCACTCAAAAGAAAAAGGGCAGGGGACAGGATTCTGCCTGGGGAGGTTGTGGCTGCTCCCTCCCTGGAGGTGTTCAAGGCCAGGCTGGATGAGGTCTTGAGCATCCTGTTCTAGTGGGAGGTGTCCCTGCCTATGGCACAGGGGGCTTGGAACTGAATGAGCTTTGAGGTCTCTTCCAACCTAAACCATTCTGTGATTGGTAATGACAGGAAGAGGGGAAATCGGTTCAAATTGGTAGAGGAGAGATATGAACGGGGAGTTAGGAGGAAGTTCTTCACAGTGAGGGTGGTGAGGCACTGGCACAGGTTGCCCAGGGAGGTTGTGGCTGCTCCCTCCCTGGATGTATTCAAGGCCAGGCTGGATGAGGTCTTGAGCATCCTGTTCTAGTGGGAGGTGTCCCTGCCTATGGCACAGGGGGCTTGGAACTGAATGAGCTTTGAGGTCTCTTCCAACCTAAACCATTCTATGATTCTATGATTCACCATAGCACCAAACCTGTCCATAGCCTGTAGGCAGCAGCTCTGCTTTAGCAGTCCTGCTCATGTACAGTGAGAAGGCAGCCAAGTGGTTGTGGGTGGGCAGGGATGGTGTAAAAGCAAACAATGAAAAAGAGAGCCAGCACTTTTCCCTGCTCAGGTTCACTGTCTCTTAGGAGACGTGGGAGGGGAGATTGAAAAGGAGGTGGGAGAAGGAGGGAGCTCCACTACGTGGAAATATTTCCAAGAAAAAAAAGTGAAAGTTGAATAGATCCTCACTCATCTTCACCTCCACTAGGTTACACAGAGCATTAATTAATTAGAGCCAGCTACTCCTCCCGAGCGTATCTGCCTTGCAGGTGAAGCCTGCCCTGCTGCTTGTAGCCTCCATTTATCAAGGGAGAGCCTTTCCTCTGGCACCACTAATAGCCCATCCAGGCAATTGAGACATCCTACAGCCTCACGCAGCACACACCTCTGACAAATGCAAGGCACTGAGCTGGATCTCAGGCTCACATTTTTCCATACAGGAGGAATAAAACAAGAGGCAAAGGGAACTCTGCTCCCCACCCCCAACCCGTGGATGCAGAGGGGACCAGAGCCAGCCAGAACAAAAACACCTCCCAACTCACTTGCCATTGATGACTCCGTCGGGATTCAGCATGGGGATGACCTTGAAAACGAAACACTTGCGCAGGAGGTCAGCGATGGGATCAGTGCCCACCAGGAACTCCAGGGTGCCCTTCATCACCCAGCTGGCATTGCTCTCACCGGGGTGAACTCGAGCCACCAGGAAGACGTAGGGACGGCTGCCTGCAAAGCAGAGCAACAAATAAACAACCCAGAACCTAGCTGGGGCTTGGAAACGTAGAATCGGTCAGGGTTGGAAGGGACCACAAGCATCAGCCAGTTCCAACACGGTCTCAAGCACAACACCCCCAGCACAAGAAAGACATGGAACTGCTGGAGGGAGTCCAGAGGAGGGCCACGAAGATGATCAGAGAGCTGCAGCTGCTCTGCTATGAGGACAGGCTGAGAGAGTTGGGACTTTTCAGCCTGGAGAAGAGAAGGCTGCCAGGAGACCTTATAGCAACCTTCCAGTATCTGAAGGGGGCCTACAGGAAGGCTGGGGAGGGACTGTTCACAAGGTCTTGTAATGACAGGATGAGGAGGAATGGGTTTAAACTGGCAGAGGGGAGATTGAAACAGGATGTTAGGAAGAAGTTCTTCACAGTGAGGGTGGTGAGACACTGGCACAGGTTGCCCAGGGAGGTTGCGTCTGCTCCCTCCCTGGATGTGTTCAAGGCCAGGCTGGATGAGGTCTTGAGCAATCTGTTCTGGTGGGAGGTCTCCCTGCCTATGGCACAGGGGGGTCGGAACTGGATGAGTTTGAGCTCCCTTCCAACCTAAACCATTCTATGATCTCCTCACCTCTCAGGTATTGTCAACCTGATCTAGTGGGAGGTGTCCCTGCCTATGGCACAGGGGGGTTGGAAGTGGATGATCTTTGAGTTCTCTTCCAACCTAAACCATTCTATGATTCTATGATTCAATTTGTGCTGGGGGGGGAGGTATAGGCTGGATGTCAGGAGGAAGTTCTTCCCAGAGAGAGTGATTGGCATTGGAATGGGCTGCCCAGGGAGGTGGTGGGCTTGGAAGGGACTTTCAGAGATCACAGAATCATAGCCCTGTCCAGAACTGAAATCTCTTTGCCTCTGTGTGTGGCTGTGCCCACAGCTCTCAAAGACCTTGTAAGAGAACCTGCAGGGATCATAGAATGGTTTAGGTTGGAAGGAACCTCAAAGACAAACCAGTCCCAACCCCCCAGCATAGGCAGAGACACCTCCCACTAGAACAGGTCATTTAAAACCTCATCCAGCCTGGTCCTCGACTACTTCAGGGAGGTTGTGGAGCACAGAAGCACCATTTCTTTCAGTCTGTGCTCACAGCAGAGGTGCTGCAGCCCTCTCAGCATCCTCAGGGCCCTTCTCTGCACACCTCCAGCACCTCCACATCCCTCTTGTCCCAGGGGCTCCAGCACTGGATGCACTACTCCAGGTGGGCTCTCAGCAGGGCAGAGTAGAGGGGCACAATCACCTCTCCCTGGCCCTGCTGCCCACACTGCTCCTGCTGCATCCTATGATCTGGGCAGACATGGGAGACACACTGTGGGAATCTGGGGTAGGGGAAAAGGTTCAGGAGATTGCTTCTTAAAAATTAATTAATTAATTAATTAAACACCCTGAGTAAAATCAAAGCAGTTCATTGATGAGCTCTACTGAAATTGTTTCAAAGCAGACTCACAACTTAACAAGGGAAAGTTTCCTCGTCCTCAGATATGTTATCTGCTGTTCCTGCCAAATAAAGGCACCAGCATTTGGTCTAGTCATAAGCCTCCAGAAGCTTACAGTATACATATGCTTGGAAATGACCAAGTCTGACAGCAGATTTCGTTGTGAGCCCCATCTGTGCTGAGCACACGCCGCGGATGGGACGAGGAAATGGGAGAAGGCAGAGGGAGACACCTGCCAGGCACAGAAAATGAAAGGACAAAGCAATTATCTGTCTTAAAATGATCCTTTTGTGAGCGTTGACAAGCTCAGGCCATTGTCACAAGTCACCCTGACAGGTTTACTTTAGCTGAAGCCATTATCTGTCAGCCCATCGGGGCGATGCCAAGATAGGTTTGTCCTGCTCTGCTGGGCAACGCCAGGGCTCAGGCAAAGCTCTCTTGTGGGACCTGAGAGACACCAACTGACAGGCTTGGGAGAGGTAACAGGACAGAAAAACACAACCAAAGGCATCAGAGGAGTGCCTTGGGAAAAAAAAATGCTGAGTGAGCAAGCTCCATACCTCCACTCTCAGCACCCTAATTTATTTCCAAATGCTTTCCAAATCATGAGTGCAGCCCAGACAGCAACTGTGTGCTGGGCTGCAGCAAGAGCAGCTGTGGGCAGCAGGGCAAGGGAGGGGATTGTGCCCCTTGGCTCTGCTCTCCTCACACCCCACCTGCAGCACTGTCTGCAGCTCTGCAGCCCCCAGCACAAGCAGCACATGCAAGTGTTGGAGCCAGTGCAGAGGAGGCCACCAAGATGCAGCTGAGAGGGCTGCAGCAGCTCTGCTGTGAGGACAGGCTGAGAGAGTTGGGGCTGTGCAGCCTGGAGAAGAGAAGGCTGCCAGGAGACCTTGGAGTGGCCTTGCAGGATCTGAAGGGGACTACAGGAGTGCTGGGGAGGGACTGTCCACAAGGTCTTGTAATGAGAGGATGAGAAGAAATGGATTTAAAGTGTCAGAGAGGAGATTAAAGTAGATGTTAGGAGGAAGTTGTTTGCAGTGAGGGTGGTAAGACACTGGAACAGGTTGCCCAGGGAGGTTGTGGAGTACAGAAGCACAGAATGGGATCACATTCTGTGATTCAATGATTCAAAAACATTCTGTGCTTCTCTGTTCCACAACATCCCTGGAGGTGAGGACCAGGCTGCAGGATGCCTTGGGCAACCTGATCTAGTGGGAGGTGTCCCTGCCTGTGGCACAGGGGAGTTGGAACTGGACAAGCTTTGAGGTCTCTTCCAACCTAAACCATTCTATGATTCTCTGACCTGTTCTAGTGGGAGGTGTCCCTGCCTATGGCACAGAGGGGTTGGAACTGGATGAGCTTTGAGGTCTCTTCCAACCTAAATCATTCTATGATTCTCTGACCTGTTCTAGTGGGAGGTGTCCCTGCCTATGGCACAGGGGGGTTGGAACTGGCTGAGTTTTGAGCTCCCTTCTGACCTAAACTATTCTATGATGCTATGATGAATCAATTTCCATGACTCAGGGAGGCAGGACCCCGGGGCTGAGGAATAACCACTATTTTTTTTTTCTGCCCAATAGCTACATTACAGTACAATATATTTACATCTCCCAGGGATGCCCTCAGATCTGGCCACAGTCCCCCTCCTCCAAGCCTCCAGACTTCCCTGCTTCCCTCTTAAGCAGCTGGTGGGCACTCGAAGAGCAAACTGCACTCTCAGCTGAAAGAGCTCATACAGAGCAATCACCATCAGGGTGCAGGGAAGCAACTGCAGCTCCATTTTCCTTAACAGCCACGAATTTGCCTTGTGGCATTCTCACACCTCCCCTCGCTGGGTGATTGGTATATTGTGACCAATGCATAAACACAAGTGCCTGGAGGCACTTAGGGTCTGCCAAAAAAGATAAAAAGAATCATAGAATGGTTTAGGTTGGAAGAGACCTCAAAGCTCAGCCAGTTCCAACCCCCCTGTGCCATAGGCAGGGACACCTCCCACTAGAACAGGTGGCTCAAGACCTCATCCAGCCTGGCCTTGACCACCTTCAGGGAGGTGGTGGAGCACAGAAGCACAGAATGGGATCAAAGATCCCATTCTGTGCTTCTGTGCTCCACCACCTCCCTGGGCAGCCTGTTCCAGTGCCTTGCCACCCTGACTGTGAAGAACTTCTTCCTAACATCCCATCTAAATCTCCCCTGTGCCAACTTGAACCCATTCCCCCTCGTCCTGTCATTACAAGACCTTGTCAACAGTCCCTCCCCAGCCTTCCTGTAGCCCCCTTCAGATCCTGGAAGGTTACTCCAAGGTCTCCTGGCAGCCTTCTCTTCTCCAGGCTGAAAAGCCCCAACTCTCTCAGCCTGTCCTCATAGCAGAGCTGCTGCAGCCCTCTGATCATCTTGGTGGCCCTCCTCTGGACCCTCTCCAGCAGGGTTTGGAGAGGGTCATTCCTTTGGCTCCTGCAGCACTCCCAGCCTAAAATCAGAGCAGATTTCCATTCTTTAGCTCCAGCTAAGGTTGGACATTACAGCCTACCTCAGCAGTGCTTTAAAAACAGCAACCAGCCCCAAAACAGCTCCCACAAAGGCATCAGCTGCATTTTGACACTTCCCAACCGTTTTCTCCCTTTTCCCATCCCCATGATTTAGTGCTGGTTGGCAGTGCTGGTTGCTGGGCTAAACCTTCACAGGGCTGGGCTGTCGTGAGCTGAGAATGAGGCTCCTGAGGACTCCTAATGGGCAGCAGCTGTAAATAGCACGGAGCAAAACCCAAAACGTGTCCTCCTCTGCAGCTGATGAACACAGCTTTAACAGCTCTTATCTCTTCCCTGTGTTGAGAGATTGAGAGAGAGAGAGCACAGCATCTGCCAGGGGAAGTATAGGCTGGGTCTTAGGAAGAAGTTCTTGCCAGAGAGAGTGATTGGCATTGGAATGGGCTGCCCAGGGAGGTGGTGGAGTCCCCATCCCTGGAGGTGTTCAAGATAGGACTGGATGGGGCACTTAGTGCCATGGTCTGGTTGATTGGCTAGGGCTGGGTGCTAGGTTGGACTGGATGCTCTTGGAGATCTCTTCCAATCTGCCCAACTCTATTCTATTATTATCACCCAGCCCTAGCCAATTGCACGAAGTGCTCCATGCAGGCTTGGCTTGATCACCTCCAAGGACAGTGACTCCACCACCTCCCCAGGCAGCCCATTCCAATGCCAATCACTCTCTCTGCCAACAACTTCTTCCTAACATCCAGCCTAGATCTTCCCCTGGCACAGCTTGAGGCTGTGTCCCCTCCTTCTGTCCCTGGGTGCCTGGCAGCAGAGCCCAACCCCAGCTGGCTACAACCTCTCTTCAGGTAGCTGCAGAGAGCAATGAGCTCTGCCCTGAGCCTCCTCTCCTGCAGGCTGCACACCCCCAGCTCCCTCAGCCTCTCCTCACAGGGCTGTGCTCCAGGCCCCTCCCCAGCCTTGCTGCCCTTTTCTGGACACCTTCCAGCACCTCAACATCTCTCTTGAATTGAGGGGACCATGCTGCAGGTCCAGCCAAGGACATCTCTCTATTCCACTTCAAGTTCCCTCTCAAGGCTCCCCTCCTGGCAAGAACATCCACAGCTCTGACATCCCATCCACAAGAGAGTCATAACAGAGGTATTTACCAGCACAGAAACCACAGAGCTTGCTGGCTGCCTGCTCCTTCCATGGAAGCCATCACAGCTAATTCTCCATGGAAGCCATCACAGCCAATTCCCACATCCAAACCGTGGCTCCCCCACCCCCAGACTGCACCCAGCATGAAGACTCAGGAAGCAGCAAATAGAGCAAAGGAGCTGATGACAGGGCCATAAAACTTGCTAGCCTGGAAACACCTGGGAAACCACCACTGAACTCTGTGGCTAGCAGGAGGCACTCAGTCCTATGTTTTACAGCATATCCAATTGCTTCCCTGCCTTGAGACTGTGCTTAATTGTGGCAGGCATTAAAGCTCATAGAATCATAGAATCAGTCAAGGTTGGAAGGGGCCACAAGGATCAGCCAGTTCCAACCCCCCTGCCATGCCCAGGGACACCCTACCCTAGAGCAGCCTGACCACAGCCTCTGCCAGCCTGGCCAAAAACACCTCCAGGGATCTGGCCCCAAACACCTCCCTGCAGGGGCAACCCATTCCAGCCTCTCACCACTCTCATGCTCAACAACTTCCTCCTCACATCCAATCTGAACCTCCTCACCTCCAGCTTTGCTCCATCCCCCTAGTCCTGTCACTCTCCAGCCTGCAGAGCCCCAACTCTTGCAGGCTGTCATGGACAGCAGCCTGCTCAGCACTCCAACTGGCAGGCAGCAGAAAGTATCAGTTTATCATTCCTGACTTCTGACCACCCCTTGACTGCAGTCCAGACCAGATCACCCCAATGCTACCCAGCACAGTTTACTGATTTACACTGGTGCTTGCTTGCCCTTTTCTCTGTGCTGATTTAAGAAGGACATGGAACTGTTGGAACCAGTCCAAAGAATTGCCACAAAGATGCTGAAATGGCTGCAGCAGCTTTGCTCTGAGGACAGGCTGAGAGAGCCTACAGCCTGGAGAAGAGAAGGCTTCCAGGAGACCCTTATAGTGGCCTTTCAGTATCTGAAAGTGGCCTACAGGAAGGCTGGGGAGGGACTACTGACAAAGTCTTTTAATGAAAGGATGAGGAGGAATGGGTTTAAAGTGGCACAGGGGAGATTGAAACTGGATGTTGGGAGGAAGTTGTTTGCAGTGAGGGTGGTGAGAAACTGGCACAGGTTGCCCAGGGAGGTTGTGGAGCACAGAATGGGACCAAAGATTACATTTTGTGCTTCTGTGCTCCACAGCCTCCCTGGAGGTTTTGAGGACCAGGTTGGATGAGACCTTGAGCAACCTGTTCTAGTGGGAGGTGTCCCTGCCTATGGCACAGGGGGGTTGGAACTGGCTGAGCTTTGAGCTCCCTTCCAACCTAAACCATTCTATGCTTTCAGAGCCCCTTGCACTACTGCTGCTGCTCCACTAAACCTATCTTTGGGATCTCCCCTATACATCCTTCCAAGCTCAGAGCTGAGCTTATCCTCAAAATCCTCAGGCCAACACTTCAGCAGATCCTCCTCAAGGTGTGGGGAGGCTGCCAGAAGGCTGAGGTTAGCCATTAATCTTTGCAGAGCTCCCACAGCACACACAACCTTCTCTGGGAATGTAAATAATGAAAAGAGAAAGCAGTGGAAGCCTTTCATGCTACAGGGAGCCTGTACCTGACACACCACATCTCATCACACTCTGGCCAAGCTCAACATGCCCAGAACACAAGGTGGCACCATCAGTGCCTTAGGTGAGAGGTGAAAGTATCACCTTTTGCTAAACCTGGAGTAAACCCCCTGTGAGTACCAATCCTACTAACATACTGCTTCCCATCTCCCTCTTCTCTTCACTCCTTTTGGGTCTACCTTCATTAAAATGAGAGCTTTGTTCCTCCAGCACTGCTAACTTGCTGCTTAATCCCCTGCCTCCCTCCTCTAGTCGTGCCCTCACCAGAGTTCACCAAGAGGTGACTTTGATGGGGACAAGGGCTGGGAAAAGAGCAGGCTGAAAGAAAGGAGCAGAACCCCATTAACACAGCAGTGTCCCTCATCAAGAGGAGCAGGGAAAGAGCTGCATTTGCAGCTCCAGATGCCCTGACCTGGGCTGCTGCTGTAAATTACTTCAAGCTGAGACTTGAGTCATGCCATTTGTAAAGGGACAGGGCACTGCAAGAACACAGGGCTAGGGTTTTATAAGGAGGCAGTGGGGATTATTTACACAGCGTGTGAGAAATTCAACCCAGATCCAGGTCTCGACTGGAATTTCTCTGGCTGTGCTTTTGCATAACTCTCCCCTCTCTACCCCAAGCCCAGGGCCATTAAGAATTACCTTTCAATTTTTTTTTTCCCCCCCCCTTTGTACCTCAACACAGCATGAATTTATCATCAGCATTTACACTGTATGCAGCCAGGCTGGCAGAGGCTGTGGGCAGCCTGCTCTAGGGTAGGGTATCCCTGGGCATGGCAGGGGGGTTGGGATTGGCTGATCCTTGTGATGCCTTCCAACCCTGACTGATTCTGTGATTCTATGATCCTTGTGATCCCTTCCAACCCTGACTGATTCTCTGATTCTATGATCCT
The DNA here is from genome assembly GCA_013396835.1 of Psilopogon haemacephalus. Classification (NCBI taxonomy): domain Eukaryota; kingdom Metazoa; phylum Chordata; class Aves; order Piciformes; family Megalaimidae; genus Psilopogon; species Psilopogon haemacephalus. The sequence goes on along the minus strand of VWZI01020285.1, from coordinate 48,129 downwards.
TGTGATCCCTTCCAACCCTGACTGATTCTATGATTCTAAATCAAAGGTTCAGGCTTACCCCAGGATGCAGCAGACAAACCAAGGAAGCTAAATTCTCCCTACTGACTTAATTAGCACTCTCCAGAGTGTTCTGAGTCAAATGATGGGCAAACAGCAATGCCACGACATGGCACTTCCATGCATGTCACAGCTCCACTCTTGTCCTGGATACATCTGATATGCCCAAGGCTGCAAGGCTACACAAAGCTGGAGAGAAGGCAGGATATGGTGTGATGTGCAATGAATACATTAAAGTACCTTGGGGAAAAAAAGCATCAAACCCTGAGATGACAGAGAATCAGAGAACGGTTTAGGTTGGAAAGGAGCTCAAAGCTCAGCCACTTCCAACCCCCCTGTGCCATAGGCAAGGACACCTCCCACTAGAACAGGTCACTCAAAGCCTCATCCAGCCTGGTCCTCAGCACCTCCAGAGAGACTGTGGAACACAGAAGCACAGAATGTTTTTGAAGCACAGAATGTGAGACATATTCTGTGTTTCTATGCTCCACAACCTCCCTGGACAACCTGTGCCAGTGTCTCACCACCCTCACTGCAAACAACTTCCTCCTAACATCCAGTTTCAATCTCCCCTCTGCCACTTTAAACCCATTCCTCCTGGTCCTGTCATTACAAGACCTTGTCAATAGTCCCTTCCCAGCCCTCCTGTAGCCCCTTTCAGTTACTGAAAGGCCACTATAAGGTCTCCTGGAAGCCTTCTCTTCTCCAGGCTGAAGAGATGGAGAGCTGCTGCACAGCTGTTGCAGCCCTCTCAGCATCTTGGTGGCCTCCTCTGGACTAGCTCCAACACTTCCATGTCCTTCATGTGTTGGGGGCTCCAGAACTGCACAGAGTAAGAAGATGAGCCCAACCTGAGGCACAATCTGTGTCAGACACTTTACTCCACTCCTAAAACTCTCCCAATAGTTGTCAGTCTTCCAGATACCTAAAGACAGAACAATTGGACACAAGGAGGAAGTTGTTGAGCATGAGAGTGGTGAGAGCCTGCAATGGGTTGCCCAGGGAGATGTTTGGGGCCACATCATGTCCTGGAGGTGTTTTTGTCCAGGCTGGCAGAGGCTGTGGGCAGCCTGCTCTAGGGTAGGGTGTCCCCGGGCACGGCAGGGGGGTTGGCACTGGCTGATCCTTGTGGTCCCTTCCAACCCTGACTGATTCTGTGATTCCTCCCTCCCTACCTCCTCTCTCCCCAGGGTGCTGCCTGCTTGCTGACAGTGCTCTAAGAACCGGGCAGGTTTTAACCAAGGGACAACAGCCTGCTAGGCAGGCCCAGCTGCTGGCTTCCAGGATTAGCAATGAGCTGCTCGTTTCCTAAGTAGGTCTGTATTAGATGTGTTGTTGCTCTTACCCGTGGCGCAGAAGTAAACATCACAAATCACCTCGGCTGCCTCCTCTCTACCTTCATAGCTTGGCGAGGGGTTGGGGGGGTTTTGCAGGCTCCAAGTTGCCTGGCAACCTGCTTTTGTGCCTGTCTTTCACGAATTCATTCCCCTCTGAAGCAGAGATGATCAGAGAGCTGAACAGGGGCACGGACTGGCCAGCTTTGGCAAACACTGACATCCTACTGGCACTGCTTGGCTCCAGGGAATTGGTGATGTGAGCTGTCGAGTCTCTTTGGGAGGCACATTCCAAAAACCCAAGCTCTGAAGGCAGCAGGAGCCACTACCACAGACTCTAAAACCCCAAACTCTGAAGGTAGCAGGAGCCACTGCCAGACTCCAAAACCCCAAGCTCTGAAGGTAGCAGGAACCACTGCCAGACTCCAAAATCTCAAGCTCTGAAGGCAGCAGGAGCCACTGCCATAGACTCCAAAATCCTAAGTTCTGAAGGTAGCAGCAACTACTACCATAGACTCCAAAACCCCAGGCTCTGATGGTACCAGGAACCAGTGCCAGACTCCAAAACTCCAAGTTCTGAAGGCAGCAGGATCCACTACTATTATTTAGTGTGACCTTCTGTACACCTGAAGCTAAAAAGGACACCCAGCTGAACTAATTCCTGCTCAAATCAAAGCCTATGTCTTGAGGAAGACAGAGGAGCAACCAAACCTTTTTTTCAGACCTTGTACTGCTGCAAAACCTACCAGGAGCCTTTGCCAATCATTTCATCTTACAGCATCCCCATTCTAAGTGTGAGGAGCTAAATCAGCCCAGCTGGAATTTCCAACAACTGCATTGTGATCCAGTTTTGGACATGCCAACTCCACATCCAGTGGCACATCTGTGCCTCTCTCTGCACACCCTCTGAGCTGCCCCAGTTTAACAGAGAGCTTCAGAACTCAAACCATTTGGGCTGTTCCAGCACAGCTGCATCATTAGAGTGATGCCAGGCAAGCTCCCTCCTGGAGCTGTGGCACTGAGCAGAGGAGTGCCTCCAGCTGGACTCCCTTTCATAGAATGGTTTAGGTTGGAAGGGACATCAAAGCTCATCTAGTTCTAACCCCCCTGCCCTCCAGCCTGGCTGCTGCACCACACAGCAAACTTGCTGAGGCTGCACTCAATGCCTCTGTCCATGTTACCCACAAAGACATTGAACAAGACTGGTCCCAGGACTGATCCCTGAGGGACTCCACTTGTTACTGCCTCCACTTGGACATGGAGCCACTGACAGTCACCCTTTGGGTGCGGCCAACATCCCCTACTCATCCTCTGGCATCACCTCTGTGTTCTGAGAGCTGCTGCAATCACAGTTCCAGTCCACAAGGCCCTTCAGCCGTCTCCTTTGATGCAAGGTGTCTGCCTTTTTTGCTTAATGCTAACCACTTAACTCAAATGTTAGGCACTAATTAGTGGCTCATCAGAACTATTTAGTGATCTCCACAATCTGTCTTCATCTGGGCTCCTTCCCCACATGCACAGTGGAAATCACAGAACAGAATCCTAGAATCAGTCAGGGTTGGAAGGGATCATAAGGATCAGCCAGTTCCAACCCCCCTGCCCTCCAGCCTTGCTGCTGCACCACACAGCTTGGGGTCAGCAGCAAACTTGCTGAGGCTGCACTCAATGATGCCTGCCACAACCAGGTGAGAAGCAAAATCCTAGTTCAACAGTAATTTGTAAGATTTAGAATCATAGAATCAGTCAGGGTTGGAAGGGAGCACAAGGATCAGCCAGTTCCAACCCCCCTGCCATGCCCAGGGACACCCTACCCTAGAGCAGGCTGCCCACAGCCTCTGCCAGCCTGGCCAAAAACACCTCCAGGGACCTGGCCCCAAACACCTCCCTGGGCAACCCATTCCAGGCTCTCACCAATCTCCTGGTGAAGAATTTCCTTATGGGAAATGCTCTGCTAGTGACAGTGTCTTACCACTCTTAAGATTGCAGTAATAAAATTACTGGGTTGCCTCTCCTTGCTAATTATCTTCCAAAGCCTCTCTCTATCAGCCTTAAAGTCTACTGGTTCTCAGCTTATGCGTAAGCAGAGAAAGGGACAAGAAACCAACACTAAGATCCTCTCTCCAAGGGCCCTCCCAACAGCTTATGCAGCCCTCTGAGGTGGGGAGCTCCAGGATTAGCTGTCAGAGGCAGGCAAGGATCTGTTATTCTGTGCTTCTGTAAACAATACAAACACACACACACATTACAGCCTTAATTTGTTCTACAGCAGCAGGCAATTGCAGCTACTCCAGTGCTCTGTACTGCCACCAATCCATCTGGTTTTTTTCCAGCCAGCATGGGAAAGAACATAGATTTTCTTTGCAGAGATGCAAGACCAGTCAGTCTCACCTCTGTGCCTGGTAAGATCATGGAGCAGATCCTCCTGGAGGCACTGCTGAGACAGAAGAAGAGTGAAGAGGTGATTGGGTCCAATCAACCATGGCTTCAGCAAGGGCAGATCCTGCCTGACAAACCTGGTGGCCTTCTATGGACAGGTCACAACATGAATAGATGAGGGGCAGCAACTGATGGCATTGACCTGCACCTGAGCAAAACCTTTGACACTGTCCCACACCACATCCTGGTCTCCAAGGTGGTGACAGATGGGTTTGATGGGTGCAGCACCAGATGGATAAAGAACTGGCTTGATGGCCACAGCCAAAGAGTGGCTGCCAATGGCTCCATGGCCCAGGGGAGTCCCTCAGGGATCAGTCCTGGGCCCAGTCTTGTTCAGCATCTCTGTGGGTGCCATGGGCAGAGGCATTGAGTGCAGCCTCAGCAAGTTTGCTGAGCACCCCAAGCTGTGTGGTGCAGCAGCCAGGCTGGAGGGCAGGGATGGCATCCAGAGGGACCTGCACAGGCTGCAGAGGTGGGCACAAGCCAACCTCAGGAGGTTCAACAAGGCCAAGGGCAAGGTCCTGCAGCTGGGTCGAGGCAATGCCAAGCACCAATCCAGGCTGGGCAGTGCCTGGCTGGAGAGCAGCCCTGAGGAGAGGGACTTGGGGGTGCTGGTGGAGGAGAAGCTGAAGATGAGGCAGCAGTGTGCACTTGCAGGGCAGAAAGGCAAGCAGAGGCTGGGCTGCAGCAGGAGCAGTGTGGGCAGCAGGGCCAGGGAGGTGATTCTGCCCCTCTGCTGTGCTCTGCTGAGAGCCCACCTGGAGTAGTGCATCCAGTGCTGGAGCCCCTGGGACAAGAGGGATGTGGAGATGCTGGAGGGGTGCAGAGAAGGGACAGGAGGATACTCAGAGGGCTGCAGCAGCTCTGCTGTGAGCACAGCCTGAAAGAGTTGGGGCTGTGCAGGCTGGAGAAGAGGAGGCTCCCAGGGGACCTTCTGGTGGCCTTCCAGGATCTGAAGGGGGCTACAAAAAAAGCTGGGGAGGGACTTTTTAGGCTATCAGATAGGGACAGGACTAGGGGGAATGGAGCAAAGCTGGAGGTGGGGAGATTCAGACTGGAGGCAAGGAGGAAGTTGTTGAGCATGCGAGTGGTGAGAGGCTGGAATGGGCTGCCCCTGCAGGGAGGTGTTTGGGGCCAGATCCCTGGAGGTGTTTTTGGCCAGGCTGGCAGAGGCTGTGGGCAGCCTGCTCTAGGGTAGGGTGTCCCTGGGCATGGCAGGGGGGTTGGAACTGGCTGATCCTTGTGGTCCCTTCCAGCCCTGACTGATTCAATGATTCTAAGACCTCCAAGACCTGGCAAGTAGAAAAAAAAAAAGAAGGGTTTAGAAGCATGTGTGACTCTCTCTCCTCCTGGCTTGCTTTTATTATTTTTTTTTTTTGTCTGAAGATAAAAAGTAGCTTGGGAGAAGTTATGAGTCAAAGACTGCTCAGGAGACACAGAAGCAAAGATCCATCACTAGGCACTGTCCAGTGTTCTCCCTTAGTGTGACTTTAGACGTGGCAGCATTGCCCTCAACTGCTCCCGTGCCTGAGAGGAGCTGCAGGCAGGAGCTAAATGCGTCAGAGACCTACAGGATAACTGCTGTGCAAGGCAGAGTGCAAAGATCCATAGAGCTATGAAATCCAGGGGCTGTTTTCCCAGAGAAGGATTTCATCTGAAATGAAATCAGGCAGGAGGAGCAGCCTGATTTCAGAGGGAAAAAAAAAAGAAAAAAGAAAAAGCTTCAATTGTCATAAAAATATCTCCCTGGGTAATCCACAGTGATGGAAAAAAAGAAACTCTGATAATTTGTGTGACAGTTTAATGGGCTTTTGGTGACACATGATGCTTTAGAAAGAATTTGCCCAAATAGGACAGACAGAACTTTAATAAGACTTCAGCTGCAAAAACTGCAATATTTTCACCCCTTACTCTTACACTTCATTCTATATATCCACTACTCACTCCTTGCCCATATATCTCCATCTGCAGGGCACACTTCAACACTGAGAGCAAAAACTCTGTGCTTTCCTGTTTGCCAGAGAGACCTCTGAGTCTCTGATCCCTGAAGGGATCAGGCTGCATTTGCACCTGGAGGGCAGAGCATCATAAAACATCCAGGCTGGCAAAACCCCTCAGCATCACCAACACAAACATCCAGGCTGGCAAAACCCCTCAGCATCACCAACAAAAACATCCAGGCTGGCAAAGCCCCTCAGCATCACCAACAAAAACATCCAGGCTGGCAAAACCCCTCAGCATCACCAGNTCTCCAAGCACCACATCCAAACCACCCTGAAACACATCCAGGCTGGGTGACTCCACCATCTCCCTGGACAGTTCATTCCAGTCCCCAACCACTCTCTCCAGGAAAAACTTTTTCCTAATGTCCTATCTAAACCTCCCCAGCCTCAGCTTGAGGCCATTCCCCCTTCTCCTGTCTCCAATTCCCTTGTGAGCAGGCCCAGCAGCA
>VWZI01020285.1:25565-40918 GCA_013396835.1 Psilopogon haemacephalus | reverse complement strand
GACTGATTCTATGATCCTTGTGGTCCCTTCCAACCCTGACTCATTCTATGATCCTTGTGGTTCCCTTCCAACCCAGACTGATTCTATGATCCTTGTGGTCTCTTCCAACCCAGACTGATTCTATGATCCTTGTGGTCCCTTCCAACCCTGACTGATTCTATGATCCTTATGGTCCCTTCCAACCCTGACTGATTCTATGATCCTTGTGGTCCCTTCCAACCCTGACTGATTCTATGATCCTTCTGGTCTCTTCCAACCCTGACTGATTCTATGATTCTGTGTAAGCCAAGGGAGGCAGATGGGCAGCAGGAGGCACTTGCAAGAGGTTGCCCCCAGAGCACACTCCAGCAGCAAAAGTCTTTCAGGCTGTAAGCAATGCCTCAACCCAGGTCTCCTGCTTAGCAGAGCCACTGCCTTTGCCCCACTGCAACACCCCCACGACCTTTTACTGCCCTGGCTTTGTGAGCAGGCACAGCAGCCAGGAGGAACTGCTGGGAGTGCTAAAACTAGGGTGAAGCCAGGGTTAATGGGCTGAAACTTCCCGAAGGAACATTTAGGCTGAGTATCAGCGAGCTGCACTGAAGAGTCTCCCCCGTGGAGACACAGAAGCTGACATTAAAACCACATTGCCCACAGCACAGGACTCCAATCTGTACACAACAATCTTGCAGTAGCTGGGGACAGAAGCAACCCGGCAGGCATTTGTTTTCTTCACTGATTTCCATGGATCCTGTTTCCAAAGCCCTCATTTGTCTGACAAAAAAAAATATAATAAAAAGAAATCTCCTTCTGGGAATCCAGGCCAGAGAGGAAGAGCAAAGAGCACTATGAAAGTCTTAGCATTTTGCCTCCCCTCTCTCTCTTGTGGTGGGATAAGATCCACTTTAGACCTGCACTAGGCTCTGCTAACCCTAAAACAGGTCTGGAAGAATGGAGCCTGTTTCCAAAGCCCTCATTTGTCTGACAAAAAAAAATATAATAAAAAGAAATCTCCTTCTGGGAATCCAGGCCAGAGAGGAAGAGCAAAGAGCACTATGAAAGTCTTAGCATTTTGCCTCCCCTCTCTCTCTTGTGGTGGGTCCACTTTAGACCTGCACTAGGCTCTTCTAACCCTAAAACAGGTCTGGAAGAATGGAGCCTGTTTCCAAAGCCCTCATTTCTCTGACAAAAAAAAAACATAAAATAAAAAGAAATCTCCTTCTGGGAATCCAGGCAGGAGGGGAATAGTGAAGAGCACTATGAAAGCCTTAGCATTTTGCTTCCCCTCTCTCTATTTGTGTTGGGATAAGATCCACTTTAGACCTGCACTGGGGTCTGCTAACCCTAAAAGAAGTCTGGAAAAATGCAGCACCTGACAGTGCTCCTTTCACCACTGGAAATAACAGCCAAAATTCAACAGGAAAACAAGTTGCCTGCTGTGCAGTCCTTCAAGCTGTTCTGCTCCACAAAAGACAAATTCTATAGTAAAGAGCTTCTTGCTCATAAGCTGTTATACCTCTACCTTGTACTCTGTTCCCTCTCCCCCATCCTCTGTAATTCCCCTTACCTTATACCTGTACCTTGTACTCTGTTCCCTCTCCCCCATCCTCTGTAATTCCCCTTACCTTATACCTGTACCTTGTACTCTGTTCCCTCTCCCCCATCCTCTGTAATTCCCCTTACCTTATACCTGTACCTTGTACTCTGTTCCCTCTCCCCCATCCTCTGTAATTCCCCTTACCTTATACCTGTACCTTGTACTCTGTTCCCTCTCCCCCATCCTCTGTAATTCCCCTTACCTTATACCTGTACCTTGTACTCTGTTCCCTCTCCCCCATCCTCTGTAATTCCCCTTACCTTATACCTGTACCTTGTACTCTGTTCCCTCTCCCCCATCCTCTGTAATTCCCCTTACCTTATACCTGTACCTTGTACTCTGTTCCCTCTCCCCCATCCTCTGTAATTCCCCTTACCTTATACCTGTACCTTGTACTCTGTTCCCTCTCCCCCATCCTCTGTAATTCCCCTTACCTTATACCTGTACCTTGTACTCTGTTCCCTCTCCCCCATCCTCTGTAATTCCCCTTACCTTATACCTGTACCTTGTACTCTGTTCCCTCTCCCCCATCCTCTGTAATTCCCCTTACCTTATACCTGTACCTTGTACTCTGTTCCCTCTCCCCCATCCTCTGTAATTCCCCTTACCTTATACCTGTACCTTGTACTCTGTTCCCTCTCCCCCATCCTCTGTAATTCCCTTTACCTTATACCTGTACCTTGTACTCTGTTCCCTCTCCCCCCATCCTCTATAATTCCCCTTACCTTATACCTGTACCTTGTACTCTGCTCCCTCTCCCCCATCCTCTGTTATTCCCCGTTCCTAAAATACCTCCCATTTATTGTTAAAGCTTATTTTTTTTTTAAATTCCAAACTGAATTAAGTATTTATTGAGCTTCTGAGCACAGGGGGACTGCCTTAAACTAACACAAAGCCTCACCTAATGCCACCTACAGCAGAAAGCAACGTTTATGCTTAAACGTGTGCTGTGCCTTTAAGAGGCACAGCTCTATCTCTGCCTCCAACCTGAGGTCCTCCTTAGGGAATGATTTGTAAGAAATGAAATATATTAAAAGGAAGTGCAATCAGAGCCTCTCATTATCAAAGGGATAAAATATCAATTTTTTTGTTAAGATGAAAGCATCGCAGATGGACTCTAAAGGGGAAGATAAATTCTTGGTCCTCCCTTGATTTGGTATTTATCACTCCAGTGCTCCACAAATACCCTGGCAGGGGATGCTTCTTAAAAAAATATGATCCTATATTTCTCCTGCAGTAAGCAAACTACCAGAGTTTTAACTTGTGTGCTCTGTCACATACTTTAAACTCAAGAGGAAACGGAAAAAAAAGAGAGTAGTTTGCAAAAGAAATCATAGAATCATAGAATGGTTTAGGTTGAAATGACAGGACAAGGGGGAATGGGTTCAAATTGGCAGAGGGGAGATTTAGATGGGATGTTAGGAGGAAGTTCTTCACAGTGAGGGTGGTGAGACACTGGCACAGGTTGCCCAGGGAGGTTGTGGAGCACAGAAGCACAGAATGTGATCTTTGATGTGATCTTTGATCACGTTCAGTGCTCCTGTGCTCCACAGCCTCCCTGGAATTCTGTGATTCTGTGCTCCACAACCTCCCTGGGCAACCTGTGCCAGTGTCTCACCACCCTCACTGCAAAAAACTTCCTCCGAACATCCAGTTTCAATCTCCCCTCTGCCACTTTAAACCCATTCCTCCTCATCCTGTCATTACAAGACCTTGTCAATAGTCCCTCCACAGCCCTCCTGTAGCCCCCTTCAGATACTGGAAGGCTACCATTAGGTCTCCTGGAAGCCTTCTCTTCTCCAGGCTGAAAAGCCCCAACTCTCAGCCTGTTCTCATAGCAGAGCTGCTGCAGCCCTCTGAGCACCTTCATGGTCCTCCTCTGGATTGGCTCCAACACTTCCATGTCCTTCTTGTGTTGAAGGCTGCAGAGCTGCAGACAGTGCTGCAGGTGGGGTGTGAGGAGAGCAGAGCCAAGGGGCAGAATCCCCTCCCTGGCCCTGCTGGCCTTCTAAACCTTCACTACAACAGCAACAACTTCACAGCAAAGGACCTCCTGCAGGTCCACCTCAGTCATGGCATCACCTCACTGACCCTCAGGGCATGGCTGTCCCATTCTATCCTAAATTTTAGGGCTGCATTGCCCAGAGCTGATCCTCCCCAGGAAATTCTCACTTCCTACACACAGGAGATGGGGAAGGCAAAACTGTCTCCCACTTTTGAATAACGAATTTGGCCTTGGTCAGTTCCTGGATGGACTTCTCAAACAACTCATCAAGAGAATGCTGATAAGGGAGCAACAGGAAAAGTCTTCCAATCAGATCATCAAGGCAATAAAAGTGGTGTGGGTCCAAGGATCTTGGCACAGAGGGCATCATCTTGGAGTACCTGAAGGGATCCTGCAGGAAGGCTGCAGAGGGACTTCTCACGAGGCTATCTAGACAGGACAATGGGGAATGGTTTGAAGCTGAGGGAGAGAAGGGTAGACTGGAGCTGATGGAAGAAGTCCTTCAGTAGGAGAGAAGTGAGACTCTGGAATAGGCTGCCCAAGGATGTTGTGGCTGCCTCCTGCCTGGGGGTGTTCAAGGCCAGGCTGGATGAAGCCTTGAGCAGCTGACTCTAGTTGAGAAGTGGCCATAGTGATGTTGATGACCTCCGAGGGTCCCTTCCACCCTAAGCTATTCTGTGATTGTTCCTATATCAATCATAGAATGGCTTAGGTTGGAAGAGACCTCAAAGATCATCCAGTCCATCCCCCCACCATAGGCAGAGACACCTCCCACTAGATCAGGATGCCAGGATCAAGCACCACAGGGAGAAGAAAGTGAGCTAGGAAAGTCTAAGAGTCTGTGGAAAACTGTTCCTTCTTGTAAATGAGATGGTAGGAAGGCTATGGGAAGGAAAAATGTTCTTTTGTTGTTATTTTTCTTTCTTTGTTTCGTTCCCCCTCAAGTTGCTAAACAAAGCACCAAATAGAGATGCTTGTTAGTATCACGAAACAGACTACAAAACACTTTTGCAGCCCCAGAAAGAACAAATTTAGAAATGGAACATGTGAGGTCCCTCCTAATCTCTCCATGAATCATTGCACAAGGCAAAGCTTTCACACCAGAAGTTTCTGGTTCTTTATTTCAGTTTCCTAAGTGATATTGAATTTATCAAAACCAACTAACTGCTCCAGAAGGTTCTTTCAGGCAAATAATTTAGCAGCAGCAGTGATGGATGCTATTCAATTTGAATTTTTGATGTGTAGGACACAGACTACTTTCCTGAAGCTGCAATTTCTCCTCAATTCCATTCCCTTCCTGCAACATAATATTACAATCTCCCCTCAATCCCATTGCCTTCCTGCAAACTGGTGCTGCAATCTCCCCTCAATCCCAGTACCTTCCTGCAAACTGATGCTGCAAACTTCCCTCAATCCCAGTGCCTTCATCCAAACTGATGCTGCAATCTCCCCTCAATCCCAGTAGATTTCTGCAAACTGATGCTGTGATCTTCCCTCAGTCCCAGTGCCTTCCTCCAAACTGATGCTGCAATCTCCCCTCAATCCCAGTGCCTTCCTGCAAACTGATGCTGCAATCTCCCCTCAATCCCAGTGCCTTCCTGCAAACTGATGCTGCAATCTCCCCTCAATCCCAGTGCCCTCCTGCAAACTGACGCTGCAATCTCCCCTCAATCCAGGTACCTTTCTGCAAACTGATGCTGCAATCTTCCCTCAATCCCAGTCCCTTCCTCCAAACTGATGCTGCAATCTCCCCTCAATCCCATTGCCTTCCTGCAAATTGATGCTGCAATCTCCCCTCAATCCCAGTCAGTGCCTTCCTGCAAACTGATGCTGCAATGTTCCCTCAGTTCCAGTACCTTCCTGCAAACTGATGCTGCAATCTCCCCTCAATCCAGGTCCCTTTCTGCAAACTGATGCTGCAATGTTCCCTCAGTTCCAGTGCCTTCCTCCAAACTGATGCTGCAATCTCCCCTCAATCCCATTGCCTTCCTGCAAACTGATGCTGCAATCTCCCCTCAATCCAAGTGTCTTCCTGCAGACTAACACTGCAACGCTTTCTCAATCCCAGTGCACTCCTGTTTTTCCCCTCCAGCATTTCCCCAGCAGGACCCTTCCAGCCTGCAATGCCACAAACTCCTTTTGCTGCAGCTCAGCCACCTTTCAGAGCCCGCACAGCACAAGCTGCTCTCCTTTTGGCTGCCACAGGACACTCTCCCATCAAACCCATCCCACTTCCGAGCGTTCCCCACCACTTAATCTCCTCTTCAGCAATCTATCAGCATGCTTTTAAAATAAACACCTACTTCAAGAAGAGAAAAAAAAAATCCCTGTAAATCATGGTCGTGACAGGCTAATGGCTAACACTACACCTTACATCAAAAATAGCCTCCACCTGCCACCCAAACTCACCCATCAAACTCTCAAAATCAAAAGACCTCCTCGGATTATTTCCTCCTCTACTATTTACTCCGCTTCTGTCGTGGCTGAAGGAAGCAAACATTCAGCCTCGCCCTGATCCAAATCCATTTTACGGTTTGCATGCATTAGCTGCCTGCTTTAATTTGATTTGATTTGATTTCTGCCCATTAAGTTTTATCTGAGGCAGGTTTGATGGGCTCGCGGGGAGCGTTTCACCAGCGCTACCCTTTGCGCGCGCCGTGGTTCTTTCATCTGGGCTCAGCCTCGTTTCAGCTCACATCTTGATAAGATGATGAATAGAATCAGAGAATCAGTCAGGGCTGGAAGGGACCACAAGCATCAGCCAGTTCCAACCCCCCTGCCATGCCCAGGGACACCCTACCCTAGAGCAGCCTGCCCACAGCCTCTGCCAGCCTGGCCAAAAACACCTCCAGGGATCTGGCCTCAAACACCTCCCTGCAGGGGCAACCCATTCCAGCCTCTCACCACTCTCATGCTCAACAACTTCCTCCTCACATCCAAGCTGACTCTCCCCACCTCCAGCTTTGCTCCATTCCCCCCAGTCCTATCACTCCCTGACACCCTCAAAAGTCCCTCCCCATCTTTTTTGTAGCCCACTTCAGATCCTGGAAGGCCACAAGAAGGTCCCCTGGGAGCCTCCTCTTCTCCAGCCTGCACAGCCCCAACTCTTTCAGGCTGTGCTCACAGCAGAGCTGCTGCAGCTCTTTGAGCATCCTCAGGGCCCTTCCCTGCACACCTCCAGCATCTCCACATCCCTCTTGTCCCAGGGGCTCCAGCACTGGATGCACTACTCCAGGTGGGCTCTCAGCAGAGCACAGCAGAGGGGCACAATCCCCTCCCTGGCCCTGCTGCCCACACTGCTCCTGCTGCAGCCCAGCCTCTGCTTGCCTTTCTGCCCTGCAAGTGCACACTGCTGCCTCATCTTCAGCTTCTCGACCAGCACCCCCAAGTCCCTCTCCTCAGGGCTGCTCTCTAGCCACTCACTGCCCAGCCTGGATTTGTGCTTGGCATTGCCTCCACCCATCTGCAGGACCTTGCCCTTGGCCTTCTTGAACCTCCTGAGGCTGGGTTGTGCCCACCTCTCCACACAGTGTCTGCCACGATATTCCAGCTGGTGTGAAAGATATCTGGCAAGCTACAAGGGGGGTCCTGGGAATGTCCTGATTAAAAGGGTATGATAGAGGGTATGGAAATCAAGCAGCAAGTCATGACTTCTGAGCAGGAGCAAAGTTTCAAGTCTGTCCACAGATACTGCATGTAGCTTTCAGGCCAGCAGCTATGCACAGAGATCATAAGCAAGTCAGATTCATAGTTTTGGGCTCCCCAATTTAAAAGGGACAGGGATCTGCTGGAGAGTGGTGGGCTGCGAAGATTCTGAGGGGAGTGAAGCACTGCCTGATGAGGAGAGGCTGAGGGACCTGGGGCTGCTTAGTCTGCAGAAGAGAAGACTGACGAGCATTTAATCAATGCTTCTAAATATCTGAGGGCTGGGGGTCAGGATGGGGGGGACAGGCTCTGCTCACTTGCTGCCTGGGATAGGCCAAGAAGCAATGGATGGAAGCTGCAGCACAGGAGGTTGCAGCTCAACACAAGGGGGAACTTCTTGACTGGAAGGGCCCCAGAGCACTGGCACAGGCTGCCCAGAGAGGTTGTGGAGTCTCCTTGTGTGGAGCCTTTGTAGGGCTGTCTGGATGTGTTGCTGTGTGCCCTGAGCTACATTGTCTGATCCTGCTCTGGCAGGGGGGTTAGACTCAATGAGCTCTTTGGGTCCCTTCCAACCCCTGACATCCTGTGAGTATCACAGAATGGTTTAGGTTGGAAGGGACTCCAGAGATCACTTGTTCCACCCTCCCCACCATAGGCAGGGACACCTCCCAACTGGAGTCAGCAGCTTAAGGCTCCATCCAACCTGGCCTTCAACACTCCCAGGGAGGAGGCAGCCACATCCTCCCTGGGCAGCCTATTCCAGAGTCTCACCATCCTCCTACTGAAAGACTTCTTCCTCAGCTCCAGTCTAAATCTACTCTCCCTCAGCTTCAAACCATTTCCCCTTGGCTTGTCCCTAGACACCCTTATGAAAAATCCTTCTCCATCCCTCCTGCAGGATGCCTTCAGGTACTGCAAGGTAGCTCTAGGGTCCCCTGCAGCCTTCTCTGCTGCAGGATCACTACGTTTTTACTGCTCATCCACAGTAAGTGCTAAACACAGGGAGAACAGGGACAGAAGCAGCACCACATCCACTGACACCCCCGAGTTCTTCATCTGTCTCTTGTTTTCTCTTGTGCCCCTGGCCATTTGCTCTTTGTGGAGAACAATTCCCACGCGCTGAGTTGTGCCTCTTGGTGTCCCTCTGGCTGTTGTCTTTGGTGCCCTTTCAAAACGCTCGACTAAACTGTCACAGAAGGAGCTTGGCATCTGGAAGCTGTGACAGACACACCATGACCTGGTTCAGAAAACATAACTCAACAGCTTGGGCTGCCAGGGGCCAGCATTTACAGGACTGTTTTCCACAACAGCCTTCAATGCCTGCCTCCCTTTGTATCTATTTCTGGCCAGCACAGCCTGAACCAGAAGGAACTTAAGAACTTCCTGCGCTCCTATCCATCCATCCATCCATCCATCCATCCATCCATCCATCCATCCATCCATCCATCTCTCTCCTTTATCTCCCCTTTAACCACTAGCTACTAGGTGCTCACCACAAGACCTGAACATCCTTTGGGCCCATTCAGTCTGGTGCCCTACAGAAAAGCTGGGGAGGGACTTTTTAGGCTGGAGCATAGGTCCAGAGAAGAGCCCCAAGGATGCTCAGAGGGCTGCAGCACCTCTCCTATGAGCACAAACTGAAAGAGTTGGGGCTGTGCAGGCTGGAGAAGAGGAGGCTCCCAGGTGGCCTTCTTGTGGCCTTCCAGGATCTGAAGGGAGCCTACAAGAAAAGCTGGGGAGGGACTTTTTAGGTTATCATGTAGTGACAGGACTAGGGGGAATGGAGCAAAGTTGGAGGTGGAGAGATTGAGACTGGAGGTGAGGAGGAATTTGTTTAGCATGAGAGTGGTGAGAGGCTGGAATGGGTTGCCCCTGCAGGGAGGTGTTTGGGGCCAGATCCCTGGAGGTGTTTTCGGCCAGGCTGGCAGAGGCTGTGGGCAGCCTGCTCTAGGGTAGGGTGTCCCTGGGCACGGCAGGAGGGTTGGAACTGGCTGATCCTTGTGGTCCTTTCCAACCCTGACTGGTTCTATAATTCTAAATGCACTTTTTTTTTTTCCCTACAAAAGCCTTCCTTTATATCTATTTCTGGCCAGCACAACCTCAGCCAGAAGGAACTTAAGGAATTCCTGCCCTCCTATCCATCCATCCATCCATCCACCTCTCTCCTTTATCTCCCCTTTAACCACTACCTACTAGGTGCTCACCACGAGACCTGAACATCCTTTGGGAGCCCTGTCAGTCTGATGCCAACAAAAATGAATTCCATCTCGCTTATCTTCACCCGAAACACTTCACAGGCTGCAGATTACACATTTCAAGTGTGTTCCAAATTAAGAATGCAGGGATTTACCAGAAAGAATCAAGGAAGTTGCCCAAGGATAAAATACAAATCAGTCACAGAGCTGGCAGCTCAATATCTGTTTCCCAAAGCCCCAGCCATGAAATCCTGTGTCATCTGCCTTCACCTAAGCGATTTTCTGCACAATCCACTATCTCCTCTTGTCATTACTCGTGAGGAATTGGGTCCTACACTTCAACATCAGCAGGAGAGTCCTCTCTGTTATGTTAGTTGTCCTGTATCAGGATGCTATATGCCACAACTGCCACTGTCATTATGGAACCCACCTACCCTTCTTAAAATTAGCAGGTGCACATTCACACACTGCTCTGACATTCCTGCATCCAGCATTTTGTATCCTGCTTCCAGACTTACAGAGGAAGGGAGAAGTGAAAGGATGTGAGGTGTTGTAGTAGAATGGAATTGTAGAATGGAATCAATAATAGAATGGAATCATAGAATGGAATCAATCAGAATGGAATATTAATCATAGAATGGAATCAATCAGAATGGAATACTGATCTTGGAATATTAATCTTAGAATGGAATCATAATCATAGGATGGAATCAATCATAGAATGGAAGCAATTGTTGAATGGAATCAATCACAGAATGAAATCATAATCATAAAATGGAATCAATCTTAGAATGGAATCAATCACAGAATGGAATCATAATCATTAAATGGAATAAGTCATAGAATGGAATCATAATCATAGAATATAATCACAGAATGGAATCAGTCATAGAAGGGAATCATAATCACAGAATGGAATCATAATCACAGAATGGAATCAAACTTAAAATGAAATCAATCATAGAATGGAATCATAATCATAGAGTGGAATCATAGTCATAGAATGGAATCAATCTTAAAACAAAATCAATCACAGCATTGAATCAATCATAGAATGGGATCAGTCATAGAATGGAATCATAATCATAGAATGGGATCAATCACAGAATGAATCTGAAGGGTTGGGTGATAGGTTGCATTCAATGATGCTCAAAGTCTTTTCCAACCTGCTTAATTCCCTGATTCTGTGAAAACGACCTAAAATGAGACACCCAACACACATATTTTTGTCATCCAGGAGCCCATGTCCAACAGACAGATAATAAACACCCTGAAATGATAGAGAATCATAGAATGGTTTAGGTTGGAAGAGACCTCAAAGATCATCCAGTTCCAACCTCCCTGTGCCATAGGCAGGGACACCTCCCACTAGATCAGGACGCTCAAGACCTCACCCAGCCTGGCCTTGAACACATCCAGGGAGGGAGCAGCCACAACCTCCCTGGGCAACCTTTTCCAGTGTCTCACCACCCTCACTGTGAAGAACTTTCTCCTAACATCCACTTTCAATCTCTCTCTGCCAGTTTGAACCCATTCCCCCTCGTCCTGTCATTACAAGACCTTGTGAACAGTCCCTCCCCAGCCTTCCTGTAGCCCCCTTCAGATACTGGAAGGTTGTTATAAGGTCTCCTGGCAGCCTTCTCTTCTCCAGGCTGAAAAGCCCCAACTCCCTCAGCCTGTCCTCATAGCAGAGCTGCTGCAGCCCTCCTCTGGACTCTCTCCAGCAGTTCCATGTCCTTCTTGGGCTGGGGGCTCCAGAACTACACACAGTACTTCCCAGCTCAGCTGTGGTGCACTCTGCAGCATCTCCTGTGTCACTCCTGGACTAGTCAATCTCCCCAGCACATTTGCAGTCTGAACAGAGCAGCTGACTCCACTTGTTTGTTAGCAATTGCTATTTCTGCCTTGCTAAACAGGGGGGCAAGCTCAGAGAACTAACAAGTTCCCCTTTGATGTAGAGATGGACAAATCCTCCCCTGCCCAGCAGAATAGCGTTTGGAAGGGGAAAAAAAAAAAAAAACCAAATTAAAAAAAGAATCTATTACAAGGTATTTTTAGCCCTGTTTTAACACTGCTGCCTAATTGCAGGCCATTAATGACAAATACTCGTTTCCAGGGTCTGTCAGTTGCCAGCAATGAGAAAGTGTCAGCCTGTGGCATCTGCAGGCTGCTGGTGTGGATGGATTGCTCTGCTGGGCTTAATGGGATGAGGAGGGCTGAGGCAAGTCATAGAATCATAGAATGGTCTAGGTGGGAAGAGACCTCAAAGCTCAGCCAGTTCTGACCCCCCTGTGCCATAGGCAGGGACACCTCCCACTAGATCAGGTTGCTCAAGACCTCATCCAGCCTGGCCTTGAACACCTCCAAGGAGGGAGCAGCCACAACCTCCCTGGGCAATCTGTGCCAGTGCCTCACCACCCTCACTTTGAAGAACTTTCTCCTAACATCCCTACCCACCCAGTCGTGGAGCAATGGGTCCTGAATGTTCTCCAACTGGAGAAATTCAGCCAATTCAACAGGGTCAGGCAGAAATCTACACAGCCCAGCTCTGAGGTCACCTTCTTGTGTCCTTCCAGGATCTGAAGTGAGCTAAAAAAAAAAAAGCTGGGGAGGGATTCTTTAGGCTATCAAATAGCCCTCCCTTCACACAGCCCATCTCTGTCAAACTGAGAACAGATTTCATCCAATTCAGAGGCTCCTCCAGCTAATTTACACAGCACCACCTTGACCTTTTAGCAGCTGCTCCCCGAGGACCAAGCCTGAGTGGAATTTATGGCCAGGCCTGGGAAATGTTCAGCTCACTGCCACAGAAGGGCTTTTTCCATGCCCTGATTTGGAGTTGATAGCAGAAGCCTGGTTGCAGTTCAAGGCTTGGTCACCATGTGAAAGAGTAAAAGCTGCCTGGGGGCTCCATCAGGCAGTATTTCAGTACCTCTACTGGATAGGCAGGTTGGCTGCTGGAAGCAGAGCATCTGCAGCTTTGTCCTGAGCTGCTTCCATCTGAGGGAGAGGAGATCATAGAATGGTTTAGGTTGGAAGAGACCTCAAAGATCATCCTGTTCCAAGCTCCCTGTGCCATAGGCAGGGACACCTCCCACTAGATCAGGTCACTCAAGACCTCATCCAGCCTGGTCTTGAACACATCCAAGGAGGGAGCAGCCACAACCTCCCTGGGCAACCTGTGCCAGTGTCTTACCACCCTCACTGTAAAGAACTTCCTCTTAACATCCCGTTTAAATCTCTCCTCTGCCAGTTTGAACCCATTCCCCCTCGTCCTGTCATTACAAGACCTTGTGAACAGTCCCTCCCCAGCCCTCCTGTAGCCCCCTTCAGATACTGGAAGGTTGCTATAAGGTCTCTTGGCAGCCTTCTCTTCTACAGGCTCAAAAGCCCCAACTCTCTCAGCCTGTCCTCATAGCAGAGCTGCTGCAGCCCTCTCAGCATCTTGGTGGCCTCCTCTGGACCCTCTCCAGCAGTTCCACGTCCTTCTTGTGCTGAGGGCTCCAGAACTGCACACAGTACTCCACACACAGTACACATTTCTTCATTCCCCTCTCTGCTACGTCAAGGACTTGGGCAACCTCTCACTCCTGCAGAAGCTTGGAGCTTCACCGCAACGAGGCCAGGGCACTGGGGTGTTGTGAGACAAGCTGGCTACAGGTTCCCAAAGCAATGCAAGAAATGCAGTAAATCAAACTGGTTTTTGGTTTTGGTTTTCTTTTTTCCTGTTTCATTCATAACTTTCAATGCCATATCACAAAAAAAACCAAAACCCCAACCAATCCACAAACAACACTTCCACACTCCTGGGAGAAGACCCTTCTGAGACCCTTGACAAGTTGGGAGATTTAAATGGGATGTTAGGAAGAAATTCTTCACAGTGAGGGTGGTGAGGCACTGGAACAGGTTGCTTGGGGAGGTTGTGGCTGCTCCCTCCCTGGATGTGTTCAAGGCCAGGCTGAGACACTCGTCAAGGGTCTCAGAAGGGTCTTCTCCCAGGAGTGTGGAAGTGTTGTTTGTGGATTGGTTGGTTGTTGGTTTTTTTTGTGATATGGCATTGAAAGTTATCAATGAAACAGGTTGCCCAGGGAGGTTGTGGCTGCTCCCTCCCTGGATGTGTTCAAGGCCAGGCTGAGACACTCGTCAAGGGTCTCAGAAGGGTCTTCTCCCAGGAGTGTGGAAGTGTTGTTTGTGGATTGGTTGGTTGTTGGTTTTTTTTGTGATATGGCATTGAAAGTTATCAATGAAACAGGTTGCCCAGGGAGGTTGTGGCTGCTCCCTCCCTGGATGTGTTCAAGGCCAGGCTGGATGAGGTCTTGAGAAACCTGTTCTAGTGGGAGGTCTCCCTGCCTATGGCACAGGGGGGTTGGAACTTGATGATCTTTGAGGTCTCTTCCAACCTAAACCATTCTATAATTCTATGAGTTCAGCACGAATGAAAATAATTCTGGGCTGGGCTGTGTGCTGCTGGAGCTTTTCAAGATGTTTAATTCATTAAAGGATCAGAAAAGGCTCTGATAATTCTGGATGACTGACAGGTAGCCTATGCTTCAGCACTCCTTGTGTCCATACCAAGCAAGAGGACATTGCCAGGTTGTGCTTTCAGAAAATGCTGCTGGTGGTGACAATATTTCTTCCCCGTGAAGGACACGTGGAGGTTGCAAGTCTCTTGGGACAAAGATAAGGCTGTTATCAATGGAACAAGGGTAGGAGAAGCAGCAGAAGCTTCTGTGGCTCTATCCCCTGAGGAGAGGAAGGCTCAAAGCAAATTTCCCAATGTCACAAGGAAGGTTGTGCTAGAAAGTGAAAGGGCTTGGGGGTGCTGATGGATGAGAAGCTGGGCATGAGCACACAGTGTGCACTGGGCTGCATCCAAAGCACTGTGGTCAGCAGGTCCAGACAGGTGATCCTGCCACCTTACTCTGCTGAGCCTTCATCTGCAGTGCTGTGTCCAGCTCTGGAGCCCTCCACACAGGAAGGACATGCACTTGATGGAGCAAGTCCAGAAGAGGCCACAGAAATGATCACAGAAGCAGAGGATTAACCAGGTTGGAAGAGACCTCCAGGATCATTGAGTCCAACCTAGCACCTAACCCTTTTCATTAACTAACCCATGGCACTCAGTGCCTCATCGAGTCCAACCTAGCACCTAACCCTTCTCATTAACTAACCCATGGCACTCAGTGCCTCATCAAGTCCAACTTAGCACCTAACCCTTCTCATTAACTAACCCATGGCACTAAGTGCCTCATCAAGTCCAACCTAGCACCTAACCCTTCTCATTAACTAACCCATGGCACTAAGTGCCTCATCAAGTCCAACATAGCACCTAACCCTTCTCATTAACTACCCCATGGCACTCAGTGCCTTGTCCAGCCTCCTCTTAAACACCTTCAAGGATGGGGACACTACAACTCCATCCAGGCTTTTCTTGAACACCTCCAGGGATGGGGATTCCACCAAGTCCCCAGGCAGCCCATTCCAATGCCAATCGCTCTTGATGTGTAGAACTTCTTCCTAACACCCAGCCTGAAGCTGCCCTAGCACAGCTTGAGGCTGTGTCCTCTTGTTCTGTTGCTGGTTGCCTAGCAGAAGAGCCCAACCCCACCTGGCTACAACCTCCCTTCAGGTAGCTGCAGAGAGCAATGAGCTCTGCCCTGAGCCTCCTCTTCTGCAGGCTGCACACCCCCAGCTCCCTCAGCATCCCCTTGCTGCCCTTCTCTGGACACATTCAAGCACTTCAACATCTTTCTTAAATTTACGGGTCCAGAACTGGACACAGCACTCAAGGTATGTCCTGACCAGAGCTGAGCACAGATGACTTCACCACCTCCCCAGGCAGCCCATTCAAATGCCAATCCCTCTTGCTGTGAAGAGGGAGGAAGGGAGATGGGAGGGAGAATGAGAGAGAGAGAGAAAGAGAGAGAGGGAG
>VWZI01020285.1:0-22567 GCA_013396835.1 Psilopogon haemacephalus | reverse complement strand
GGGAGTCCAGAGGAGGCCACCAAGATGCTGAGAGGGCTGCAGCAGCTGTGCTGTGAGGACAGGCTGAGAGAGTTGGGGCTGTGCAGCCTGGAGTAGAGAAGGCTGCCAGGAGACCTTGGAGTGGCCTTCCAGTATCTGAAAGGGGCTTAACAGGAAGGCTGGGGAGGGTCTGTTTACAAGAGCTTGTTATGAAAGGACGAGGAGGAATGGATTTGAAGTGTCAGAGTGGAGATTGAAAGTGGATATTAGGAGGAAGTTCTTTCCAGTGAGGATAGTGAGACACTGGCACAGGTTGCCCAGGGAGGTTGTGGCTGCTCCCTCCCTGGATGTGTTCAAGGCNTCCTCTCCTCTCCTCTCCTCTCCTCTCCTCTTCCTACTGAGTGGAAGTGCAGCATAACAGGGGAGCACCTGAGCACCAGAGGCTTTCTCCATCTCTTGGCTTCNAGGCCAGGCTGGATGAGGTCTTGAGTGACCTGATCTAGTGGCACAGAAGGTTGGAACTGGATGAGTTTTGAGATCCCTTCCAACCTCAATCATTCTATGATTCTATCCTATCCTATCCTATCCTATCCTATCCTATCCTATCCTATCCTATCCTATNNNCCTCTCCTCTCCTCTCCTCTCCTCTCCTCTTCCTACTGAGTGGAAGTGCAGCATAACAGGGGAGCACCTGAGCACCAGAGGCTTTCTCCATCTCTTGGCTTCTCTCCTCAGACTTTCCTCCACAGCAGCAATGCCTCTTTAACCTCGAATTGCACTTGCAATATAGAAATGCCATTCTAGGAGCCTACTGCTCCTTCCCACTCTAACCACTCGAGACATCCAGAAAGATCTGTGGAACAATTGGCAATGGAAATGCGACCCAGGAGCTGAGCAGCATTGGCTGTGCCCTGTGCACATGTTCTGGAGGCTGCATAGAAGCAGTGGTACTAGGACAACAACAGATGCACTTCTTGTTGTCAGCTGCTTGCAAGCAGCACAATGCCAGCTTAGCACTCCAGCTGGATTGCTCCAGGCAGCTCTGCTGGCTGCTTGATAGATCATTACCAATCAAAGCAGGACATTCTACCTCTCCCTTTCCATGCCATTAGATCAGAGCTTCCTTTCAAGACTCCATTTTCCTTTGGGGTGGACTGATGAATCATAGAACGAATCATAGAATGGTTTAGGTTGGAAGAGACCTCAAAGCTCATCCTGTTCCAACCCCCCTGTGCCACAGGCAGGGACACCTGCCACTAGATCAGGACACTCAAGACCTCATCCAGCCTGGCCTTGAACACCTTCAGGGAGGGAGCAGCCAACTTCTTGATTCCAAGAAGGTGTTGAAGGCCAGGCTGGATGAGGCTCTGGACAGGCAGTTCTAGAGTGAGGGGTCTGAGGTGATCTTGTGGCCTTCCAGGATCTGAAGGGGGCATAGAAAAAAGCTGGGGATGGACTTTTTAGGCTATCAGGAAGTGACAGGACTAGGGGGAACGGAGCAAAGCTGGAGATTGGATGTGAGGAGGAAGTTGTTGAGCATGAGAGTAGTGAGAGCCTGGAATGGGTTGCCCCTGCAGGGAGGTGTTTGGGGTCAGCTCCCTGGAGGTGTTTTTGGCCAGGCTGGCAGAGGCGGTGGGAAGCCTGNAGGCTGGATGAGTCTGTGGCCAGGCTGATCTAGGGTAGAGTGTCCCTGGGCATGGCAGGGGGGTTGGAACTGGATGCTCCTTGTGGTCCCTTCCAACCCTAACTGATTCTACAATTCTATCTGTGCCACTGCTATCACTGTGGTTGCCCAGGAAGGTGGTTGGGGCCACATCCCTGGAGGTGTTTAAGAGGAGGCTGGATGAGTCTGTGGCCAGGCTGATCTAGGGTAGAGTGTCCCTGGGCATGGCAGGGGGGTTGGAACTGGCTGATACTTGAGGTCCCTTCCAACCCTGACTGATTCTCTGATTCTATCTGTGCCACTGCTGTTAACTCTCCTTCACAGCATCCCTTTGCCTTCTCTCGTTTGATTATGACATGAGCAGCATTAGCTGGGGTGGTGCAGATGTCCTCCTGCATCTCTCACTGGTTTGTGACCAAGTGTGCCTGCAGGAAACGTGTCCACAGAGGGAAGAGGAACCCTTGTAACAGAGGGAGCAAGGCTGGAGAGGCAGTGACATGAACTGCACAGGACTGCATCACCATTTGATCCCTGTTTCCCTTGGAGACATGTTCAGCCCCAGCTTTGGGGAAGGTATTCAAAGAGCCAGAAGAGCTTGAACCTTCCCATAATTAACATGCAACAGTGGTTACCATGCAGGGAGCAGGCAGTTATTATAACTCGGGAGTCAATAATTCATAAACTATAATGCATTATTAATCAATTATCGAGGCCTGAATTACATTTAATGAGATTAAGCTGATTGGAGAACTAAGCTGTTTGAATCACACTGATTTAATCAATGTGCTTAATTAAACTGTGTACATTTTCCACAGGATCATTATTTCCCAGCACCCTGCATAAGTGGCCTCTGCAATTTACATCCTCTGCTGTTCTTTACTCGGGGGCTGCTCCGTGCTGCAAGTTGTGTTTCAAGGTAGAGGGGGTTGGCTTCTTTCTAAAGGCAAGAGCAGAGTTGCAAAACAACCACCTGAACAGCTTCCACAAGCAACTTCACAGATCAGAGAATCACAGCAAGGTCTAGGTTGGAAGAGACCTCAAAGCTCAGCCAGTTCCAACCCCCCTGTGCCATAGGCAGGGACACCTCACACATATTTAGCCATCATAGAATGGTTTAGGTTGGAAGAAACCTCAAAGATCAGACAGTTCCAACCCCCCTGTGCCACAGGCAGGGACACCTCCCACTAGATCAGGTCACTCAAGGTCTCATCCAGCCTGGCCTTCAACACCTCCAGAGAGGGAGCAGCTACAACCTCCCTGGGCAACCTGTGCCAGTGTCTCACCACCCTCACTGTGAAGAACTTTCTCCTAACATCCAGTTTAAATCTCTCCTCTGCCAGTTTGAACCCATTCATCCTCATTCTGTCATTACAAGACCTTGTGAACAGTCCCTCCCCAGCCTTCCTGTAGGCCCCTTCAGATACTGGAAGGTTGCTATAAGGTCTCCTTGAAGCCTTCTCTTCTCCAGGCTGAAAAGTCTGAATCACAGAATGTCAGGGGCTGGAAGGGACCTCAGAAGATCATCTGGTCCAGCCCCCCTGCCAGAGCAGGAGCACCCAGAGCAGGTCACACTGGAATGCATCCAGATGATTCTTGAATATCTCCAGAGAGGAAGACCCCACAACCTCCCTGAGCAGCCTGTTCCAGTGCTCTGTCACTCTCACAGAGGAAAAAAAATCTTCCTCAGGTTCACATCGAAGCTCCTGTACCTCAGCTTCCTCCCAGTGCCCCTTGTCCTGTCCTTGGGCATCACCCAGCAGAGCCTGGCTCCAGCCTCCTGCCACTCACCCTGCACATATGGAGAACCATTGCTGAGGTCACCTCTCAGGCTCCTCTTCTCCAAGCTACCAAGCCCCAGCTCCCTCAGGCTCTCCTCCTAAGGAGAGAATGTGGTCAAAGATCACATTCTGTGCTTCTATGCTCCACAACCTCCCTGGGGCTGTGTTAAGGACCAGGTTGGGTGAGGCCTTGAGTGACCTGTTCAGTGATCACATTCTGTGCTTCTGTGCTCCACAACCTCCCTGGGGCTGTTCAGAGATCACATTCTGTGCTCCACAACCTCCCTGGGGCTGTATTAAGGACTAGGATGGATGAGACCTTGAGTGAGCTGTTTGGAGATCACATTCTGTGCTTCTGTGCTCCACAACCTCCCTGGGGCTGTGTTAAGGACCAGGTTGGATGAGATCTTCGGTGACCTGTTCTAGTGGGAGGTGTCCCTGCCTGTGGCACAGGGGCGTTGGAACTGGCTGAGCTTTGAGTTCCCTTCCAACCTAAACCATTCTGTGATCTTTAGAATCGTGCTCAGACTCACACAGAAGATGCACATCAACTCCCCCATGATTTGCATTTAAGACAAGCAGGTGTCATTATCTCTTCACAAGAATATTCCTCCTGCGTTCCCTAACCTTGCATCAAGAGGAGATGGCGATGACAGGAAAGCAGCTCCAAGTGACAGCTATTACAGGTGTAGATCTCTCTGCCAGTGCCTTATTTTGTTTCATTTCCCATTCCCCACTGCTTGCTAATTAGCTGGGAGACGTAGCTTTGCTAACTGGAAGCCTCACAGTACAGCCACACAATGCTACACGCTGCTGGGAAAAGGAAATAGAAGAGACTCACCAGGTTGTGCTGCCTGGGAGGAAACACTCCTAACACTGCCAGTATTAGAATCATAGAATGGTTTAGGTTGGAAGAGATCTCAAAGATCATCCAGTTCCAACCCCCCATGTCAACCTGTTGATGATCCCTTCCAACCCTGGCTATGATTCTTTGATTCTAAATCTGGAGGTGGAGAGATTCAGATTGGATGGGAGGAAGTTGTTCAGCATGAGAGTGGTGAGAGCCTGGAAGGGGTTGCCCAGGGAGGTGGTTGGGGCCAGATCCCTGGAGGTGTTTGCAGCCAGGCTGGACGAAGCTGTGGGCAGCCTAATCTAGGGTAGGATGTCCTTGGGCATGACAGGGGGGGTTGGAACTGGCTGATCCTTGTGGTCCCTTCCAACCCTGACTGATTCTAGGATTCTAAGCTTTATCATTCACACCTTTTCTGCATTCAGGAATGCTCTGGAAGGGGTTGGGAAATGCTCTCCCTTCAAAAGTGCCCTCAACTCTCACCAGGCAGTATCCAAGGTTAGATCTAACATAACAGTTAGATCTAACTGGAATGGAATGGAATGGGCTAGGTTGTAAGAGACTTCCAAGATCATCCCAGCCCTAGCACCCAGCCCTATCCAATCAACTAGAACATGGCACTAAGTGCTCTGTCCTGTCTTTTCTTGAACACCTCCAGGGATGAAGACTCCACCACCTGCCTGGGCAGCCCATTCCAATGCCAATCACTCTCTCTGGCAAGAACTTCCTCCCAACATCCAGCCTAGACCTCTCCTGGCAGAACTTGAGACTGTGTCCCCTTATTCTGTTGCTGGGTGCCTGGGAGAAGAGCCCAACCCCATCTGGCTACAATTTCCTTTTAGGTAGCTGTATTGTATTGTATTCTATTCTATTCTATTCTATCCTATTCTTTTCCACTCTATTCCCTCCCACTCTAATGTATTCCACTCTACCCTATTCCATTCCTCTTTATTCCGTTCCACTCTATTCCACTCCCCTCTATTCCATTCTACTCTACCTTATTCCATTCCCCTTTATTCCATTCCCTTCTACCCTATTTCACTCTCCTCTATTCCATTCTCCTCTACCCTATTCCATTCCCCTCTATTCCATTCCACTCTATTCCATTCCCCTCTACCTTATTCCACTCTCCTCTATTCCATTCCCCTCTACTCTATTCCACTCTTCTCTATTCTATTCCCCTCTACTCTATTCCACTCTCCTCTATTCCATTCCCCTATACTCTATTCCACTCTCCTCTATTCTATTCCCCTCTACCTTATTCCACTCTCCTCTATTCCATTCCCCTCTACTCTATTCCACTCTTCTCTATTCTATTCCCCTCTACTCTATTCCACTCCCCTCTATTACATTCCCCTCTACTCTATTCCACTCTCCTCTATTCCACTCCCCTCTACTCTATTCCACTCCCCTCTATTACATTCCCCTCTACCCTATTCCAATCTATCCTATTCCATTCCCCTCTACCCTATTCCACTCTCCTCTATTCCATTCCACTCTACCCTATTCCACTCCCCTCTATTCCATTCCCCTCTATCCTATTCCACTCTACCCTATTCCATTCACCTCTACTCTATTCCATTCCACTCTACTCTATTCCATTCTATTCCAAGTGTGACTGGAAACTGTGCTGCCTGTAACTGAGTTGTCACAGGGCCATGACACGAAGTGCAGGGAGACAAAGACTTCTTTCCCCCCCACCCCGTCCTTCTTACCCCTTTCAGCACTGAGCATTTAATAAAAATTATTCAGCACACCACCGACACGTGAAGGGGAGACAGGAAGAGAGGAAGGAGACAGGAGCCTAAGGTGCAGAGTGAAGCCTGAGATAAACAAGGGGTAATGAAGGCAAGCAGCAGCCCATTTTTCATCCCCCTCCTCTGTACCTGGTGGCTGCGAGCCTGCACGCCTCGTGCTTCCTATTAGCAAGGTGCACCTCCATAAATCCAGCTCAGGCAAATTTCACCATCCTGGGGCCACATTCATCAAAAGCCTGACAGGAGTGAGCTGAAAGAGTTGAGCGAGGGAAATAAAGCACAGCTGATGGAGAGGATGCTCTGCCCTCCTTGTCTCTGAGCCTCTCCCACTCTATCAGCACCTCCACTACTACAATAACTCATCCCCACTGTGCTGGTTCGAACTAAGTGGAGAATTTGAGTGATTTTTTTTGTCTTTCTCAGTAAAGCTCTGGGTGCAGTGCCATCCTGTGTTTTCCTCTCTCAGCCAATAGTCTAATTTCTCACTCAAATTCTCCAATTAGTTCAAACCAGCACACCTACTGCAGCCCCGTTGAGCTGTTCACGCTGTCCTCCCAGTGCTCCTAACTCTCCCAGTTCCTCTTCACCCAGGGTGTTTCCTATTTCCTATATGTTTATACTGGAAAAGGCCAGGCTGGATGAGGTCTTGAGCGTCCTGATCTAGTGGGAGGTGTCCCTGCCTGTGGCGAGGGGTTGGAACTGGATGATCTTTGAGGTCTCTTCCAACCTAGACCATTCTATGATTCTATAATTCTATGACTTAGGCTACTGAAGCAGCAACAGCTACAGTCCTGGTGGGCTTTGTGTTTCGCCTGTGCCACTGCCTCCAGTTCATAGAATCATAGAATGGTTTAGGTTGGAAGAGACCTTAAAGATCAGCCAGTTCCAACCCCCCTGTGCCATAGGCAGGGACACCTCCCACTGGAGCAGGTCGCTCAAGACCTCAGTTCTGGAGCCCCTGTTACAAGAGGATTGTGGACGTGCTGGAAGGTGTCCAGAGAAGGGCCATGAGGATGGGCAGAGGGCTGGAGCTGCTCTGCTACGAGGACAGACTGAAAGAGTTGGGGCTGTGCAGTCTGAGGAAGAGGAGGCTCCCAGGTGACTTTCTTGTGGCCCTTCAGTATCTGAAGGGGGATATAAGAAAGCTGGGGAGGGACTTTTTAGGCTACCAGATAGCGACAGGACTGGGGGGAATGGAGCAAAGCTGGAGGTGGGGAGATTCAGACTGGAGGTGAGGAGGAAGTTGTTGAGCATGAGAGTGGTGAGAGCCTGGAATGGGTTGCCCCTGCAGGGAGGTGTTTGGGGCCAGATCCCTGGAGGTGTTTTTGTCCAGGCTGGCAGAGGCTGTGGGCAGCCTGCTCTAGGGTAGGGGGTCCCTGGGCATGGCAGGGGGGTTGGAACTGGCTGATCCTTGTGGTCCTTTCCAACCCTGACTATCATTCTACAAATCTCCCAAAGCACAGATTAACAAATGCACAAAGGAGAAATAACACATTTGAGAGAAAAGGAAAATTACTTTAGCTCATCAGAATTACCCAGATCAGAAGGAAAAGAGTAGGGCTACCAATTTAATTCACTTCCCATGTGCCAAGGTCCCCAGTGCTGGAAGCTCCACATCACTTCCCAAGCTGGGGACTGTACAAACCAGTTGGGAGTTCTTGCTGGGAAAACCTCCACCCTCTGTTCCCTTCACATTTAGCTCAAAGATTCCACTTTTGTGGATTTGGGATTGTTTTCTTTTGTTTTGGTTTTGTGTTTTCTGTTGGGTTGGGTTTTTTTTTAGCATGGAATGTACTGACAAATAGGTCCTTCCACCAGCCAAACCACAGGGAGGGTGGCATGTCACACAACACCAGGAAACTGAGAAGTAACTGCTGATCAAAACCACACAAAGCAGCACCAATTAGGCTGTCTCCCTAAAAGCCATAATTATCCAAGCTGCCTAAACAAAATGAGCACACATGTGATTATTCACAGTGGCCCAGAGGCATCCACCCCAGCACAAAATATGGTGTGCTGCCTTGCTGCTCTTCTCCTTCAGAGAGCAACAAATATTTCCATCACCTACTTCTGCAGTCCTAGAAACCTGAAGCTGTGTTGCTTTGCCTTGATACTGGCGGGTGCTGGTGGAGGAGAAGCTGAAGATGAGGCAGCAGTGTGCAGTTGCAGGGCAGAAAGGCAAGCAGAGGCTGGGCTGCAGCAGGAGCAGTGTGGGCAGCAGGGCCAGGGAGGGGATTCTGCCTCTCTGCTGTGCTCTGCTGAGAGCCCACCTGGAGTAGTGCATCCAGTGCTGGAGCCCCTGGGACAAGAGGGATGTGGAGACACTGGGGCATGTCCCCGGAAGGGCCCTGAGGATGCTCAGAGGGCTGCAGCAGCTCTGCTGTGAGCACAGCCTGAAAGAGTTGGGGCTGTGCAGGCTGGAGAAGAGGAGGCTCCCAGGGGACCTTCTGGTGGCCTTCCAGGATCTGAAGGGGGCTACAAAAAAAGCTGGGGAGGGACTTTTTAGGCTATCAGATAGTGACAGGACTGGGGGGAATGGAGCAAAAGTGGAGGTGGGGAGATTGAGATTGGATGTGAGGAGGAAGTTGTTGAGCATGAGAGTGGTGAGAGGCTGGAATGGGTTGCCCAGGAAGGTGGTGGTAGAAGCCTCATCCCTGGAGGTTTTTTTGGCCAGGCTGGCAGAGGCTGTGGGCAGCCTGCTCTAGGGTAGGGTGTCCCTGGACATGGCAGGGGGGTTGGAACTGCCTGATCCTTGTGGTCCCTTCCAACCCTGACTGATTCTATGATACTCCCTTCCCCCTCAAGAGTCTCTGCTCCAGTTCAGCAGCTGAGTTCTCTACATGTTCTTTTTTCAACTGAGTTCAGCTGGTTTGTGGCTAGACCTATGAAGTCCTTAATCTTGCTGCATGGCAAAGCTCCAGAGGGAAAGTTATTTGGTGGCAAATGATGGGGTCAGTACTCCAGGCTCAGGCTGAATTCATGTAGTATCACAAACCATGGAATATTTCTTTCTGTACCTCAAATGTTGAATATTACAACAGCCTGGAGCATTCAAAAGCACTACCTGTCCAAACTGCTCCTAGATCCCCTATGAATTTTTCAGCAGCTCTGTGCTGAATAAGGAAGCCAAGCTTTGACTTCACAGGCAGGTTAACAACCTCTGAAAGCCTGTCAGGCTCTCTTTTAACACTCTGAGATGCATTCTGCTACACTCTGAGAATGCAGTGTTCCAGAAAATGGTAACACCTCCTAATATTCACAGAATCACAGAATTAAGCAGGTTCAAGAGACCTCTAGGACCATCCAGTCCAACCTAGCACCTAACCCTTCTCATTAACTAACCCATGGCACTCAGTGCCTCATTGAGTCCAACGTAGCACCTAACCCTTCTCATTAACTAACCCATGGCACTAAGTGCCTCGTTCAACCTCCTCTTAAACACCTCCAGGGATGGGGACTCCACCACCTCCCTGGGCAGCCCATTCCAATGCCAATCACTCTTGCTGTGTAGAACTTCCTCCTAACATCCAGCCTGAACCTGCCCTAGCACAGCTTGAGGCTGTGTCCTCTTGTTCTGTTGCTGGGTACCTGGCAGCAGAGCCCAACTCCACCTGGCTACAACCTCCCTTCAGGTAGCTGCAGAGAGCTCTGCCCTGAGCCTCCTCTTCTGCAGGCTGCACACCCCCAGCTCCCTCAGCCTCTCCTCACAGGGCTGTGCTGTCACATTTCCATCTGGATACCTCCCCTTAAAAGCAGTGCAGCCCTCGGGGTATAATTTCACTGGTCAGTACTTTGTTGTAGTTTCCCCAGAGTCTTCATTTCAACATCTGTGCTTGGCAATTATCCTCAGTACAGGATGTAAGTCTTCCATCCTTTCTCCCATGCTGTGCCACACCTGGCACAATAATGATGTCTCTGGTGCTAAAGGATTCCACTAAAGCTGGAACTTCTAGTGATGATGTAGATGGGTATGGATGTGCTGGAAGGTGTCCAGAGAAGAGCCAAGAGGATGGGCAGAGGGCTGGAGCTGCTCTGCTATGAGGACAGACTGAAAGAGTTGGGGCTGTGCAGGCTGGAGAGGAGAAGGCTCCAAGGTCACCTTCCTGTGGCCTTTCAGTATCTGAAGGGGGACTAGAAGAAAGCTGGGCAGGAACTTTTTAGGTTGTCAGGCAGTGACAGGACTAGGAGGAATGGAGCAAAGCTGGAAATAGGGAGATTCAGACTGGATGTTAGGAAGAAGTTGCTCAGCATGAAGGTGGTGAGAGACTGGAATGGGTTGCCCAGGGAGGTGTTGGAAGCCTCATCCCCGGAGGTGTTTTTGGCCAGGCTGGCAGAGGCTGTGGGCAGCCTGCTCTAGGGTAGGGTGTCCCTGGGCATGGCAGGGGGGTTGGAACTGGCTGATCCTTGTGGTCCCTTCCAACCCTGACTGATTCTATGATTCTTTGTGTTTCCCTGCTCTAATTCCACTTGTGCAGGACTGTGATTTTCTCCCAGATATTTTTTTTTTAATCCTGATGTTAGGAAGAAGTTCTTTACAATGAGGGTGGTGGGACACTGGCATAGGCTGCCCAGGGAGGCTGTGGATCACTGGCACAGGCTGTCCAGGGAGGTTGTGGAGCACACAAGAAGAGAATGTGATCAAAGATTCTGTGCTTCTGTGCTCCACAAGCTCCCTGAAGATGTTCAGGACCAGGTTGGATGAGGCTTTGAGTGACCTGATCTAGTGGGAGGTGTCCCTGCCTATGGCACAGGGGGTCGGAACTGGCTGAGCTTTGAGCTCCCTTCCTGCCTAAACCACTCTGTCATTCTATGATCACTGACAACTGCAGACCTGTGCATGTTGTAGGGCTGGCCAGAAAGCAAGAATGTTAATTTACAGTTGAGATTTTCAAGCTACCATTTTTGTGCTTTCCTATG
Organism: Psilopogon haemacephalus; assembly: GCA_013396835.1. NCBI lineage: Eukaryota > Metazoa > Chordata > Aves > Piciformes > Megalaimidae > Psilopogon > Psilopogon haemacephalus. The sequence goes on along the minus strand of VWZI01020285.1, from coordinate 11,623 downwards.
GGTTATTTGAAAGCATCTTTTGGCTGCCAGCAGATATTTGGTGGAGGGCTTTGTAATTCCTTCAGATCACTAAAGGCAAAAAAAAATTGAATCACTACTAAAGGGTGGCAGCAACCACCAAGTGGTGCAACTCTGTGATTTTAACCAAGCACTGTAACTGACTGGTGCCCATATTTAGATTGACAAAGGCAAGAAATATCAACACGTTCACAGAACAGGTTGCAGTCGCCTCTGCCGACACGACCACAGCTCAGTGCTTATTTTGGCTACTTACAGAACTGCTCCAAGTCCTCTCCTGTTTTGGATTCAGGCATGGCAGTGATTGTGAGCAAGGGGCAACCATTTCCTCCCAGCGTCTGGCAGAGAGTCTGCTGCCTCCAGTAAACCTTCTTGGGGTTCCTGCTCCGTTCCAGGACATCGAGGTGAGCCTGGCAAAAAGAAGGAAGCAGGTTTGTAAAGGGGTTGGTGGTCTGTAAAATCTGATTTCATTCTGCTATCTGTGTGTTATCACAGGCTCACAGGATGTCAGGGGTTGGAAGGGACCCAAAGAGACCATCCAGTCCAACCCCCCTGCCACAGCAGGACCAGACAATCTAGCTCAGGGCACACAGCAACACATCCAGACAGAGTCTGGAAAAGCTCCAGAGAAGGAGACTCCACAACTTCTCTGGGCAGCCTGTGCCAGCGCTCTGGGACGCTTACAGGAAAGAAATTCTGCCTTGTGTTGTGCTGCAACCTCCTGTGCTGCACCTTTAATCCATTGCTCCTTGCCCTGTCCCAGGGAGTGGTGAGCAGAGCCTGTCCCCCCGCTCATAACACCCAGCCCTCAGAGATTTAGAAACATTTCTTAGAACCTATCTTAGTCTTCTCTTCTGCAGACTAAGCAGCCCCAGGTCACTCAGCCTCTCCTCACCAGGCAGTGCTCCAGTCCCCTCATCATCCTCCTAGCCCTCCAATTTTAGTGCCATGGTATAGTTGATGGGCTAGGGCTGGGTGCTAGGTTGATCTTGGATCCAACCTGCCTTATCTATTCTATTCTATTCTATTCTATTCTATTCTATTCTATTCTATTCTATTCTATTCTATTCTATTCTATTCTATTCTATTTCTATTCTATTCTATTCTATTTCTATTCTATTCTATTCTATTTCTATTCTATTCTATTCTATTTCTATTCTATTCTATTCTATTCTATCCTATCCTATCCTATTCTGTTCTATTCTGTTCTATCCTTCTCCTCTCCTCTCCTCATCTATTCTATCCTATCCTATTCACTGTTAGTCAACACCCTCAAGACTCTTTCTTCCAAGCTCCTCTTGACCCACTCCCTCCAAACTCCTCAAACCTTGCAGCTTGACACCTCTCAAGCTGCTTTCCCAGCACCTCACTAAAAGGCAAGCCCAGAACTGAGCTTTGCAGCCACTTCTGTCATAAAAAAATTAACAGGCTGCTCCCTAAAGAAAATCCAATTATTAGCCGCATCTAACAAGCTCCCATAAATACAGAGAATCCAATATCATCCTTCACTCCTGCTCCTGGGCCCCAGCAGAACCTGATGGGGAAGGGCTGCCACGAAGACTTCCACTTCGATATCCAAACAATTATCACCATGATGCAAAAACAGATAAATCACTGCTCCTAAAACAAAGGTGATTACCAATGGACAGAAAGTAATGGACTGCAGAGTGCAGCCAGTTCAAGGATGTGCATTTCCAATAAAGATGCCTGCAGCTATTAAATATCTGTCTATGATGTTTAAAAACCAGTCCCAAATTCTCAACCCCTCGTACGAGTTCGTCTCCTCCCCCAAAGCAGCACTCATTTAATTCTTAGAGAATCTTGGTGGCCTCCTCTGGACTGGTTCCAACAGTTAGAATCATAGAATCAGTCAGGGTTGGAAGGGACCACAAGGCTCAGCCAGTTCAAACCTCCCTGCCATGCCCAGGGACACCCTGCACTGCCCACAGTACATTCTGTGCTTCTGTGCTCCACAATCTCCCTGGGCAGCCTATGCCAGTGTCCCACTACCCTCATCGTAAAGAACTTCTTCCTAACATCAGGGTTAAAAAAAATATCTGGGAGAGAAAATCACAGTCCTGCACAAGTGGAATGAGAGCAGGGAAACACAAAGAATCATAGAATCAGTCAGAGCACACACACACTTACATCCTCACCAGAAAATGGAAACACAAAATTTCCCTCAGCAGATTTCATAGAAACATAGAATAGAATCAGTCAGGGTTGGAAGGCACCACAAGGATCAGCCAGTTCCAACCCCCCTGCCATGCCCAGGGACACCCTACCCTAGAGCAGGCTGCCCACAGCCTCTGCCAGCCTGGCCACAAACACCTCCAGGGATGTGACCCCAAACACTTCCCTGCAGGGGCAACCCATTCCAGCCTCTCACCACCCTCATGGTGAACAACTTCCTCCTGACCTCCAATCTGAATCTCCCCACCTTCAGCTTTGCTCCATCCTCCCTTATCCTGTCACTCCCCCATAGCCTAAAGAGTCCCTCCCCAGCTTTTTTGTAGCCCACTTCAGATCCTGGAAGGCCACAAGCAGGTCACCTGGAAGCTTCCTCTTCTGCAGCCTGCACAGCCCCAACTCTTTCAGTCTCTCCTCATTGAGCCCTTCGGTTTCTAATCGTTTTTAATTTATTACTGATATGTAAAACCAACTGACTTCAGCAGTGGGCAAATGGTTTTCAAATTAAATCTACCAGTGCGCAGATCTGATTTAGTTTATTTACTCTGGAAATTAAAGCAACGTGGAAATGTGCAGATTGCATCATTGGACATTTGAAATGACTCCAAGCAAAGAAAGCCTTTTGGAATTATTAGGGGCAATAATTTTCCCGTGGCTAAAGAGCTGGACATGAAAATTCATCAATATTGTCCCTCCCTAATTCCCGTTTTCCAAACTTTGCGATCTCTGTTGAGTCTAAGTTCAATTTACACAAATCATAGAATGGTTTAGGTTGGAAGGGACCTCAAAGCTCAGCCAGCTCCAACCCCCCTGTGCCATAGGCAGGGACATCTCCCACTGGAGGCCTCATCCAATCTGGGCTTGAACATCTCCCGGGAGGGAGCAGCCACAACCTCCCTGGGCAACCTGTGCCAGTGTCTCACCACCCTCACTACACAGAACTTCCTCCTAACATCCAGTTTCAGTCTCCCCTCTGACACTTTAAACCCATTCCTCCTGGTCCTTTCATTACAAGACCTTGTCAATAGTCCCTCCTCAGCCTTCCTGTAGCCTCCTTCAGATGTTGGAAGGCTACTATAAGGTCTCCTGGCAGCCTTCTCTTCTCCAGGCTGCACAGCCCCAACTCTCTCAGCCTGTCCTCACAGCAGAGCTGCTGCAGCCCTCTCAGCATCTTGGTGGCCTCCTCTGCAGTGGCTCCATATGCTCCATGCCCATTCCCCCGAACTTCCATGAGCATTTTACTTGAAAAGGCAATGAAAACACCTCAAGACCTAGCCCCCTGGGACCAGGAATAAGATCTTTTTCATCTCTTTTCTATTCGTTCAGGAGCAGGTGAGATATTCAGGAATTCCCAGAGCATACAATCTCTCCAAGTCTGTCTTGCTTTGTGCCAGAAGGCAGGGATCAATAACAGTGAAATAATGATGAGGCTCTGCATTTCAGAGCTGCTGAAGAAGTCCACCCAACTTTTCAGCACTGCATTTGTCTCTTCTCCTGCAGCCCACAGCGTAGACCTGCCTTCAAGGTGATAGGTGAGACCCACTATGGGAGCACACTCACTGGTTTTGAAGAGTGTGCTGGTTTGAGGCTAACTGGAATATTTTAATGAGAAAAAAATAGATTATAGGATGCCACAACCCTAGGCAGTGCTACAGGCTGGGGTCAGAGTGGCTGAGAGCAGCCAGGCAGAGAGGGACCTGGGGGTGCTGGGAGATAGGAGCTGAAGATGAGCCAGCAGTGTGCCCAGGTGGGCAGCAGAGCCAATGGCATCCTGGGCTGGAGCAGGAGCAGTGTGGGCAGCAGGAGCAGGGAGGTTCTTCTGCCCCTGTGCTCAGCACTGCTCAGGACACACCTTGAGTGCTGTGTCCAGCTCTGGACCACTCAACTCAAGGGAGATGTTGAGATGCTGGAAGGTGTCCAGAGAAGGGCAGCAAGGGTGGGGAGGGGCCTGGAGCACAGCCCCAAGAGGAGAGGCTGAGGGAGCTGGGGGCGTGTAGCCTGGAGAAGAAGCTCAGAGGTGACCTCACTGCTGTCTGCAACTACCTGAAGGGAGGTTGTAGCCAGGTGAGGTTTGGCTCTGCTCCCAGGCACCCAGGGACAGAACAAGAAGACACAGCTTCAAGCTGTGCCAGGGGAGGTCTAGGCTGGATGTTAGGAGGAAGTTGTTGGCAGAGAGAGTGATTTGCATTGGAATGGGCTGCCCAGGGAGGTGGTGGAGTCCCCATCCCTGGAGGTGTTCAAGAAAGGACTGGATGGGGCACTTAGTGCCATGGTCTGGTTGATTGGATAGGGTTGGGGGATAGGTTGGACTGCATGAGCTTGGAGGTCTCTTCCAACCTGCCTGATTCTATGATTCTATGAAAAGAAAACAGTGGTGATGTCTACTTAACTCATAAGTTTGATGAGATGTATAAAAACAAGGACACAAACATAGATAAGGGAGTCTGTCTGTCGGAGTCTGTCTGTCTCTCTCCCTGGTTTCTAGGTGGATCTGTGTAACTCAACTAATCAATTGTGCTTCTAACCCACCTCTGCTGATCCTTCCAACTCACCTTGCACGTAAGGCAGATTGTGGGATAAGAAAGGGGAGTGGAAAGAAGGTGGAAGGGTGGTTTGAAGACCCTTCTGGGTACTCTGATCTCTGGGAGGGGGATTGTGTCCCTGTGTTACTTTTAACTTGAATATTTCTGCACCTAGCTGTAAATATCTGTAACGTACTGTAAATACCTGCTTGTATATTTTGTTAAGCTGTGAATAGATGTACAATAGATGTATATGAATGTGTATATTTTGTTAAGCTGTGAATGTCCTTAGCTTCCAGCTGGCTGAGCCTGGTCTGGGTGAAGTCATTGCATGGGAGGGCATCTAACTCCCAAACCATCACAAAGGCTACCCATAAACCTAATGTCAAATGAGCTGGCAGGCATATTCAGGCCAGGGAAAGCTGGGCTGGCCTTCTCCCAGACACTGGAAGCACTTTCTTTGAACATCTATAATGGGATGCAAAGCAGTTGACAAGAGACTGCTGCCTGGGTGGGAATTAATCTAAGCCTGCGCCAGCACGCGGAGCAGAGTGCCCAGCAAGTGGGAGAGGTCACCCTCTCCTTTGGAGATCCTTTCAGATCTGCTAATGGCAAACTGGTGCCACTAGCTAAAAATAGAGTGAGCCCAAACTCCACCAACCCACACCAGCATCTGCTGCCCAGGAGAAGAAGGGTTGGCAATGGAAACTGAGTGGGAGAGGAAGGGAAACTGAAACGCTGCAAGTGCGTTTTTGGCGAGACCTTTCCTATCTTTAACACTAAAGCAAAGCTCTTCCCACAACTATTCATTTCCCTTTATTTTTCCCCAACCCTCCTTTCAGACCCTGAGGTGTCCCCCACATCAGTTGTAGAGAAAGCACATTGGATGAATTTGCTGAGAGTGTGCACATGCAGCCCAGACAGCCAACCATGTCCTGGGCTGCATTAAGAGAAGCTGTTGGCAGCAGGGCAAGGGAGGGGATTCTGCCCCTTTGCTCTGCTCTCCTCACACCCCACCTGCAGCACTGTCTGCAGCTCTGCAGCCCCCAGCACAAGAAGGACATGGAACTGCTGGAGAGAGTCCAGAGGAGGGCCACAAAGATGATCAGAGGGCTGCTATGGGAACAGGCTGAGAGAGTTGGGGCTCTGCAGCCTGGAGAAGAGAAGGCTTCTAGGAGACCTTGGAGTGGCCTTCCAGTAGCTGAAGGGGGCTACAGGAAGGCTGGGGAGGGACTATTGACAAGGTCTTGTAATGAAAGGACCAGAAGGAATGGGTTTAAAGTGTCAGAGGGGAGACTGAAACTGAATGTTAGGAGGAAGTTCTTTGTAGTGAGGGTGGTGAGACACTGGCACAGGTTGCCCAGGGAGGTTGTGGCTGCTCCCTCCCTGGAGGTGTTCAAGGCCAGGCTGGACAAGGTCTTGAGCAACCTGATCTAGTGGGAGGTGTCCCTGCCTGTGGCACAGGGGGGATTGGAACTGGATGACCTTTGAGGTCCTTTTCAACCTAAACCATTCTATGACCTCCTCACCTCTCAGGTATTTTCAATGTGTTCTAGTGGGAGGTGTCCCTGCCTATGGCGAGGGGTTGGAACTGGATGATCTTTGAGGTCTCATACAAACTAAACCATTCTATGTTTGTCATTTCCCAGAAAATTCCCTTAACCATCCACCCCTGGCCAGAACAGGCTGCAGAAAACAAATCCTGCCTCAGCAATCAAAGGTGGTCAACTCAAATAAAAATACAATCTACACTTTTGATCTCATCCTTTTAGCTTCTGTGCTGACAGCACTGGCAGGGGTGTCACAAATGCCTACTGAGACTCCAGCTGGCACAAAACATTCAAATAGGGGTCCAGCACTCTGCTGGGTTCAGCTCTGAAAGTTGAGCTGCTACCCTATCAGAAGGAGATGCAAGCAGCTTTCCCTTCTCAGTTGCCATTAGCTTTAGAACAGAATAGAACAGAACAGGGTAGTAGACAATAGAATAGATATAGAGCATTAGAAGGTCCTGCTCTAGCACTATGTGAGTCTCCCAGAGGTCCTGTGTCATACTTGAAGCCCTATGCAAATACCTTGGTTGATCCTACAGCTCTAAGCAAATGGAGACATCTTTGACTTGCCTTGTGATTGGCATAAGCACTAATGGTTTGTACCTCATCTTAATGCATTCAGGAGCTCCTTTTCTCCTGCAGCATTCTAGGCATCAGAGCTGGCAGGGAACACAACAATCACCTAGTTCCAAGCCCCCTGCCATGAGCAGGGACAGGCTGCCCACAGCCTCATCCAGCCTGGCTGCAAACACCTCCAGCCATGTGGCCCCAAACACCTCCCTGCAGGGGCAACCCATTCCAGCCTCTCACCACTCTCATGCTCAACAACTTCCTCCTCACATCCAATCTGAGTCTGTCCACCACCAGCTTTGCTCCATTCCCCCTAGTGCTGTCACTACCTGATAGCCTCAATGCATGCAGGAGCTCCTTTTCTCCTACAACATTCTAGGCCACAGAGCTGACAGGGGCTGCAGTTTCAAACAAGCCAACAGCAGCACCCTGATTGTCACCAGCCTGTGAGAACATCTCTCTGGCTACCTCAGTACCTACGTGTACCCAAGCAGCTCCCACTTGCCAGGCCCCACAGCTCATTTAGGTGCACAAATCAGAATTACCATCATTGTAGAGTAGGTATAGGGGTAGTGGTAAGCCAGGTAGCAGACATCATCCTTGTGAGGGAACTTGATGCTGAAGGTGAGAGTGTAGTAGAACTTTCCTCTCGTGCCTCCTCCGGTAGCTGCACGGCAGCGGTAGTGGTTTCTGGAAGGATGGAAAGAGAATGTTCACTACTAGGTACACACAGGTCTCCAGTTCTGGGCCCCCCAAGTTCAAGAGGGACATAGAATTGCTGGAGAGAGTCCAGAACAGAGATACAAAGATGCTGAAGGGAATGGAACAGCTCTGTTAGGAGCCTGAGGGAGCTGGGGCTGTGCTGCTGGGAGAAGAGGAGACTGAGAGGTGACCTCAGCAATGGTTCTCAATAAGTGCAGGGTGAGTGGCAGGAGGCTGGAGCCAGGCTCTGCTGGGTGATGCTCAATGACAGGACAAGGAGCAATGGGTGGAAGCTGAGGCTTAGGAGGTTTCATGGAAACATGAGGAGGAACTTTTTCCCTGTGAGGGTGCCAGAACCCTGGAACAGGCTGCCCAGGGGTGTTGTGGAGTCTCCCTCTCTGGAGATACTCAAAACCTGCCTGGATGTGTTCTTGTGTGATCTGGTCTAGGAGATCCTGTCACACCCTGATAGCTTCAAAAGTCCCTCCCCAGCTTTTTTGTAGTCCCCTTCAGGTACTAGAAGGCCACCAGAAGGTCATCTGGAAGCCTTCTCATCTCCAGCCTGCACAGCCCCAACTCTTTCAGGCTGTGCTCACAGCACAGGTGCTGCAGCCCTCTGAGCATCCTCATGGCCCTTCTCTGAACACACTTCAGCATGTCCACATCTCCCTGGGGCTCCAGAACTGGATGCAGTACTCCAGTACTGGCTCTCTTGCAAGACCTTTTCTCTAATAAAGGGAGCACTTTAGGTTGAGTAAGAAAGTTTTCCTCCAAGCATGGAAATAGGAAGGCACTTAAGGAAGAAGCCTCAGAGCAACCTGAATCCACACATACACTCCAAACAGTATTTCCCCCACATTGCACCAATTATGCTGCTGCTGAACCTTCTGATTCTGAAGGACTGTGAGGCTTCTTTGACAAATGTTATCATCAATGTTGCATTAAAATGCAAAATAGGAAGAGGCAACCAAGAACGCTATTCCAGCTCCTAAAATTTACAGTTCTGGTTTATTTTTGCTGCTCTTCATTTTTATTCAGAGGGGTGGAGGGAGAAGAGAATTATTCTTGTCAAACCCTCCAAACTCATCATCTATATGTATATATATATATATATTTTTTTTTTCTCAAGTGCTGCTGGGTTTTCACCTCAATTTAATAGTTGGGAAGATGTAGGGGGAATGATGCTTGGAGGTCTCTTCCAACCTGGCTGGTTCTGTGCCGACAGGATCAAGACATAGCCCAGGAACCCTGAGTCACAGTGGCAAAACTGAAAACTTTTCTGACTCTATTCTCAGCTCAAGCCTTCACCCCAGCATTTATTTTGTGAATAAACCATCTTAATATTGGACAAAGACACAAGAGAGTTGCAATGAACCCTCGAATAGAGAAGTATCCACTTAACTCTTAATATTGGACAAGGACAGCAGAGATTTGCAATGAACCCTCAAATATAGAAGTATCCACTTAACTCTTCTATGTGTTTCAATGGATTCAGGGATTTGAGCCTGTCTTTGAGTCATAGCAATGACATTTGATCTAGTTCCTGGCAGCTCTGACAGTGAAAGATAATTAAGAAGCATCTCTTGTACAAGGCACAAGGAAAGCTCTCATCTCCACAGCCTCTACTACACTCAGTGTCACGTGGAAGATTAGATGAGCTTGTTCATAAAGAACACTCACAAAAGTGCTGAGATCTTCTGAGTCTTCCCTTCCAAATTTGCACCTGTAGCTCATAGAATCATAGAATCAGCCAGGTTGGAAGAGACCTCCAAGATCATCCAGTCCAAACTAGCACCCAGCCCTAGCCAACCAACTAGAACATGGCACTCAGTGCCCCATCCAGGCTTTGCTTCAACCCCTCCAGGGATGGGGACTCCACCACCTCCCTGGGCAGCCTATTCCAATGCCAATAACTCTCTTTGGCAACAACTTCCTCCTAACATCCAGCCTCAACCTCCCCTGACACAGCTTGAGCCTGTGTTCCCTTGTTCTGTTGCTGGTTGCCTGGCAGAAGAGCCCAACCCCAGCTGGCTACAACACTGGATATGTTCTTGGGTCATTTCAGCTCAGGCTAATTCAGTGCCACATTCCATCACCTACCCATTCTTTGTGCTGTCCTATATGCTGCAGACAGGCAGTCTAAAGACAAAGCTGACCAAGAAACATTGCTGTTGTGTGACTTGGTGCTTTTGAACTCCTGAGCCACAATGCAGCTTTGCTCACCTGCCTCTATCTTCATCTAAATGGCTCCAGCTACCTGTGTCTCTCTTGGATATGTTCTTGGATCATTTCAGCTCAGGCTGATTCAGTGCCATATTCATAGAATCATAGAATGGTCTAGGTTGGAAGAGACCTCAAAGATCATCCAGTTCCATCCCCCTGCCAAAGACAGGGACACTTCCCACTAGATCAGGTCGCTCAAGACCTCATCCAGCCTGGCCTTGAACACATCCAGGGAGGGAGCAGCCACAACCTCCCTGGGCAACCTATTCCAGTGCCTCGCCACCCTCACTGTGAAGAACTTAACTTCCTCCTAACATCCCGTTTATATCTCCCCTCCACCAGTTTGAACCCATTCCCCCTTGTCCTGTCATTACAAGACCTTGTGAACAGTCCCTCCCCGATATTCCATCACCTACCAGAGCTTTGTGCTGTCCTATATGCTGCAGACAGGCAGTCTAAAGACAAAGCTGACCAAGAAACATTGCTGTTGTGTTGACTTGATGCTTTGGAGCTCCTGAGCCACAATCCAGCTTTGCTGACCTGCCTCTATCTTTGCCTAAATTTCTTCAGCTACCTGAATCTCTCTCACATATGTTCTTGGGTCATTTAAGCACAGACTGATTCAGTGCCACATTGCATCACCTACCAGCACTTTGTGCTGTCCTATACGCTGCAGACAGGCAGTCTAAAGACAAAGCTGACCAAGAAACGATTGCTGTTGTGTGACTTGGTGCTTTTGAACTCCTGAGCCACAATGCAGCTTTGCTCACCTGCCTCTATCTTCATCTAAATGGCTCCAGCTACCTGTGTCTCTCTTGGATATGTTCTTGGATCATTTCAGCTCAGGCTGATTCAGTGCCACATTCCATCACCTGCCAGCACTTTGTGCTGTCCTATACGCTACAGACAGAAGTTCTAAAGACAGATCTGACCAAGAAACGTTGCTGTTGTGTTGACTTGATGCTTTTGAACTTCTGAGCCACAATCCAGCCTTGCTGACCTGCCTCTATCTTCGCCTAAATGGCTTCGGCCACCTGTGTCTCTCTCTTTCCTCCTCTATAAAGGGTGGGAAAATTAGAGTCACTTTATCTTGCTACTCAAAGAATGGGGAAAGATAAAATGAGGAGCAAGTTTTAATTAGATAATGCTTGCAAAGGCATTTAAGCTCCAAAAAAAAAAAAAAAAAAAAAAAATANAAAAAAAAAAAAAAAAAAAAAAAAATTAAAAAGAAATTACCATGCAGTGAAAGCGATAAGCAGCATTATAATTATTATTAATTAACTTTCTATCACAGCTAGGCTATGAAATACACAACCTGCACATCATTTCTGAAGGAGAACGGCAAGTCAAACGATTTCACCATCACAGAGTGATTGAAATAGCACCAGGGCAGGTTCAGCCTGCATGCTGATTAAAAAAAAAAAAAAACAAAAAAACACCCCAGGCTTTGGTCTCCCATCCTCTTCCCAATGATCAGTGTATTGGTTTCTAGAGAGCATATGAGGCTTTGAACAGTTTGAAGAGAGGGAGCATAGATGTGGGAGGGAGGACTGGATGTGCCTGGGGCCCTTTTATTCCTTCCCTCTTCCTTCCTTGTCAATTTGTGCCTCATGCTGGTGTGGCAGAAGGAAGTGAGGAAGGGAGGCTGGTGGAGGAGCAAGAGGAGGTAAAGGGCCACCTTGGGGTGACAGCAGCAGAAGGAAAGGGAGGAAAGGAGGAATAATGCTTTTTTATTTTTTTTAATTACTTCTTTTTTAATGATTCAGAGCTGCACTGTGTGATGGGCTTGTGAGAAGACACAGCAAGGTGCAGTAGAGGGCAGGGATCCATCCAGAGGGACCTGCACAG
>VWZI01020283.1:0-87950 GCA_013396835.1 Psilopogon haemacephalus | reverse complement strand
AGTTCCTGTTGTACATGAAAAGAACCTGTTAGGGAAAACTGTTTGGGTATTTTCTCCTTCAGGCGAAGAGAAACCTGTCCGAGGGGTGGATTCTGCAGAAGGTCCTGGTCATACATACTGGGTAATGCAGGAGAATGGTGAAATCCAGTGTATTCCACAGATAAATCTAACCTTAGCTGAAAGAATATAAATTTAGATTGTTAGGATTTTTCTGTTCTAGGTTTTATCTGGCGTCCATCACAACAGAATCTACAATACACCTGAGCACGAACCCAATGTCACCTGGGAGTCCCTGGTCTCATTTCATCTGTGAGGAGACAAACTGTTTCCTGTTTTCTGAGCTTTTGAACCACCTACATCAAAGATTCATCTGGAATTAACTGAATTTGTAAATATTCATTATTTTAAATATTATGTGGTTTAGATTAGATTAAAACTCTGCGTGAAGTAGACAGGGGTGGATTGTATTGGATTGAGCTAGTTGGAGGATTTGAGTGAGAAATTAGACTATTGGCTGAGAGAGAGTTAAACACAGTGTGTCACTTCACCGAGTTTTGCTGAGAAGAAAAAAAGTTGTTTTAAGAGCTGTTCTCAAAACAACCAAATTAACAGTCTGCTTCTGTCTGTGCTGGCTCCGGCCACTCTCTCTTGTGTCTCTCGGTCTTGGCTAATTCAGAGTAAAATCACTAAAACTCCTAATTCCTTCCTATTACTAATCTCTGACCGATCTTAAGCTTATCTGCAGCATCGACAGGTGGTGAGATAAGGCTGGGAAAAGGGGGAAAGGTGGTAGGGGGAGTTTGGTTACCCTCTCTTTGGGATTTTGGCCTCTGGGAGGGTTGTGGTGTCTGTATTATATTTTCACTGTATATATCTGTAAATATCTGTTATATCTTGTAAATATTTACTTGTCTATTGTGCATTGCTGTAAATATAAAGCTTCATTTATTAACTTCCAGTGTTTTTCTGAGTTTTAGCCGGGGTTTATAAGGGTGTGGGGGGCAGGTAACTGCAAACCCACTACAGGTGATAACCAAGAGGTGGCACAAATGAATGCTAGTCATTATGGCAGATCATACAGCAACTATTGATGAAGATTTCTGGAGGGACTCAATAGATAATGAGGTAGATTGATGCAATTTTACAAGATCCTCTCATCTGGAATAAAAGTCCAAATATACAGCATAAGAATCTTTATTCTATAATGATCATAGAATCATAGAATCGTTTGGGTTGGAAGGCACCTCAAAGATCATCCAGTTCCAACCCCCCGCCATAGGCAGGGACACCTCCCACTAGAACTCAAGACCTCATCCAACTTGGCCTTAAACACCTTCAGGGAGGCAGCAGCCACAACCTCCCTGGGCAACCTGTTCCAGTGTCTCACCACCCCCACTGTGAAGAACTTCCTCCTAACATCTCATTTAAATCCTGCCTCTTCCAGTTTAAACTCATTACCTCTCATCCTGTCATTACAAGACCTTGTCAATAGTCCCTCTCCAGCCCTCCTGTAGGCCCCTTTCAGGTATTGGAAGGCTACTATAAGGTCTCCTCGAAGCCTTCTCTTCTCCAGTCTGAAAAGCCCCAATTCTCTCAGCCTGTCCTCATAGCATAGGTGATCCAGCCCTCTGATCATCTTCATGGCCCTCCTCTGGACTCTTTCCAAGAGTTCCACATGCTTGTTGTGGTGGGGGCTCCAGAATTGCACACAGTACTCCAGGTGGGGTCTGACGAGAGCAGAGTAAAGGTGGAAAACCACCTGCCTAGCCCTGCTGTCCATGCTTCTCTTAATGCAGCACAGGACACAGTTGGCTGAACATGCACTCAGTCAGCTCATATTGAGCTTTTCATCAACCCAGACCCCCAGGTCCTTTTCCTTAGGGCTGCTCTCCAGCCACTCACCACCCAGCCTGGATTTGTACTTAGGATTGTGCAGACTCAGGTGCAGGACCTTACACTTGGCCTTGTTGAATTTCATGAGGTTAGCCTGGGCCCACCTCTCCAGCCTGCCCAGGTCCCTCTGGATGGCATCCCCACCCTCTAGCAAGTCAACTGTGCCACACAGCTTGGTGTCATCTGCAAACTTGCTGAGGGTGCACTCGATTCCTCTTTGCATGTCACTTGGAAAGATGTTAAACAGCACCAGTCCCAGCACTGACCCTGAGGGATGCCATTTGTCACTGGTCTCCAGGTGGACATTGTGCCCTTGATCACCACTTCTCTGGGTGCCACCATCCAGCCAATTCCTTACCCAGCGAGTTGTCCACCCATCAAGTTCATGTTTTTCCGTTTTGGTAACCAGGTTGTCATGTGGGACAAATAACTTACTCAGGTCTATGTAGATGACATCAGTTGCCCTTCCCTTGTCCGCTGCTTCTGTGACTTTATCATAGAAAGCCGCCACATTTGTTAGGCATAATTTGCCCTTGGTGAAGTCATGCTGGTTACCATCAGACACCTCTGCTTTCTTTTCCATCTGCCTTAGCAGAGCCTTGAGGAGGATCTGCTCCATGATCTTGCCAGGCACAGAGGTGAGACTGACTGGTCTGTAGGTCCTGTGGTAATCCTTTTTTCCCTTCTTGAAGATGGGTGTTATATTAACCCTTTTCTGATCAGCAGGAACTTCACCAGTCTGCCATGACCTTTACTAATAGAAATGAATAGAAGCAAAAAAACCTGATACTGATCAGATGATTCAGAGTCTGAGTATTAATGATTAAGGGTTTTGAAAAGTAGAGATAAATAGTCTGTATGTGGCCTGGTAGCAGAATAATAGACAAGCTATGTAGAGAAAACAATGTGTGATACAGTTAAAACAAGAAGCAAGGATAACTGACTTTGCAGACGTCTTTTGATAGAACAATTGTCAAATATATCTGTAAGCACATATAACCAAAGATTCAGCTATGAAATGACAGTGATAAGGGTCTTATTAAAAAGTAAATTGATATGAGCTGAGGATCTAAGTTCTATGCACACACAACATAATTACATAACACAGGTCACCAACTTTTTCTTCACTTTCAATGGCAGAACACTGCCTCTTCCATCTTTCCCAGATTTTTCATCCCTGGAATATTACTCTATTCTTCATATGCAAAATTTCAATTTTACTTCCAGTAAAACTATGTGGAAGTGTTTGGAGAGGAAATACCAAAGGATGCAAGATACACTCTGCTTCAATATCCATTTTTATTAGTACCTGATACACAATCTAATTTTAAATTAGCTTAGAACTACAGACTGCTGGGCTGAGCTTGAATTACATTTCCTCCAAGTCTGGAATATTTAAATAATAGTCATGTGATAGGTAGCCTTATGTAAAGCTTTAGTGAAACTCAGACACAAGATTTTGTCTGAAATTAATTTTCCATTATGTATCTATTTTCCTGAGATTTCCATTTCAGCATCAATAATGAAGTTAATGTGACCAGTTTATGTCATAATATAAATCGTCTCCCTTAAAGAAAAGAAAGATGAGTATTTTATAAGGCTAAAACATAATGATTTGCATAGAATTTTAGATGCTATTTTTTGCATTTGTTTAAAATTGAAAGCTTGATGCCAAAATCCCAAGTTAGGGAACATTATGTGAATGAAAATAAAAGGGAATTTTCATCCCTTCAGGCTGAAAATGTTTGCTTTATCATTTGCTATAATTACAGGGCCTCGATCTTTTTCATTTCTATCATGAACTGAGACTTGGTAGAAAGATACAGAAGGCTGATAGTATAGATATGCTATATATTAAATTGGAACAGCATATTAATGTAGAAATATTCTTATATAAATAATCTGCTGAAAGTATGTTTTATAACACTTCCCCATAGCAGTGTTGTGTAATGAGGCAATTCTGTAATTGTATTAAATTGATCATCTCTATAAATATTTTTATTTTAAATTAAACTAATTAAAAATGGGAGATTGGCACACAGAGATGGTGTGACTTTAATTGAAATAATGAGTAAACCTCCTACTGATCTCAATAGATTAACAGCAATTTTTCCTCTTTATAAGCAGAATCCTCCACCATTACAACATTTTAAGTCAATTTCAAAATAAAGGAGATTAGAAATGGATAATAAATGTACATCTAAACACAGGAAAGTGGACATGAGTCTTGTATCCAGCAAAACCAAAGAACGCCTGGCTATTTAGTAGTTGAATATTCAGCTCTTCAGTAAAAAAAATCTTATACACCCCGCTAATAATAAAACAGGAAAAACCATATTAGAACAGGTCAACTTACTCTCTTGAACAAGGCAAGAAAATAGTCACCAGCTGAGTAAAGTTAAGAGCTGACATAATGATGAATGGCCAGATGGCTTTACCACAAAAAGAACCTGTCCCAAAACAGTAGAACACAGTTCTCAAGCAAAAATATATTGACTCAGCTCACCATAGAAAATGGAGAATAAACCAATTTAAATTGAAAGCCCTTATAATAATTATATTTCTTTTCACATACTTTGAATGATTCTCTCTCCTGAGGGAAGTGAATGCAAATAGAAGTAGGAGCCATGTGAGTGCTTTTGAGGACTTTGTTTCCTCCATACACTCCTCTCCTGTTGTATTCATATTAACTTGTTTTGTTTTGTCTCTTAAATGCACAAATTTCATTATCAAGTGATATTCAAATGTCTAATCTTGAAACCAACAGTTTTGTTCTAAATGTAGTTTTCAAGTACTTATGTTTTCTTCTGTTAGGAATACAGCCAACCAAATAAAAATTTCATTGGAAATGTAGTTTCTTTTTTAATTTTCTTTAGTGACATAGTCCATTAGTGCAGAAGTTACGGTTTTAAGCTGATTTCCTAAGGAAGTGGTTTTGTTCATTCCAAGTCTGTTTTTGTATCAACTAGTCCCATCTTAATAACTTCTTGTAGTGGTTTAGCAGTTACCTGCCCCCCCACCTTTTGAAATAAACCCCAGCTAGGACTCAGGACACTGGAAGTTGATAAATGAAGCTTTATATTTATAGTAATGCACAATATAGAAGTAAATATTTACAAGATATGACAGGTATTTACAGATATATACAATGAAAAGGTAATACAGACACCACACCCCTCCCCAGAGACCAAAATCCCCTAGAGAGGGTAAACAACCACCCCTTATCACCTTTCCTCCCTCCCCCCAATGTTATCTCACCACCTGTTGATGCTGAAGATAAGCAGAAGTAGATCGACCAGGGGGATTAGTAGCAGGAAAGTAGTTAGCAGAATCCCTGAGAATTAGCTACCAAGGCAAAAACAAAATGAGACCATGCAAAGAGAAGCAGCCGCAGCCAGAGCGGTCAGTGTTTGGGGTACAACACTTAAAAACACTTTTTTTTCTTTCTCAGTAAAACTCTGGTGAAGTGACATAATGTGTTTTCCTCTCTCAGCCAATAGTCGAATTTCTCACTCAAATTCTCCAATTAGTTCAAACCAGCACACTTTCAAAGATTTGATTCAATCTTTAATCAAAGTTATAGGAGTAGTTTCTGTCCCATGGATATTCAATACCTTTTAAGTATACACGTATTTTTTTTTAAATATGGGCAGGTAAAGCAGGTTCTGTTATTTGAGGGAAAAAAAAGTAGTCTGAGTTCATAAGTTCTGCTTGGAATACTGGATCATCAGAAGCAGCAATAGCATGCATTTCCTCTTTTCCAGAGGATGATTTTCATAATGAAGAGGGTAACTGGGTGTTGTTACAGTTGTTGTGATGAGAGTAAGAGAAAATAATATAGAATAGTTGAAGGAAAAGAAAATATCCGGTTAAATCTTAGTTTTTTAACAGGGAGTTATATTAAGAGACACAAACTGTTAGAAAATAGGATTTAATTTATTCCTCTAATCATTACATACTGCTTTTCATTTTAAAAAATAAATAATAAAAATAATATAACCCCCCTTTATTTCTCAGTCTATTTTACTGTTTTTCTTTTTTCTAAGGAATTGATTTATTGTTGAAGCAAAATCAAAATTTTGAAACAAAATTTGAAATAATCACGTAATTATTGAGACTGGAATAGATCTCTGAGATCATCAAGTCCAGCCTATGACCCAACACCACCACACTGAATAGACCACGTCACTAAGTGCCACATCCAAGCTCTTTGTAAACTCCTCCAGGGACGGCGACTCCACCAACTCCCTGGGCAGTCCATTCCAGTATCTAATTACCCTTTCCACAAGGAAGTTGTTTCCTAACATCCAGTCTAAACCTTCCCTGACTCAGCTTCAGGCCATGTCCTCTCATCTTGTCAAAAGTTGACGGGAGAAGAGCCTGACCCCCACCTTACCTACAACTTCCCTTCAGATAGTTGTAGAGTGTGGTAAGGTCCCCCCCGAGCCTCCTCTTCACCAGGCTAAACAATCCCAGCTTTCTCAGCCTCTCCTCATCAGGCTTTCCCACCTGTCCCTTCGCCAATCTCATTGCTATTCTCTGGACCCAGTCCATCACCTCAATGTCTTTCTTACAGAGAGGTGCCCAGAGCTGCAAACAGAACTCGAGGTGAGGACTCACCAGCACTCAGTACAGGGTCAGAATTACATCCCTAGTCTTGCTGACCAGACTATTCCCGATACAGGCCAAGATACCATTGGTCTTCTGTGCCACCTGGGCACATTGCTGGCTCACGTTCAGCCAGCTGTCAGCCAGCACTCCCAGGTCCCTCTCTACTAGGCCACTCGTCAGCCACTCATCCTCCAATCTGTAGTGCCACATGGGGTTATTGCAGCCAAAGTATAGGACTCTGCACTTGGCCTTGTTAAACCTCATACCGTTTCAGGTTAAAAAAAAACCAACCAAACAAAACAAAACAAATTTTTTATCTCACCTTCTTTTCCTCAAAATTCCTTTCTCAACTTAACTCCTTCTAGTCATTTGGAAAGAATGACCTCACATGATTAGATCATGAGAACATTGTGCATACAAAACACTGCAGTGTCACTTTCAAAGATAGTGTACAAAAAAGACAAAACATTGATTTAAAAGGTTAAATATATGCATAAGTTAATATGGTATAAGCATGCGTGCAACAGACAGATAAATGGGTTAAGAAAATGCTCTAACTCATTTTTCATGGCTGTAAAACAATGCTTGCATTATGTGGAAATTTGAACCTTTCCTATATTGTCTGGAACATATTTGTCATTGGACATTTTGCCAGGAGTTATGATAAAAGTTCAAGAGAGTTCTCCCATTTGCTTTACTCTACCCTACCGCAATCTCTTTTTCCTTCCAGGTCCTTCAAATGCTCAATCCTCCTTGCCTCAATCGACTGTCATTTCATATTACTTACTGACTTTTTTTGTCACCAGCATTGAGTTTCGTCCTACTGCTTTTATCTGCTTGATTTAATCTTTTGAGTAGGGTTTCTAAAAATTGAAGAGGGATAGAAACGGTGACTGACTTCTACCTCAAACGCTTTATTTAAAGCAGTCATCAATATGTTCACAGAAAAATAAAAATAAAGTGTATCAGGGACTGCTGAGCATGTCTGAGAAGAGAAATTGAGAGCCATAAGGGAGGATGAAGAAACTGCAATAAATTGTGGGGTGTTTTCCACTAAACAAAACCTCTCTTGTAGACCTCGACAACAGGAATGTTCATTAATTAGTAAGGAAAATTACTGACTTCTTAAGCAAAGTGCAATTCTACACCGTTCAGATAAGGTTTTGATTCCTCCCCGTAAATCTACAGCAGGGACTTTCAGGCTCATTATTCATAACTAGTGATGAAGTGAAGCACTGAGTGTTTTAAGTGTTGCAGGAGTGTAAATTATCATGAGCTTTGTGGTAATTTCAAAATCTGCTGAATGTCTTTTGTTTTTATTATTATTATTATTTTCTGGGATACAAGGTGGGAGAGTAACTAAACACAACTGTAAGTATCAA
Source organism: Psilopogon haemacephalus (assembly GCA_013396835.1). Taxonomy (NCBI): domain Eukaryota; kingdom Metazoa; phylum Chordata; class Aves; order Piciformes; family Megalaimidae; genus Psilopogon; species Psilopogon haemacephalus. Next base: position 80,064 of record VWZI01020283.1, on the reverse strand, counting down.
ATACAAGGAAGCCTACCATGGAAACATTTGCGACAACATCTCAGTCACGGACTTGAAGGTGGTTCTTAGATTTGAGACTCTGAATAGGACCTTTGCACTATTAGAATATTTACACTTTGAAGATTAGATCTCCAAAGGAATACTTACATGTTGAAGTTTAGTTCTCCAAAGTGATATAAAATAAATTTATAAAATGTATTTATTGTTTAATAATACTCATTTTCTTGTTTTATGATGAAGATGGTAATCTCCAATGGAGTGGATCTAAATACAACATCCAAACCAGCATGTAAATACACTAGTCTGAAGTATTTTGAGATTTCTCTAAACATTTTTTAAGATGTATTTAATATGTAGACATAGTCAGCTGAAGTTAGCAAATAATGTGCATTTTAATTATATGAACCTGAAGCTACTGTTTGTTCTATACACGCAACAGTGTTTTACTTCATTTTTAAAGACATTCTAACATGAAAAATTTTCTTTCTCATGTGTCTTAAATTACTGTGGAGGAGTTGAATGAACTCAGTGAGATGTTGAACTCATATCTATTGCCCATGTTTTTAGTATGGTATACATAAGTTTAGAAGACAGAAGATACCTCTGATATGTTTCTGCTAATGCAGTCTTGATTCCATGCCCGTGTTTTTCTTCACTGAAGCAGTAAGCCACTGAACTTTGCTTGAACTCAGATTCTCAGAAGAATGCAGTATATATTTGATGCAATCCATCCTGTTCATATTGAATTTGTATTTATTGTGATTTCAGGTTTACGAAGTTTATTATCACTTACTACCCAGCTAAACAAGAAAGACTGTGACTGGTTCTGGAATCTGAACTCCATTAAGACAAGTTCCAGGAAAATCTCACAAAAATACTGCTCCATCCTCATACACAAACTATGAAAACTAAGAAGACAAAAAGCTCTGAAATGAAAATTCTATATTATGATCAAGAATTCATGTTTAAAATGTATTTTTATTATTAAGATTCATGACTTATTAAGTGCTAAAAAAAGGTGCATTATTTTCTCAATTATATTACATTTGAAAGTAACGTCTTAATTTAAATAATGAATTATATTTCTTAAGATCTACTTTTCCAGAAAAGTTAATTTTCATTCTGTGAGAAAAAAATAGGAAGAAGGTCCAAAATTTCTATACAAATATGGTCTATGTTGTCCCAAACACTTATTCTGGCATGATTTGAAGAGGTCAATCCACAAGGGAAAATATCAGAAAAAATATCTATATTTCTTTGACTAATGCACTGATTGTGAGGTAAGGGAATGACAAACAAATTAATCTAGATTTAGATCCTGAGTAGTTCTCTCAAAAGCAGACAGCTCTGCTGGAAGTATAGGCTGTATCTCTTGAAGTAAAGCTGAGCAAGAGCATAGCTGTCATGCTGAAGAAATTTGAAGAGTTTTGACCTGGCGGCAGTTAGACGACATGTTTGGTTATACAAAATTTAATTTGGAAGATACTAGAATGTCTTCATCCAGAGCTGATCAGTAATTCAAGATAAAATTTCCACTGGGATTTTAACTATGACTCAAGCTGTGTCAGCAAAAGAACCACAAGATTTTGGTGATTTCCTGTGTACATTAATATTCATTAATAAGGTAGGGGATAATTGAGACAACAGCTGCATAGGAAACTAAGCTAATTTGAAGTGATGTCAAATTAGCATTTTAAACTACTGAGTCTTTTTTTTTTTTCTTTATAAATTTAAAAGTATCACATTTTACTTAAGGATAAGAAAAAGTTAAATTTGAATTGATGAAAAATTGGATGTTTATTTATATGAAACTTTTTCTTCAGATATGCTCTGTAAAGAATTGATAGCTTTACAATCAAGAATTCTGGCAACTTGTGCTTGCTCAAACCACTTTGATCACAGAAATAAATTGTCCAAAAATAAATGGTAAAAAATATTGTGCATGAAAAAACTAAGGCTATAATGAAGAATGATGGTGGAGATGACTGCTTTCATTGAAATGGGACACACTAAACTCTAGCTGATAGAATGGTCTTTCCCAGAAAGATAATTTACTGTTTTGAGTACAAAACCAAGATATATCCTGACCACTGGGTGACAGTATTTTTGCATTTGACATTTTTGTTCTGTAGAAATACTTATAGCAAATTGCACTCTTTTGGAAGACACCACACACTTTGAGTCAGAAAACTAATCTATAATCTATAAAAATAAACACAATCTGGACATTGACTCTCTTTTTTCTTCTGTTTTTCACAGGATCTTGGAAATGGTAAGCATTTCCACAGAATTGAAAGAATGCAAGTTAACTCTTCATTCACTTACAATTATCTCTTAAAGTACTGTCACTGAAATTAAAATCATTCCTTTCATCTAATTTTGCAGGCAAACAGATCACATAATTTAGTATGATAACAAAGAAGTGTTGATCAGATGCAACATTATGAAATACTACTTAGGCACTATATTTAGTTCTTTTCATTTATTACTTTTGACACATGGTATGAACTTCAAAGATCAATGAATGACACAGTTGTATTCATTAGATGTGACTTTCGAATGTACTTTAAAACAATTCAGTCAAAGATGATACACAATTACTAAAAATATTATTAGTTTGAGGGGATAAAGAAATTGTTGACACTATATCTGAAATAAAATTTCAATCTTTTTTTTTTAAGTGGGTAAAATCAGCACCCTCCTCTGGTAGAGACCAGAGATATTTCTGATATTTCCAAAGAGTTCAAATTTTAGTCCCTAAGTAAACCTAAAAGAATTACAACTTAAGCCACAGAACCATACATTTTAAAGCCAAAAAGAGCTACCATGATCATCTTTTCTGACCCACAAAATAATTTCAGTTATTAAATTTCACCTTTAATTTCTGACATACTGTAATTATTATTTCCTGCTATATAAGTGAATTTTATTGAGCCAAATGTGAATTGCTTTGTTTGTCCTTGGAAAGACCTTCTGGAAAAGGTTCTGCTATCCTGCCATAAACTGATTCAATTTCTTTAAATTCATCTGAGTTTCCTGCTTTCTCAAAGTGAGATTGTCTCAGTCCTTTCGGTTTCTACTACAGAATAACAGCAAAAACATTATTTATATCCCTAAGTGTGGCGAGGCAGGGCACTACACCACCGAAAGTTTGAATGGGGTACCAACTGTGGCAGGGCACACCCCAGTCCACTGCCCCACAGGAGGTGTGAATGGGGCAGGAAACAGTCTTCCTCCCTCCCCACCTCTGTCACGGGAGGCTTGGTACAATAGGTGTGAAGTGCCTTCTCCCACCCTTCGTGGGCTTGAACAGGGAGGGAACATACATGGCAGCTGGACAGTATATACATGGCAGCTGGACAGATTGGAGCAGGACCTTCACTAGGACCTTCACTGGGACCTTCACTCATGCTTGCATGCACCTTCACTCGGACCTGAACCGGGACCAGCACCAGGACCTGAACGGACCTGAACACGGACTTGGAGACACGAATCTCACACGGACTTTGAGCTGAACCTTGAGGAGCATTCTAGCTTCTTGCTGCAGGACCTGCCTCTAACGGTAAACTGCAGCCATTCATGGGAACACCGCAGAGCACCCCTGGCTTTCCCCTGTCTTGCTTCGCGATCGTGGCTTCATGAAAGCTGTGCCTACAGTCATCTTGGACTCTGGCAGGCACTGGACTCTGGACATTGCCATGAAAGAGACAGTCTCCCATCTGTAAGTAGGGCAAAGCTGTTTCATGTCCAAACCCTTCCAAATTTTTCTGATTTTTTCCTGAATTGCCTGAAAAGGCATCCTTGAGAAGACTTTTCCTGACAGAATTAGAACCCAAACTTAAACCAATTTACGCACAGATTATGGGTGGTGCTTTTGGAAATTATAAAAGCTACATAACTTATAATTTCAGCCTCTTCAATTGCCCCCAAACAATACACTAAGAAGAGAGAAAATCCATGCAAATATGACTGAGGGGCAATTAATTGATGCAATATATTATTTTTTAAAAATAATTTTTGGTATTCAGAACTCTCACCACCCCAATCACTAACTTTAATAATAACCAGCTTCTTCTGCAATAGTCATGGAAATATTGTATAAAGTATAAACTAGATCTAGAAATAACTATAAAAAAAAAATTAATTGAACAGGAAGAGAAGGTTTTTGTGGTCAATATACAGCTTGCCCACTACATGGACTCAATGATCTCCTTTCTGCTTACGGCAGAAGACAATTGGTAAATTACAAGAAGCTTTAAGTATTTACTCACATATGTTAATCTCCCAACTCATGGGGCTAGCTACAGTTTCAGACAGTACCCAAACACTTGCAGGGAATTAATTGATGTCATGTTGACCTCTGAGACTTCTGATACTTCCCAGGCTTCACAGGTGGCTGGCGAAAGGGAGCAGATGATCTCTGACCTGGTCCTGATTTCTCTGTTTGATCTGTGTGTCTCCAGGACTTCCCATCTTGGCAGGAGACTTTCAGGTGTAGGCAGGATGTCTTGCATTGTGCAGTCTCAGCATGGATGTCACACTGGCTATGCAGGCCTATGACATGGAGGCATTTAAAGCCTGTTGCTGCTAAACTCAAGACAGGTAGTTTCCAGGCAAACAAACCAGCCTGAAACACAGGGCTTGTTATGCAGCAGAGCTGACTTATAGTTTAGCAAAGCATAATGCTTAAAGCAATGGCAGCAGGCAAGCAGGCAAAAATACAATGGCAGAGCACATCATGTTACTGCTCATCTCTTTTATCAATGCAGCCTGAGACTAATGAGCCTTTGGACACAGGATAGCCAATCAAAACGGCAGTCAGCCAAGCCTGACCAGATTAAGTGAAGCCATAGGCTTGCTTTACCCAATTTTGGGAAAAACATAGGCCTTGAACGAGGCAGGCGCAAGCCATGTGTTTACCACAGGATGTAAACAGGAGCAAAACAATTCCGAGCAAGCCAAGGTCCTTAGACTCAATGGCTCCAGGTTCTTTTGTCCTCTTTCCTGAAGTTGTTTCTTCCCGCAACAGAAGGAAGAAGAGAACAGAAACATGTCCGGGCAGGTCAGGACATGTTCAGGCCTATCTGGCCCACTATGACATCAAAGCTGGAAATTATCTGATTGTATCTGCCTTTTTTCTTTCATAGCTTGGTTTAGCAGGATGCTGCATCGGGTCTGAAATGTTAAGACTGATCTACAACTATGTTTTGTCAAAGTTCGATGATACTGGTCTAGGAAAATTACTTTTTCTCTTTAACCCCATAATGCATTGTGCATTTTCAGTCAAACATGTATACTTGTGCATATGTTGCGCATATGTGGTAGTGGTGTTTCTGAATAGCTTTAATGTGCTAAAACTTAAGTATATAGAAGTGGATACAGGAATCTCCTGTTATTATTATATTTTATACTTCTGTTTTAAAAATATTGCTATTCATGCTATTTTCCATGAGTTTGGCATATTTCTTCCAGCAAGACAGAAAAATCTTATGTTGCTAGAAGTGGTAGACTTGGTAATTAGGAAGTGTTGCCCTTTCTTCTTACATCTTTTAAACTTAACATTCATAGGATTATCTTTTAATCCAATAATTTAATTACTAAAGCAAATTTTAATCAGTTGCTTGTGAACATGTAAAATTCCAAGCACATGAAAGGTGTTATTGAAGTCCATGAAAACCTTTGTGCACTTAAAATTACATCCATTTCATACTGCCTTGTAGCACCAGAACTAAAATCTAAATACTTTGACTCAGGATAAGTAGACAAGAAAATGATGAGACAGGATACTGTGCTTATTGCTAAAGCATGTACATAGCTAAGTGCATACTCTGTTCAGTAAACAGACCTGAGGAATTTTTTATATCTGATTGTTGTGGTGATCTTGTTAAAGTTTCCCAGCATAGCTTTTTGAAAGTCAGAGATTTGTGTCATTACCTAACTTGGTCCTGAGCCTAAGCAGACTAAGCAGCCAGGATACAGACAGAGCACTTTCTGGTGCTGAGAGCACTAAATAATCTTTATTTCTTTGTTTAATCCATACCACAGAGTAAATGAATACTGTCACATTGTTTTTTGTTTAATTTTTAGCTATCCATGTTATTAACAGTTAAATAAAGAAAAAAATAGTTAAAGTTAATAAAGATGTAACGATGACAAACAACAAACCAACGAACAACCTACTGCTTTTGTCCATTTTTGAATAGTGATAAACAATCATTTTGCCTTCTACTAAATAAAGTTTTTCTCCCTGAATGGTTATCAAAGTCCAGGTATGTGAGTCATTTGGGGATTATAATAGTTAGTTGAGGAAAATTAAATTCTCAGATTAGTGTAATTTCTTTGCTTACAGTTTGTCATACCTGGAGAAGCAAACTAACGATCTTGTCACTGACCTGACATCTCTACCCTTTTATCTGGTAAAGGACAAAGCAAATCATGGTAGTAAACATCTTGGTTGTAGTGAAAAGTCAGGAAAATAAGATTATTTCTGAAATCAGAGGTATTTCTCTTAAGAAATCATAACGCTGTTCCTGGTTTATGTGATTTATTCTTTTCACTGTGGATAAAAAGTTGTGAAAAAATGATAAATTTGGAAATTTTGAACAATATTAGTAATGTAGATAGTTAATGTGGCCACATCTGCAATTTAGTCTGTTACTGCAAATCTTTGCTGAATCTTTTTGAAGGAAACCTCTTTAAAATATTGGAAAATGGAAAAGAAAAATAATTGTTTTCTTTGGAAGTAAAACATAATTCTATTTTTGGAGTAGTGCATTATTTGGAAACACAGGACTTGCTTTAGTAATAATTTAGCATAATAAAATAAATCCAATTGAAGAAACACTAGAAAAAAAATTAATTAATTTTTTTTTTTAAATTACCTTATTACAGAAGCTTTATAGGCAGTGGAATGTGAGCGGGTGCATGTAATAGAGAATTATTTTAACTGTTTTTCCTGGTTATATAATTTATTACAGAGACAAAAATATTTTCCACTGTAATTCCATTGATTTCTATTATTTTGTTCCTTAATATGAACTTCCTTGGTGACTTTAAAGAAGGAGTTTGATTTCTTTGCGCATCACTTATCTTTAAGTGAACATAATAAATTTTCCTTTAGCTGTTTTCTACCTTATTTTTCCTTTCAAACTAGAAAATATGTTGAATAGAGATGCTTATCCGCTTCAGGAAAAGACACTTTATTTTCACTTTCAGCCTCTGTTTTCTATAATAATAATAGCAAATCAAGATTTATTATCTTGATCAGGAATCTAAGACAAAGCTTTTTTTTCTTTTTTTCTTTTTTTTTTTTTTTCCCAGTTTGACTCACTCTAGATGCTTTCTCCCTGATTTTTTTTTTCCTCCCCTTTTCCTCTGTTTCTTCATGGTTTGGAAAAAGTCATGATGGCTCCAGTATGCAGAGTCCAATATGACTGTGAGTAGAGGAGTTTATTAAGCTTTTAGGATACTATTACCTGAGTAATCAGTCATGCAGTCTGAATTTTCCACAGTAGTTATCACTTATTATAGTCTCTTTTAGACAATTCCTCCTAGCTTAATGATTTAATTCTTTACACCACCACACAGTCCACTTTTTGGGAAGAGGATGTCTGTCAGAGGGGGCAGGTGAGCCTTTGAGTGCCTGGTAAAGCAGATAGCCCCACTCTGTGAGGAAAATTACAAGACACACAGATTTGGTCCTGGGAAATGAAACAGGGTGCGAAGTACACATGTCCAATGATGTCTTAGAGAACCACTTTGTTTTTATTTTTGTAAACGTTATTTTTCATTCTTCCTTACCGGTTGTGCTTATGTGATCCACATCTCAGTGTCTTTTTCAGATGTTCTCTGATTCCATACTGGTGATGCAGTCCTGGACTGAAAGACTGCAGGAGCCTCCTGCTGTTTAGAGAATAGTGGAGACTAGTTAACATAGTTATCTTTCAAAGAAATGCTGAGGATGATTTATAGTTGTCCCAGTATGGGTGTTAATTAATGCCCGGAGTTGGGTTGGCTCCTGGGGTTCCTCCCTCCCCCTTCTGTCACAAGGTGTGGAAGGGGTTGAGGGGCGGGGGCACACCACGTGTCCCCGGGACCCAGGGAGACCTCGGGCTGCATGTATGCGTGGGACTATTTTGAACCAATTGGTCAATTAGAGAATGCTGGATACCTATTTGTCAGTTTTAAGTACCCTTAGGGTATTTAGGCAGGGTCCAGCGACCGTTAGAGGTTCTTCTTCATCCTCCCCATCGTGCTGTGAGGAGTTCCAGCCATGTACAGCAGCAAAGGCAGCAGCAGCAGGCACTGCAGCTTATAGAGAAGTGGCAAGGCTAAACCCCTTCTCTCTTTCTCCTTCTCTCTTCTTATCCGGGATAAGTCAGTCCTTCTTTCTTTCCCTTTCTCTTGGGAAGAAGCATTTTTTCCACTCGTGCCCCGCGGGTTTTATAGGCGTGGCTGGGGTCTGTTTTGTATGTAAGCTCTCTGTTCCCTAAATTCTGACTGTTAAACTGTTTATCTGGCGTTTTAAGCAACTCGTGCATTTATCCCTGCTAACCGCGGATTCAAAGAACCTGGGGGACTCCAGGATCCCCCTCCGTGGATATCAACACTAATTAAATTGATATCTCATGACAATAGTCTATGAAATATTCTCTAAGTAGTCATACAATGCAGGAGGATTGTGTTCTTTAACAAACTTGATACTATGTCATAGTTTAATGGGGAAGTTTGATTGAGGGGAAACCTTGCGTTTCCACATGAAACACAGAAGTAGTGATATAACACATTTATAATTTTTACCCTTTACCATATCTATATTGTTTCATTTCCCCTTACAAAAGAAAGAAAAACAAAACAAAAAGTGTTTTTCTTATTACATTTCTTGATTTAATTATTGAATGAAACATTTCTTAGTAGTAGTACTATTTTTGATTGACATATTTGAGTCTAATTCGTAATATACAGAAACACTATGGAGATGCACTGACCTTGGAGATGTGTTAACCAGTTTTTTTTTGGCCTTTCTCCCTTCTAGAGTTCTAACCCATGCAATTCCTCCATACAGAGATGTGTGTAGATGATTACAAATCATTGCAACAGAAGCTTTGATTCAAAGATGCTAAAGACGTTAATAAGAGAGTTAGTTGTAGCTGTTTCTGTCAGAGAGAGGTATATAATAATGTGCTCTTTTCACTTTGGATCAAAAGATGCAATCATTTCAGATTCAGTTCTCTGCTTGTTAGTTTGAGAACTGATCATGAATGAGACCTTAAGATTACTTCTAATTACTTGCTGTTGTAAAGTTTTCAGTATTCTGTATGGAATGTAGAATGAAGAATGTCTTAATATACTTGTGTAATGACTGGAAACAAAGAGAGACTGTAAAAACACAAGGTAGTCTGAGGATCTGAACTATTCAGAGTGATCTGTCAGAAGTATTGTGCTCAAACTGGTGTCAACAGCTGTGACACTGATTGCAAGATTAACAATTACATTTCTTATTGCTTTGAATATGATCATCCCTATCTTTCTGTGGCAAAAGCATGGAAGGCTTTCCCCGGGTGATTCATGTAGTTCTTTTAAATGGCAAGAGAACACAATTTAGCAAGCAGACGAATTAGAGGAAAAAAAAATAGAGACATTAGGTTGTCCTGCGCTTGGCTATGATTCCTTATCTCAGCCCACATGGTCTTGTGGTTTTTATCACAATTTCACCTTTCCATTCTACTAGAGAGTGAAGATGGTGGGGGAGAGGAGGAAGTTATGTGCATTTAGAAAGGTCTTCACAGGAGAACTGGATACTCTTCTTTCACCTTCAAATAAAGTTCATTGAAGAGATGAAGAGAAAGGCTAGTGCAAAACTTCTTTGCACACTACATCATGAAAAATCCTGAATTTATGTTGTTGGTATATGTCAAAACTAACTAGAAATATTTTTGTTACATGAAAAGCTGGTGCATAGTACTGTTACACATTCCCTTCCCTGACACATTGCACAAATTCCCAAGATGTAAAAAAAAAAAACACTGGACAATGAGAAATCAAGCAAAAACCCCGAAGTTGAATTGTAACTACAGTGGTTTATATTTACTATCTTCTTCCTTCATGATTTTTCCTTATGACTAGAGTATTTTTAACTGTCTGGTGTGAAGTTCCTTTCCAAGAAGTTTCTAGTGTTACTGAAGAAAAGGTACAAATTAAAGCTGACTGCTTTTCTGCAATTACACTACAGTTTTTGAAGAACTGTTTGCTAAAGGGTAAAATTTTGGATCACAGAGGGATCCGTGAAGAATTATGTCCCTGTCCCTAGGCAATTTCCTATGGAATATATCCCAGGTGGCTAAAATAGCTTGTCTGACTCTAGGGACAAGGAACATGACTTAGATTCTGACAAGAGGCTGTCAAGTGGAAAATGTTCTCAAAGGAAACTTTTAAGCTCAAACAACAGTCCTTTGTTTCACTAGGAAGTTTCCAAGGGGTCTTAGCAGATATTGACTTCATAACTTGTTAAAATGTTGTGGGTCCAAGGATAGAAGAACAACGGTTCAGATATTTTGTTTCCTCGATTGTGTAATCAAACGCATAGGCAATGGTTTTAAGTAGCTGTATTGAAGGTTAGTGCGGCAGCCTCTCCATGTTTTTTGTGTAATGAACAGATGTGCAGAAAATTCAGTTACCTGCTCTCTAGAAACTATTGCAAGTAAAAACCTTGATGGAAATGTCACAGGAAAAGACTTCCTTGCTTCATTTTTTCTTCTTCAGGTCCAGAATTAGGAGTATATAACTGTGAAGCAGGTAACAGAGAAGCATTCAAACAGTCTGAACAGAGTGGTGGTGTAAGTCTGATGATATGAAGATTCATATATTACAGGCGAAACTCACTTTGGCCAGGTCAGGCTAAAGTGTCCTCATCCCTATATAATATATAATGAACTGCAACACCAGTATTCAACTCTGTTACCAAGAGTACTAGTACAGCTTAGGATGCTTTGTGTAAAAAAACAATAAAGTTTCTTAATTTTAGGCAGATGACCTGCATACTTTCAGTCTGCTGTGGTTAAGTCTGTGGTAACCTGTAACATCTGAAAGCAGACATGCTATAAAATTACTTCAGAAAATTATGAAATATTATTCTGAATCCTTTACTACTTGCCCTTTTGTCTCCTTTCCAAATTCTGCATTATTTTGCACAATCATTTCCCCTTCACCTGTACTTTAAGAAGTAAAACACTCCACTGTTCATTGATTTAAAAAAAAAAACTCTAAAAGAATGGATAATTTGCTTAATTGAAAGGCTGGCATGTCAGGGACAAAGTACTTAGGAATTCATTAGTGACAATACTGCAAGCCATACACATCTTGTGTTTATTTTATCTGAGGTCTTACCATGGGACTAACTGTAATGCTAGTGAATTAATACTTAGTATTCTCACTGCTGCCTGTGCATGCAAAATATAATGTCCCATTGCACTCAGCAGAGAGCTCTGATTTTGTAGATTCTTTAAAGCTTTGCTAGCTTTCATGAAAAAGTTTAGATTAAACTGACAGAGTTAGAAAAGTTTTGCTACCATTTATAAACTAAATATTTTATTTGTGTCAATTTGGTCTGTGTGTTTCTTCTGGTTTGTTGAGGGGGTGTATTTGTTTGTTGTGGTTAGTGTGGTTTTCTGGGAGGGGTTATTTCTGACCTCTCTGATTCAATTGGTCATTCCTCTGCAAAGAGAATTTAGTGGTACTGAAAGTCTTCTGTGCTGGATCTGTGATAATTGACATGGTATCCGAGGCACACATTATCATAAAAGCAAGGAAAAAGAAGCCAGTGTGAAGAGATGGAAAAATAAAGTTGAAAAATATCTGAGATGACATCTTTGAGATGTTTTGTCATCATCTCTACCACTACTGTGCTGTCAACTGGATAAATCTCAAAGCCCTGGCAGTAGCACTAATTTAATCCAGTGGTAATTTATGTGTCACTCAAGAAGGGGTCTTTTTAACATGAAGAAATTACTCTGATTATATAATTGAATGGCAGAATTCATTACTGGGAAATGCCACCTGCGGAAAAAGATTTACTCTGAACCTATTTCTGCTCTGGAGTAGCAGATTAGTGCAGCATAAGTCACTCAAGAAGCCATCATGGAAATTATAGATGGAATAGACTCAATAAGTTATGTAATCCATCCCCATCAGAATATGTATTTTGTTTTGCCAATGCAATTTTAAATGGCTCAGATGATGAGGATTTAGCTGCTTTTATAGGAAATAAATGAAATGAAACTATATTGATCACAGGTTCTGACTGGCTGCTAGAAAATTGTTATTAACACTAGTATTAACTGTGAAGTGCAAAATAAGTTTCAGATATTCTGTATAATGCATTTTGGACCAAAAGGCCAAAGAAATATTCACTTCTAAATCTTTTTCAGTCTGAGTTGGCAATTTGAAAGGTCCAATCTAAAGACAAAGAAGTATCTGTTTCTATTTAAAGTGCTAATACAGTCAGACTAGAGAATTCAGATACCTGAATTCTGTGTATCTATCTCCACATTTACCTGAGTGACTCAAAATTATGACTAATAGTCATCCCTATATAAAATTAACCAGAAATAATTTGAAAAACTATATGGTCATTAAAGCACTTACCTAAAAAGTATAAGGTTAAATAAATTCTCAAAATGTACATTCACTTATGTAAGAACATTTTTCATATCATTATGCTGAAACAGAATCTCTCCAACTACAAATGTGGGAAATGGCAAACAAGAACCTCCTTCTGTCCTGCTACATAGTGTACTTGCTGATTAGGGACAACATCCTTGTCTCTAGAATTTTTACATCTTTTTATGCCTTTTGATAGACAAGGAAAGATATGGTCAATTGCCCAAGAAAAGATCATGGTAAATACAGTGGCATTTACTGACTTTAAATGTCTATGGAATTAGAAATAGGCAATAATAGATAGCTTGAATAGTTATCTGTCACTAAGGTGGGTAGCAGCTGTTTAAGCCATTGTAGTGGTTTAGCAGTTACCTGCCCCCCCACCTTTTGTAAACCCTGTCTGAGACTCAGAACACTGGAAGTTGATAAATGAAGCTTTATATTTATAGCAATGCACAATATACAAGCAAATATTTACAAGATATAACAGATATTTACAGACATATACAGTGAAAAGGTAATACAGACACCACACCCCTCCCAGAGACCAAAATCCCCAAGAGAGGGTAACCAAACCCCTCCCACCACCTTTCCCCCCTTCCCCAGTCTTATCTCACCACCAGTTGATGCTGTAGATAAGCTGAAGTAGATTGGCCATGGAGGGTTAGTGATAGAAAGGAGTTAGTAATTTTACTCTGAATTTAGCTAAAAGACAGAGAGACAAAGGAGACCATGCAAGAGAAGCAGCCACAGCCAGAATGGTCAGAAGCAATCTGCTAATCTGGTTGTTTTCAGAACAGTTCTTAAAAACGATTTTTTTTTCTTTTTCATCAAAACTCAGTGAAGTGACACACTGTGTTTACCTCTCTCAGCCAATAGTCTAATTTCTCACTGAAATTCTCCAATTAGCTCAAACCAATGCAGCCATAAATAGATCCAATTTGGATTAATAGAATCTCACCTAAAATGTGCAAACAACATGTTTTAGGCACCAGAACTAGATATGGCATTCCATGGGGGATCTCACAAGAGCAGAGTAGAGGGGAAGAATGGCCTCCCTCATCCTACTGGTTACACTTCTATTGCAGCCCAGGAAACAGCTACTTGTGGGCTGCAAGCACATATTGATGGCTCATGTAATTTTTCTTTGACCAATATCCCCAAGTCCTTCTCAGACTGCTCTTGACTGTAAAACCCATTAAAGAGCCAGTGGTATAATTGTTAACCTACAACATTTGTAAAAATAGTTATCTCAAATCTTGCTGGTTTTGTCTCTTGAACTAAGGAAAAGTGTGCATCTTTAGTGCTTTTCCCTAAGTCCCATAACTCTACAGTACTAATAAGTTAAACTCTGCTGTTAGATATACACAATTTGCACATTTTATAGATTTCAAAACTGAGTCAGAAAGAAGCAGGGACTATAGTCTTGGAGAGATCAGTTTATTTATTTTCTTTGAATAGTGTGGCTATTCCCCTTAATTTCTGCAGTTTCCTATTGCACATACAAGAAAAGTGTAAGAGTCTAAAATCACAAGACAGCCTGAAACAAAGGGAATAAGAGAGATCAGATCTCATCAGTTTTTGTTGTTTTTAAATGCTAGATAAACCTGCAAACTAAATTATTATAACCTGTGTCACAGTGGTCACCTTGGTGGTACAAGGCATGAATAAAAAACAGTCACTCTTTATGGTTATCTATTTAGAGCCTTAAGAAAAAAAGTTTTGGCAGACAGCTGTACTTTGAATAAATTAGTATGTATTATGAAGTATACAGCCTTGAAGCTTTGGAAAAAAAAAAAAAACAAAAAACAAACAACAAACAGTTATGGAAGCAAATTATGATGATATCCAGTACCCCAAAAAAACCTAAAAACCGAAGCCTGCAAATTCAAAGGCAATTAGCTTGTCTATCTTTTGTCACCTAGAGGTGCAAGAACAATGCAATTGTCAGTCTTAGAATAGCTTATAATAATATTAGTTTTTAAAGCTCTACTTTTTCCCCCCAATATTCATAAAAATGAAGAAAAAGGAATTAAGATAATTCAACTGAATAATTCTGCTGAACAATTTTTCCTCTTTTATTTCAATTTTTAGGATTTATTATTGAAAACTCATCCTCTTGTTGTTGTTGTGCTATTTTTGTTTTGTTGTTGTGTTGGTTGTAAAAGTTGTTTTGCTGCCTGTGATTGCTTATGATGGTTTCATTCAGACCATTGAGCTATCAAGAGTAATTGGTGACATCGGTACTGTCAACCTACTGGAAAAATCTCTGCATTTAATTATGACCAGACACTTTAACTCTTTAAAAGCATATAAAAGGTGAGTGCCAAGAGGATGGAGCCAGGCTCTTTTCAGTGATGCCCAATGACATTTTTCAGCATAATAATGGAATAGTTAGAGATATGCTTAGAGCAGCAAAAGAGAATCCAGTTCTGTAAGGGGCAGATACCTTGTAGAGATTAGGGTGTAGCACTTTAGCGGATTTGAAAGAGCTATTGGCATGCTGTGATTAGAAAAAAAAGATAAAGCAGAACAAGCGTGTTTCCATGTACTATTGGAAAGCTTGTCTATTTGATCTGTTTCTAAACCACTATTTACACTGACCCTTAGAACTGTCTCTCCCAAAAACTGTCAATAAAAGCATCACTTCCAAATATGACATCATTTTCTCGATTCAGAAGTTCTATTTTTAGTTGCTCAATTTGACATTAATGGAGATAACAGAAGTTGTCCCTGCCTAGTAGATGTCATTTCAAATAAATAAAAAAACAAAACAAAATAAAACAAAACACAGCCAAACTACTAACCAAACCAACCAAACTCAAACAAATACCAAAGACTGCCAACTGTGCAGCCACAACCCCTCCCCAAAAAAAACCAAACAAAAAACCCCCACCTTACACTACCAATTTAAAAGGGAAAAATCAACCATATAAAAAGTTGCTCCACCCCATCCCCATCCTGCATCTGTTTATACTTTCCCCATTGTTTCTTAAGTATCAAGTTTTTACCTCCTTAGAAATTATTTCCCCTTGAGAAGCAGATTAAATAGTCTTTTAAGGAAAACTCTTTTGTTTATGTTTTAAATTTATAAATATCTGTGTACAAAAATATGTTGATGTGAAAATAATAAGTCATGACTCAAATGGCTATTCTTGTGTTTGACCTGTACTGTCATACATCATGATAATTTATATAACAGGATTTATTTTCTCATAATTTTAATCCTGAACCACAGTTGTGGGTTTTTTGGTCTTTTTTTTAATGGGATGGGGATTTATTTGGTGGGGTTTTTTTTTTGTTTGTTTTCTTTTTTTTTTTGGTAGTATCACCTTCTCCATATGTTTCCCAGCTTCTAATGTAGTCAACTGTCAAACCTTATTTGTCAAGACCTGCGTGGAGACTGATGTAGTTCTTAAATGTTTTCACTTCTTGGTATGAATTCTGGAGTATTCCCCAGAACAAAATGAAAGGATACCTGGCTGTCACTTACTAGGTCTGTGGCAGGCTTCTTGGTTTCTCCTTTAGCAGAAGACAGACATGGGCAGATGTTGGAAAGAGACCAATAGCCAGTTGTGTTCCAAGAGTGCTCTTTCATCAGCCAGGAGTGTTCCCTTCATTTTCCCTCTTCTCCAAGGTTATATTGACAAGTGCCTTTTCTTTCACTGTTTCAAAATATGTCCTGGTTCAGTTGCTTAAGATGTGTAAGTCTATCTCACTTTATTATTTCCATAACACTGCAAATCCTTCTGTTACCTAGTCTTTCCTTCCTTCTGATTTTGGCCTGAAACTATTTAAAATGCTGAGGAGAAAAAGTACTTTAACTGTGGCCTACATATGTTGTAAAACTTTACAAATACAGTTTGTATCTCCCAGCTATAAACTGCATCGAAGACCACTCTGCTGCTCTAGTGCACATTTAAAAACCACAATCAGTTCTGGAAAGACCAGCTATTTCTTTAATTAATGTATTTGTTAATTATAGCATTTTCCCTTGATCAGAGAGGGAAAGATAGACTTTTTTTTTTTTTTTCCACCAGTGTAAGACCAATTAGAGATCTCTGAATCTTACTTCTCATTCCACACTTTCATTCTTTTGAAATCTTATCTCAGAAGATGAATAAGGCATAACTGGAGGAAGACAGAACTTCTAATGAATGGAGATGTACTGTGGCCACAGAATGACACCTTCCAAACTACCTTAAAAATGCATAAGAAATATATTTCAAGACATTTGCTCTTCATGATAGGTTGGACTGGATGATCTCGGAGGTCTCTTCCAACTGGGTTGATTCTATGATTCAATGATTGGTATAATGCAATTAGACAGGAGCAGCAAGTTCTGTGAACTATATATACATTTTCAAATACTTTTAATGGAAGCATTTCATTCCATCCACACAATGTCAAGTATGAACTTTCATGCAAAAGTAACAGGAAGTAAATCTGTAGTCAGCTATAGCTCAGGAAGCAAATTCTGATGAACAAGTCTCTGTAGGCTTTCATGAGCAATATAAGCCTAAAATTCATGTATGTATTTAGGATCAGATAAGGTTTATAGACAGACAACTTGTTAAAGATACAAAGGTGTACTAAACTGCAGCATAGCTTTGACCATAAAAGATGAGTTCACTGGGAGGTGAAATGTTTTGGAAGTCCAGACCTTAAACTATAAAATGTTAATGAATGTTTTGAGGTACAACTGTATATTTATGTATAAGATAAATATTAAGAGAGTGATTTTTTTTTTACAAGAGAAGGAGAAAATTATTCTGTAAAAAGATTAGTAAGGGATGTTTTTTCCTTTTTTGTTTTTGAAAGTGACATTCAGGCACTACGATGCTTATAACAAATGCCAAAACACTGGAGTCTATGTGAAGATCCCTATGCAAAAATCTGCACATCTAAGAAAATCACTGGTGTATTTCCTGCCTCAGTTTCTGTTTCTATAAAGTGTTCTGTCTCAAAGCGGTATGATGGCTTTACTCTCTAGAACAGGGTATGTGAGCCATAACTGTATTTTGACTGCTCGAGCACATCTCAGTTTAGCATTTGTAAACACAGAAGTAATGCTTTAGCACAAATAGGCAAG
The DNA here is from genome assembly GCA_013396835.1 of Psilopogon haemacephalus. Taxonomy (NCBI): domain Eukaryota; kingdom Metazoa; phylum Chordata; class Aves; order Piciformes; family Megalaimidae; genus Psilopogon; species Psilopogon haemacephalus. Next base: position 62,315 of record VWZI01020283.1, on the reverse strand, counting down.
ACTGTATAGACTGTGATCGACCTTGCATGTATGTAAAGAACTTTGAATAGACAAGATGTTGCTGCATCTTCTTCAGGAAGAACATTGACTTTATATGGCACCAGGGGGCAGGTATGTACTTTATCTTTCTAAAACTTGGGTGACACCGGAACAGGTTGCCCAGCAAAGTTGTGGCTGCTCCCTTCCTGGAGGTGTTCAAGGCCAGGTTGAATGAGGCCTTGAGTGACCTGCTCTAGTGGGAGGTGTCCCTTCCTATGGCAGTTCACATCCTGGAATTTGTATGTATGGAATATAAGAAGAATTTTATGCTTTAGTTTGTTGTTTGGCTTACATTTCTCAGGAAGAATAAATATCTACAAGTGTGGATTTTGCAGCCTTCACGAGGGACAGAAAGGAAAAAAATAACATTCTTTTGTCCACATTGACATGATTAATATTTATTTCTTTGCATTATGTTAAGGAACAGACTTGGTTTCTTAAGCACTCGTCCTATCTTACAGAATAACAGACTGTTTACTCCTCAGTTTACTTGACAACAGATGCTTATGTACATTTAAGTCCTTATCTGCTAACAATTTGTCTTACATTGACCATAAGGAGATGGTGTCAAATTCATAAGAAATAGTAACTGGATTGCATAGAATAAAGGTAGTTCAACAAATGTTTATGTTTAAAAGCATAAAATCAGAATTTTAGTATCAGATATGCGATTTGCCACATGTGCTACCTCATATTGCTTCTCTGTAAGTAAATACTAAAGAATACTACATTTTAAAGCTTTGATGCTTTAACAAGGCAAATTGAAAGTTATTTCATTTTAGAGTTTGTTAATTCGTGAAAGTAGAATCTGACTGCTCAAATACTTGCTGAAAATTTAAACCAAAAGACAAATTCTTAAGTGAATAATTTATATGCTGAAATATCAGTAGAAGAATCTTTACACTGTCACCTATTTTAGCTGATTTAGGTGCCTATCCATAGTATGTGTAGAGCCATAGGAATATTTTTGCTGAATTCACCTGGGATTACATCAGGGTTTGTAGCTCTTATCTCACAAGCTTGTGATTAATTTTTTTTTCCTCAATGTAGAACTTTGAAGTCGTTTTTTAAAGATTAATTAGAATGTGTATAGATTTCTACCCTACAAGTCTGCTTAGAGGAGGATGTGACCTGATTTCCTGTCTCTCAGATTCAGCCTCTCAAACTGTCAGTGTCACAAGTGAAATCACTGCTCAACAGCTGCTGGCAGGAAGTTCTGAATACCAACTTTAATTAACAACTTTATTTTTAAATAGTACCAGGATTATTTTTTCTGATGTCTAGATGTGTTTGTTTTTTATACTGAAGTCTTAGTAAGAAGAACTGTGTTATTTTTAATGTAACTGGCAATGTTAGAACTTTCCAAACTAATGTTTTCAAACAGAACCCCTTCATTAAAGATGATGACCAATACTTTGAGGAATTACTTATGGAATTATTTCCAAGAGCACTATAAAATGGTGGGGGGGAATAACAAATGGCAACAGTACAGGTTGGGGGGCTGCCCTGCTCAAAAGCAGCTCTGTGGAGAAAGATCTTGGAGGCCTGGTGGACATCAAGTTCTCCATAGGACAGTAATGTGCCCTCATGGCCAAGAGAGCCCCGGGGGTACATCAGGAAAAGTGTGTCCAGAGGGTCTAGGGAGATTCCTCTCCCCCTCTACTCTGCCTTAGTGAGACCACAAATGGAATACTGTGTCCAGTTTTGGGTTCTCCAGTTCAACAGAGACAGACACCTGCTGGAAAGACTCCATTGGAGAGCCACAAGGATGACTGGGGCACTTGATCATCTCACCTACGAACAGAGACTGAGAAACTGGGGGTTGTTTAGTCTGGAGAAGAGAGGACTGGGAGGAGATCTTACCAATGTCTACAAATATTTGATGGGTGGGTTCAAGTTGATGGGGCCAATCTCTTTCAGTGGTCAGCAGCAATAAGACAAGGAGTAACAGTTACAAATTAGAACAAGAAGGTTTCACCTCAACATGAAGAGAAACTTCATTGCAGTGAGGGTGATGGAGCACCGGAACAGTGCCCAGGGTTTGGCAGGGGATTTGGACTCAGTGATCACTGGAGGTAACTTCCAACATCTAAGGTTCTGTGATTCTGTGAAAATACATTGCTATCAATGATGATCTAAGCTGAAAACACTTAGAAGATTGAGGTTAATCAACAGAATATACTGAAAGGCTAGAAAATTTTGTAAGTCGTATGACTATAAGAACATTAATTTCCATCTGTAACACACACACACGCACGCACACACACACACACACACGCACACACCTGCCCTCATACTGCAGTTAACAGCTGTGCAAGCAGCATGTGGATCCATGAGGCTGAGGCTCAGTGTGAAGGTACCTGAGCTGGAAAACACCACCTGAGGAACAAAGAGCAATGGTAGTTTTTGAGACTCTTCTCGCTGCGTATTGACATGCACTTGCCTTTAGATGGAGGTCCTGCCAAAAAATTATTCTTAATTTTCACAATCCCACTATGTATTTTCCTTGGTATTGTGTGAGAACTATTACAGCCTTAGCTACAGTTTCAGACTTTGTCTTAAGGTTTGAAAGTAAAATAGCATATAATAAGAATAAGGGGGAAAAAACAGGAAAACAAACAAAAAACAAATGAGTTCTGTCTTACATCCATAGGCTAGAGAGAAAAGCCAGTCTGATTAAAGTATAGTCAACCTTACAGATAGTCTGTACAGCAAATGATAGCTTTATGACAAATTGATGCTGGTCTGTGGGAACCATGAAAACTTTGAAGTCCATGTGTATCTCTTAGTTTCTAATTCCTTATCTAAATTATTATAGGGAATAGAAAAGTAAGACTTAAAAATATTTATAAAGCTGTGTGTTTGTTTTGTTCTATTGGGGTTTTTCAGTTTGGTTTGGGCTTTTTGATTCATTTTTTTAATTAATGTTGTAATAACTGTAGATGTTGAGGCATGACATGATAGCAAAAGTTGAAAGCTAGTGGGGTGAGAAGATGGTACATAAGAGAACATCGTTATTAATTTGAAATATTAGATAACTACTGATTTTGTGCTTTTTATTGATATTTCTGAATAAATTGGTTGGAGACTTGATGCCTGTGTTCCTAGTGATAGCAAAAAGGAAGAAATCTGTCTGTGTTAAATAATCTATCTGTTATAATGGAAAACCTATGAACCAGAACACAACAAAACCCACCAGCAATTAGGTCTCTGATTTCAAACCAGGAGAACTCCAATGTAAGCATATCTTCCTGGAAATTCTAATAGAGAACTGGAATTTGCCTACAAAACTCTATGAAGTTGATATGCCTAAGCTGATATAATTGTTCTATTCTTATTGAGAGAGAGAGTCTCATTCATTTTCCTGCACTCTGCTTTACCCACTGTCCTTTAACCTTGGGCAGTCTCAGACCTGGCACTTACCTGGCCTCTGGCAGGCTAATTCAGCTCCCAGAAAATACTAACTTTTCATGTTGATTTAATTATGAGCCAAATTTGTGAGTTGTGCCTGCTCTGAGAATTTGGAGGAGTGTTTGAACTGGTGGGAATCAGTGGCCAGGAGATGGGTTGCGTTCTGGAGTTTGGGACCCTGGTGGCAGCAGCTAGGCATTAGGCCAGCTCAGCAATCCTCTCTAAATGCACTTGTAATTGTAAATCTATCCATAGTGGTTCTTTAAACACAGTCTGTCTTTATTGAAACCTGATTTGCTTCGATGCATCTGCTTGTTTGTTTGTTTGCAGTTTAATTTTTAAATTATTTTCTGTCTCCCATATCAAGAGTTCATAGACTCTTTGAGGCCATTCCAGAATTTGTCAGAATGCACCAGTCCATTGCTTTGTATGGCAAGAAATCATACCAAACATGAATGCTAGCCAAGGAGTATATGTTTTATAAGTTTTAAAAGCTGTAATTCTTTTTTTGCTGTAAATGCATTAATGCAGCATTGGAAATATATACTTATCCTAAGACTGAGGCCTCAGTACATTATCACTTAGAAATACGGTTTTCAGTGTGACCTCAGGTTTGAGCCAGAGAGAGTTGTAAATCAGCAGTGTCAACAACTGTAGGAGGTTAAGAGTCAAGAATTATGTTCTTCACTAGGATTATGTTCTTTGACTACAGAAAAAAAAAGTGCTTGGTGCATCATTAAGATAACAAATTAGTTATCTCTAGTCTCTTTCTGGAGGGACTAGAGGCCAAAACAGCATGTCGTTTATTCTGTCTGATTCTAGTACATGTACTCCAAACTTTATGCATTTAATGCAGATACTTTGTGAAAGTTTTCCCTTGCCACAAAACTAGGACAAGTGACTATTAAACAAAACAGTGAACAGGATCCTGCTGCACTTCATATTTCTGCTGAAAATACATTTACCTCTTCTTGCAGATTATCAGACTACTTTGGATAACATCTAATGAATCCTAGAGAAATCTCTTGCACAATTTGTATATAGTGTCATTTTTGTGAAGGCAGGGAATGTATGTGGCCAAGTCAGGAATTATAAAAATATAATTATTTTATTTCCCTGAAAATCCCGCCTCCAAACTATATACAAAATTACTTCAATTTATTCTGTTGGTTTGAACTAATTGGAGAATTTGAGTGATAAATTGGACTATTGGCTGAGAGAGAGTTAAACACACTGTGTCACTTCACCAAGTTTTATTGAGATAGAGAAAAAAAAAAAATTGTTTTAAGAGATGTTCTCAAAACATCCAGATAGCCAGTCTGCCTTGGTCTGCACTGACTCCGGCCCCTTTCTCCTTTGTCTCTCGGACTTGCTGGCTAAATTCAGAGTAAAACCACTAAAACAACTAACTTTTTCTCCTACCCCTAATCTTACTGATCTTCAGCTTATCTGCAGCATCATGAAGTGGTGAGATAAGGCTGGGGAAGGGGGGAAGAGGGGAAAGGTGGTAGGGGGGAGTCTGGTTACCCTCTCTTGGGGATTTTGGTCTCCCGGAGGGGTGTGGTGTCTGTATTACCTTTTTTACTGTATATTTCTGTAAATATCTGTTATATCTTGTAAATATCTGTTATATCTTGTAAATATTTGCTTGTATATTTGCATTGCTGTAAATATAAAGCTTCATTTATTAACTTCCAGTGTTTTCTGAGTTTTAGTCGGGGTTTTAAAAAGGTGGGGGGGCAGGTAACTGCAAACCCACTACATTTATTTACAGATTTGGTTCAATTGGGAAGATGTCCAAAAGGTGCTATAGACAAATTCAGAGTCAGAAAATGGAAAAGGCTAAGCTATAAACACAGCTTTTTACTCCACTATTAATTGGCTGGGCAGAGAATCAAGGGGACTGCAGCTTTACTCACAATGAGGAGAAAGGTACCTGGCAACAATTCCTTTCTGAATTCTCTGCAGCTCAGCTGGTTCAGCTGCAGGCAATATCCAATTGGATCCAAAACAGCAAAAATCCATGGGGCCAGGCAAAGATTTCTGAACAGTAATATCTCAAAAATATGGTTTCCACAAGACAGAGATTTCTAGAAGCCACGCTGTCTCCAGCAGTGACAAGGAAGAGCCAAGCTGCTGAGATTTCTCTGTTCAGAATTACAGCCAGGTAGTCAGCTGTCTCAGAGCAGTGGGGTCCGGGTGCTGCTTGCAAAACTGCACAGGATAGTGCAGGAGTGAGGGGCTGTGAGGACAGTGCAAAACCCACGAGCCATACAAAAGGTAGGAATCGGCCAAAGGTGGGATGGTCCAAAGGAGGAACTTCTTCAGGCAGGCTTGTGAATGGGGAACTTTTCCAGGTGGGAATCTTTTCAGGCGGGAAGCCTCGTGCCTTTTCCCTTTCTCTATTTATGCTCTTTTGGACAAAGTATCCATTTGACAATTTATATTATGTGCGAAAGACCCAGCCAGCCACCAGCCTGAATCCCTGCACAGGCTGGCACATGAGTTTTCACATGTCCTGAAAGGCACCTTTTGCTGCCTCCCCTGCAAGCCCTCAGGACAGGGGTGTGGGGGGGAAGCAGTTTTACACCTTCTTCTCCTCCCATTCAAACCTGTGATGGGTGGGGATAGAGAAGGAAGGAATTTGGGGTGTCCAGGACAGTAATGTACATGTCTTTGGTTGTAATCTCCACTCACACATCCATATTCTCAGCGGCAGACAATGAATTGCAGTTTGACAGACTGAATGCTCTATGCATGTCTTTGTGAATACTTTTTGCCTAGGTTAATAGCCATCAACACTGCTTCTTCTTTAGATACCTTCCAAGACTCTACCTAACAATGATTTTCACATTTATTTTAAGCTTTCTTTAAAAATAAATTCCCTTTATGTGTCAAAAGGAATCATGTTGTTATTTTAATTGCATTTCACTTAACTGAATAATCTCATAAATTTTCAGATAATGGCTTTTGAATACTTTCCATCCTTTTTGTCAAAACACAAAATAATATTCCAAATCTTTAGATTTTTTGCTTTCCAGATACTCCTTGGTCTGCTGAAAACGTCGTTGTCTTTTGGTACTTATCACCCTGGGAGTCCTGTTATACACAGATGTCCTGTCCCTAAGACACAGTCACAATGATAAAACACAGCAAAATAAAAACAGTACAGAAGAAAGAGGAATCTTGTATATGACAGGAGGGAGCAAACAGGATCAGGCTTATAAAATAACATAGTATAAATGCAATGAACTATGCTTAATCTTACAGATGTACGAGAGACACTAGCTTTTAAAGGAACAGCCTTTGAAGATGAGGAAGGGTCAGTCTATAAGAGGACATGGAGGAAAAACAATTTAAGTGGTCTAAAATTGTGAGTTTAAACTGAAATAGTTATTATTTTAATTCTGAGCTAAGGTGCTTGCACAGCTATATAATAAGGTAAAATAATCTGGTTAATTGGAATCAATTTCATGAAGTACAGTGATGTAAAAAGTCAAGAATAGAGAGTGTTTTGAAAGATGAATACAACCCAACTTCTTTTTTTAATAGTATCTTTAAACAACTTTATTAAGCACACAAGACCAAAGTTATGTTTGCTTTGTTGTGGGTTTTATGTTTGTTTGATTGTTTTCTCAACAAAATAAAACCTAAGAAAAAGAAACCAACTGCAACAAATGTACAAAAAAACTCTAACAAACAAAAAAACCCACAGAAACTAAAACAGTTACTTGAAATCTGAAGTAGAAAATAGAGGGAAAAAGGAATGTTGCATTCCAGGATGGTCACAAAATGAAAAACAAATAGTTATGAGAAAGACTAAAAAAAAAATATAAGACCAGTTAAAAATTGTCAGTCTTCCTTACACAGGTTTTTCCCAAATGATGTATAGAAAGATGGGCATGAACCTCAAAGATATCCTACATGTGATCAGTATGAGTAGATACTTTCTATTCCTCTTAGCAGAAGCAACATGCAGTCCTGAATGAGAAAACAAACCCCTTAATCTTGCCCTGGTATTAATAACGTAGCATATCACGTTATGAAATCCTTTGTAACTGATATCAGTGTCAAAAGGAAACTAATTACGAATTGTTTTAAAACATTACAGTAGGAGTTCGAATCAGGGAGTTGTTAATTTTATCATGCAAAAACCCCACATTCATTCTGATCTCTTGTAAACCTTCTGCCATCACTAGAAACTGTATTAAATCAATGAGACTTGGAGACTCAAATTATTTTATAATTTAGAGTTGTGAGATTAGTGCTATGTGTTTATATCATTCTTCCTTAAGACAGTCCATTATTTCTGATAAATTTTAATTAAGCCAGCAAATGGCCTTTTATCTCTGTAGTTCCAGGAGCTGCTGTACGTTAATATTTGTTAGAGTTTACATTTAATAAGTATCTCCTGCTTAACCCTTCAGCAGCAACTTAAACTGAAGTGCTGGTAATGAAGATGTATGGAAATAAAGACAGGAGAAAAGCCTTAGAATGAAATGGATTAAATTGGCTGAGAAGTCTGAAAGGCTCACATAACAAATGATGCCTCAAGCACATCAATGCTGACTAAATACCAAACTGATTTAATTAGGTTACTTCTTCAAGGTCACACCTAAGAGCTTACATTTATGTCTTTTGCCACACAACTATTGTTTGGATTAGTGAAGAGTAAAGCAATGCCCTGAAGAAAAAGGAAAAATATTTCTAACTTCTGCACAATGACACCATTTCTATTGGACAATAAGCAACTGTTATGTTTTCAAAAAAAGGGCCTTTTGAAATCCTGTGTTAAGTGACTAATTCTTTCAATACTCTGCAGAAAACACTTATTAACCACCATCGGTCCCCCAGTTATCTAACTGGAAAAAGGTTATTAAAATAAAATCTGGTTACCCTATACCATACATTTTTTAGCAGCCTCATTAGTTGCTTCATTTGAACTTGAATAGTGCCTTGAAAGTAAGAGCAATTTAATAATAAGGACTTCATCTACTGAGAAAAATTTCTTGGTTTTAATTGATATTTTACACATTGTAAACTAAGAAATTGTAAACTAAGAAATTGTAAACTAAGACAAACCAATGCGACTAATTTATATAGGTTTGGTTACCTGGATATTGAAGAATAGATTTCTTAACAGTTTTTAGACATTTCTTCAAAACATTTCCAACTGATAAGGGTATTTTTTAATTAACAAAATTATTTTTATACTCACTATTAAGGCATTTAATAAAAAATAAGAAATCAAAATTATTATGTAGCTTTCAGTTATAGTTGATTACGATGCTTTAAACAGATATCAATTAAGCATACTTGAAATTTAATGCATGCTTTTGGGTTGAGTTTCATGGGTTTTTCTTCCCTCTTTTTGTAAAATGTGTTGTTCACAAATGGATGAAGGTGTTATAAAGCCCTGGAATTCCCTGGGAGATAAAAATCTTCAATCTCTTAGCCATTAACTTTAACAAAAGTGCTTTCTCAGACTGCAGAGAGTAATGAAACTGTCTTTTTCATGATCATTCTAAGAGCATGGACTACTTACGAGTTTAGAAACACGTAATGCAGTGTTCAATATCCTTAATGTGCTTAAAATGTCTCTCGTTGCTCAAAACTTGTATTGTGTTGTTTTGAGTTTACTAAACTTTATGCCTGTGAATATAAGAGTCTTTTAAAAACTGTAGTATGCATAGTCATAACACATTTTAATAGGTAACGTGTTTTTTACTCAAGAGCTTTAAGACACCGAGTGATGATTTGCTGTCAATTTTCCAAATTTGTGGCTGGCACTGTGAAAGTATTCAAAGTCTCTTGTAAGGAAACTTGTACTTGGTTATATGTGATAGGCGGTGATTTTGTGGTTGATTTGTATATCAAGCTGGGAAATAGAATAGATACTTACATAAAACATCTCATTAGAATGAAAAGAAAGACTGACACACACAACAAGCAAAAGAATACAATATTTAACAATACAACATAATGACAATCATACATCCAATGTTAAGAAAAGGGGCAGGAATTAAACAAAGTTCCAGCAACAGACTAAATTTTTAACTTATTTTTTGAAAAGAACTGCTCCTTTAATGATTATATAATATTCATTTTATTACACCCATAAATCTAGATGATGTTTCCATGTCACTTTGTCTTAAAAGGTCAAATAATTATTTTCATCTTTGATAAGCAAAACAATGTCTGATATATGAACTGTAGGACAAATTGGAAGCTGAGGCTGATGCTTTTGGAGTTGACACAGGTATGTTGCCAGTGATTCATCTATCATTATGTTTGTGCCAGTGGTTAATAATAAGCAAGAAGTTATTAATATCAAGAAGCTTTTGTTGATATTTCAGAATGTAATCTCACTTCTAGTATCGGTAAGCCTTTTACTAACATTATTAAGATGTGTGGATGTATGTTGTATTTTAGGCAGTTAGAAGAATTTGTTTATTGTTTAAAGAAGAAAATTTGTCATAAAATGTTTGCGTGTTTTCTTATTGTGTAAATAACCAAAATTCATTTCATAATGCCAAAACACATTCTTTAAGCACGTTCTGTGATTTTATACCAGAGTTAATGTGAACAAACTAGAAATTCACCAAAAATTTACAGAATTTCAGACCATTAACTTGACCTTTGTGATAGAAAGAGCAAATATGCATGAAACATATATACAAATATAACAAATATATATAGTGTATACATATGTATATAATAGTATATATATATATATATGTATATTTAATATTAATATAATATTTCAAATAACTTCCATTTTTCAGTCATAGTAGGGCCATTTCTTCTGCACAGTTTCTATTTCTGGATGAAAGCAGAAAGTATAGAGTTAGAAATCTACATATACACATTTCTAGATATCTAAAATGAAAAGCTCTCAAGTTACATTTTAATATACTTGGTTCAGCTTTTATCCTTATCATTGAACCCCTAGAGAAAAGGCTTCACACATGGGAACTGTTAGGAAACAATGCTTAGATGTCAGTGTTGTTTCCAGGAATGGGCAAGAATAAAAATGATACCAGAGTGCTCAAGTCATTTGTTCTCTGCCAGTCTGGGAAAGCATTCTTCTGTTCTCTGGTCTTTCTGCTACACAGGACTAAAAAACATCTGTTAATATAGGTTCTCTGTGTTAAAATATTGCTCTATTGTTTTCCATTCACAGTGCAATGGGATCCAGAAATGTCCACTGAGTCCATCATGTAGATATTAATTTCTCAGTTTGATTATGTATTCTTTCAACCTGTCATTCTTCCTTCATGTTAAGAGTCACATCATGACAAAGTACATGTTCTAGTACTCTATATGGGGTCTAAGCTACGGGAAAATAGTTTAGAATGATGGGACCATGCCAATATTGTAATTTTTCATATTAGAGTTTATAGATGTTTTGTGCTATTCTGTTTTATGTAGAGCCTTGAAGGGGTAGAAGAAAAAAAAACCAAAAAGCAGTGAGAGCTCAGAAGTTATTTAGCATCAGTTATTACAAAAAAGCTTCAGACAGAAACCTGCCTCACCAAAAATAATTAATATTTGCACCAAATATTTTGATCTGAGGTCTTACACTTCTGATACAGCATTCTGATAGCAGCATTAGAAAATGATCAAAGAAGCTGTGATTTTCATTTTAATTTTAAAATCTTTCAGTACATGAACAGGTCTTACAAGAAAGCCAGGGACATTTTACAAGGGTTTGTAGTGATAGGATGAGAGGGAATGACTTTAAGCTTGAGAAGGGTAGATTGAGACTGGATATTAGGAAGAAATTCTACATGAGTTGAGACACTGCAACAGGTTGCCCTGTTGCCCCCGGAGTTCGTGGTTGGCCCCTATATGGAGGAGTTAAAGGCCAGGTTGAATGAGGCCTTGAGCAACCTGGTCTAGTGGATGGTGTCCCTGCTGATATCAAGGAGGCTGAAACTAGATGATCTTCAAGGTCATTTCCAAGTTAAACCATTCTATGAATTTATGAGTCTTTAAAAATTTGCTATTATGAAAACAAACAAACAACAAACCAAAATAACTCTTTTCCTTCATAATTTGCAAACATCCAGTTATAGCTGCAGATTTTTTTCTTAGTATTATGCAGCAATGCTATATGATTGGTTAGTGACCAGAAGCTTCAGCCTTAAAATTATGACTGAATGATATGAACGTAGGCGGCTGTGTTTGATTTACATAAGCATAGGTATTTCTTGGCTTTTCAGGGGTACTAACATGCTTGATGTCTTCCTATGGACTGGTATTTGTGACTTAAGACCCAGAGAAGGTCCACATGCTTTTTAGGTTGTAGTCAGGATCAAGTGAATAGCAACACTTGATGGGCACTGAACACACCTGGGAAATTCAAATGACACTTGGCATAAATTCATCAAAGTTTCTTTAATCACTCTATGCTCTCTGCACGTAGTACCTAAGGCTGACTATCTCTCAGGCAATAGAAACCTCAGTGACTGTAATTCCTGGCTTGGTGTCTCTGACAGTCTCAGAAACTGAAATAAAGTCCTGAACTTCAAAACTCATTTGTACCCAAATGAAGACTCTTCTACCATGTAAATAAGAGCCAGAACACAATTCTGTGATTGAATTACTACAAAATCCCTTTAACAAAGAACATAATTTTGCTGATGTTACTGCATAGTCCTGAATCCAATGTCCATGACTCTTCAGAATAGTGAATAATCTGTGGCAGAGCAGGGCACTGCCCCACCGGAGGTTTAAATGAGGTGTGAACTGTGGTGGGGCAGGGCGCTGTCCCACCGGAGGTTTGAATGGGGTGCGAACTGTGGCAGGGCACACCCCAGTCCACTGCCCCACCAGAGGTGTGAATGGGGCAAGAAACGGTCTTCCTCCCTCCCCACCTCTGTCACCAGAGGCTTAGTACAATAGGTGTGAAGTGCCTTCTCCCATCCTTCGTGGGCTTGAACAGGGAGGCAACAAATCACCTCAGTATATATATGGCAGCTGGACAGACTGGAGCAGGACTTGCTCGGACCTTCACTGGGACTTGCACGGACCTTCACTCAGACCTGCACTCCGACCTGAACCGGGACCTGCACTGGGACCTGCACGGACCTGAACACGGACCTGGGCACACAAATCTCGCACGGACTTTGAGCCAGACCCTGAGGAGCATCCTGGCTTCTTGCTGTAGGACCTGCCTCTAACGGTAAACTGCAGCCATTAGTGGGAATACCACAGAGCACCCCTGGCTTTCCCCTGCCTTGCTTCACAATCGTGGCTTCGTGAAAGCTGTGCCTACAGCGATCTTGGACTCTGACAGGCACTGGACTCCGGACACTGCCATGAAAGAGACAGTCTCCCATCTGTAAGTAGGGCAAAGCTGTTTCGTGCCCAAACCTTTCCATTTTTATGGTTTTCCCTGAATTACAAAAAAAGGCATCCTCGTGAAGACTTTTCCCGACCGAATTAGAACCCAAACTTAAACTAATCTACACACAGATTGTGGGTGGGGCTTTGGAAATTATAAAAGCTACATAATTTATAATTTCAGCCTCTTCAATCACCCCAAATCAATACATAATCCCATATGTAAACCCAAGTCAGGTCATGTTATCACTCTACAATGAATACCAGAAGAATTAATGATTACCAGCCATTCGCTGCAAAGTGTTAGAGAAAGATCTCTTTTATACTTTACTTGCAATAAAAGATGTGGTTGGAATGCAAGACTACATTGGTTTGATTCCCTGCACCTGGAGGCTTGGGGCTGTTTGTATTTTTCTCCTTTCCATGTCAAATATGGCTGTCCTCATCCAATTTCTTTCCTTTTTTTTTTTTTTTTTTTTATGTCTTNTTTTTTTTTTTTTTTTTTTAGCCTTTGCATAGGTGAATACATTAATACATTTGAAGTAATATCTCATTCTCTTTTGTGCTTTATTTACACACATGACACACACTATAGCTGAAACTGTCTGGAGAATAATGATTCTGTGCATGAAAACCATCAGTGTATGACATTTGTTTTTATTCTGCATAGAAATTAAACCAAAACAATCCTGAAACCATTTTTTAAAAAGAAGTGTCAAAACAGATGTTTTAGAGGGGAAAAAATCCACAATATTTTTATGGCTTTTCTCTTTCTGTGTCAGCAAAAGTAATCAGAGAAATATGTACCTGAAAGATTATCTATATAAACCAAAACTGGGATAATAAAATCTCCCAATTTTGAAACTGAATCATTCAATCAAAACATATTATCTCAATGTTCCTATTAGGTATGTCTATAAACACATCATAACACACTGTCATACCTTTTACTCACAACAGACATAACAAATGCGTGTGTTTCAGTAAAAGCACATTAAACTATTGATGGAAACATAAATAAATTTGTGAGCACAAGACAGTCATTTACACTTTGGTTTATGTACAAATTTAACACACCTATAATGTGTAAAGGAATCCATCAGCTGATTTTCATTTTTGCTAACAGACACTTTCTTTACACCTTTTCTGACTGCCAATACAAATCACCTGAAAGACAGAATTACAAAAGGAACATAGATGTAAGTCAAATTCTGCTGTAAAAAGTAGCAAAACATGCCCCAGTATTTTTTGAATACTGAATCTGATGAGTGTTGGGAGTCAAAATCTTAGATATATGCCAAGGTCTGTTATTTGAATAAGTAATAGGCTTTGAAGGAAGCCATTTCTCACTACTAGTAGATATCCAAATTGTGTCATTATGAAACAATATATATCCAAGTCCTCTACCATCTAAACAAAGTGTTTGTTCTCTGTGGTAGAAACAAATGGGTGAACTTGGAAGCCTTTCTGTAATTTTTTTGAGGACTCTGTTTTCCCTTGGACCTCCCTACTAAAGGCCTTCCCTGCTATAGAAACAGTAAGAAAGACAGTAAGTAACATATCCTGTTTTGGTAACTTGAGGGGGTTAGTAATGCTTCCTCTCATGCACAGCTAAGCTATCTAAATATCAATCTGAGCAGTCAGAAAGAAGCAAAACAAAACAAGAGAATAATTAAATTCCACTGTGCACTAGAATTCTGGCTTGATTGGAAATCAAGTACTACTTTCTTGAAAGGAAATTCCACATGAAAATTGTTGCAAGTCAACATTCGGTTTAAACAATTTCTTAACTGTTAAAATGCATTTGACTAAGGTATTTTTATTTTCCTTTAAACTGAGATACATAAATTATGTGCTTAGTTATATCAGTTCTAGTTCCTGGAGAAGAATAAATAAACTGTAATAGTGAAAGCAATTTCATACCATTATGCCAACAATCATAGCCACACTTAAGGGATAGTACTACATAAGTCTCTTGATATAGTCATAACACTGCAACTCTTGTGTATGAATAAAACCTTTTAGAATATGACAAGTCTCCTGCTAATCTACTTGTAACTTGGATTACTGTCCCACTCTGATAGAATCTTTTGCAATAATTGTAACATTTCTGCTTGCATTTTGTTACTTCCTATTCCCATCACAGATAAGTAGGGAAGTTTTGAAGAAGCATTAAAAATAATTAATTTAAATTATTTAGTAAGTTTATTGGAAACTCATAACATAGTCATTTACCTTTTGGTAAAACTTTTTGAGTTGCAAGTTGTAAAGGATTTGGTATAGAGAAGGAAGATTTTATACTTATCTGAACCAGTTTACATACCCTTTACAAGGTGAAATTCTTTCATTCCCATATTGTTTCCCATACATATCGCACTCTTTAATGTTTCTCTTTGTACGTAGCCTACCACTTATTTTCTTTGGTAGTGAAGAAAACATGTGTTCTCTTTCTATTAAACTGAACATAAATTGAAATCTAGTTTCCACAAGTGACATAAGAAAAAAAAAAATCAAATCACACTTCACAGAGAATATCTGGCTATTTGCTAAATGTCTAAACAGACTTTTGTTTATTGTGGAGAGTCTTGTCTTCATAAAACTTAATTATGACAGAAACATTATTACACCACTTGATTTTTCCATCTGTCTTTTGACTTCTCCCTCTTAAGAAATGGTAAAGACATCAGATTCAAAGCTGTTTATAACAGTTTAGTCTTTCTGCCATTCACTTCAAGAAAAAAAAAAAAGACATGGATTGACATTATAAAATATAGTAAGCCTTTGTTAATATTAACCAGCAGGGAAATGTATACCTTTGTTGTCTGTTTCAGCAATTAATTATACTTTATTCTTGGATGGTGTATATTCAAAACACAAGCTGTTAAAATGTCACTTGCCTGGGACAATATTTTTTTCTTAATGTAAAAATGCAGAATTTTTGTTAAGAAGTATTATTGTTTTTCAAAACAAGATCTTTGATTTGTCAATAAAGTTTCTGAATAAACATTCTGACTCCAAGCCTTCCATTTAAACCTAACTGGCAAATCCACTTGACAGCTCAAGAAGTAAAGAAAAAGGATGAACAATGGATGAACAAGTGGTATGATACATTAAGCATCTCCAGATTGGATTATTCATTTCTTCTGAAGTTATAAATAATTAAAATCTCGCAGGATTTTTGTATTCTCTTTCTGTTTCACAAGGAAAAACATTAACTAAGTACTTTTTTGGTAATCTAATCCAAGAAGTGAAAAATTTTGTAGGCTGTTGAGAATGAACTTTCCTGTTTGAACTCTGGAAGAGAGCCTTGAAGGTTTTCATTGCAAGGTACAATTTCAGATCTTTCTGAATAAACCCAACTCAATGACTTTGTTAGAAAAATACAGTCTACTCTTTGCTGACTTTTGAGATCATTAAATAAGTGTCAGTGTTTCAAGAGTCTAGGAGGTTTTAGGTGGAGATGGAAGATCATAGCAGTCAAACAAAGGATGTAAGCAATGCATTAAAAATTAAACATTTTGTCCAGAGCTGAGTTCCTCCTCTTTTTGGAAAGTTCAAAAAGGAGATTTTATTGCATACAGAGAGATCAATAAAGGCAAAAAGAAGCTTTCTTCCTTGGATGTGAAAACAGACAAATACAGTTTCCTGTCGCCTACAGTAAAAATAAGAAAGAATTTTTTTTTCCAATTTCTTATGGAGTAGAAAATTCCCCTGAGAAATTAAACTCATGGTTTTAGTGGAATTCTAGAAGTTTCATCATTGGATTATCAGAAACACGATTCAGTTATAGTAAGAAAAAGTCATTTTCCCATAGTAGCACTTAAAAAGAATAATTTTTTTTTTTTTTAATGTTATGGTCATTAAAGGCATAATGTTGACAAAAATGTGAATATTTTTGCCTCTTCTTAAAAATTTGATAGTGTCCTTAGGTTTTGGATTTTGCAAGATTAGAAGTTTAGGACATTTTTTTTCCCTTTTTGCCATAAACACAACATTTGCAAACATTTTTATCTTATAGAGTGAGAGTTTTCTGTTCTGTCCTTTGTGCAACATAAAATCAGCTTGTGTCTCCCTGTTTAGTAGGCCTTTCATCATGAAGCTGGGCATTTTTTACTACATTTCCATGACACTTCCAAGGCAAAACAAAACCAGCTCTTAAAATATCTATAGTATATAAATGGTTAAAATAGGTAGTCAGTAGCATTTCATATACCATGATGTAATAAAATTCCTAGAATTAGGCAAGCCTATTAGGATAAAATACACTGCTCGAGGTCCACTCCAAAAATGACACAAAATATATTAGGTCACAAACTAGTAACAATGTTGGCCAATATCAGATGGAAAAGATAAAACATTCTTAGTAAAAATGAAAATTAGAGCTTTTAATAAATCTCATCTTTATTTCAAAAGAATCAACATGATGTACTTAAGTGGTACACTACATCATTAGCATCTTAGTAGGCTCTTGATCTTCATAAACAAACAACTAAAAAATGCCTAGTCCATTGATGAAAGTTACTAATATGCTTTAAAATACCATGGACATTTAGAAATAAGAACAAATTCTTACCACAATTTTCCAAATGGGCAATTAAGATGACCAAAGTAACTATAGGCTGATCAAACAGATGTTTCCACCAAAAAGTAATTAGGAAGTGAGAGAAATAACTACCTTTTATTTAAGATATAATATTCAAATATGTTGCTAAATAAACATACACCTTTTGGTTATAGCAGTAAAAAATTCTTTTGCATTTTTGTGGAAATATTAAACACGGACATGCATGTGATCTCATATGATGTGAACTGCTTTATCTGAAACAATAAATCATATGTTCCATAGAAATTGTGCTGTCCAGACAAAAGTTCCTAAAACATATATACTCTCAAAGAAACAGAATTATATATGGATGCTTTAACAGGGTGTAGTGGGTTTGCAGTTACCTGCCCCCCCCCCACCTTAATAAACCCCAGCTAAAACTCAGAAAAACACTGGAAGTTAATAAATGAAGCTTTATATTTATAGCAATGCACAATATACAGGCAAATATTTACAAGATATAACAGATATTTACAGATATATACAGTGAAAAGATAATACAGACACCCCACCCCTCCCAGAGACCAAAATCCCCAAGAGAGGGTAACCAAACACCCCCTACCACTTTTCCCCCCCTCCCCAGTCTTATCTCACCACCTGTTGATGCTGCAGATAAGCTGAAATAGATTGGCCAGGGGGGTTAGTAATAGGAAGGAGTTAGTAGTTTTACTCTGAATTAGCTACCAAGACAGAGACAAAGGAAAAGCAGCCACTGCCAGCACAGACAGAAGCAAACTGCTAATCTGGTTGTTTTGAGAACAGTTCTTAAAACAACTTTTTTTTCTTTCCTCAGTAAAACTCGGTGAAGTGACACACTGTGTTTATCTCTCTCAGCCAATAGTCTAATTTCTCACTCAAATTCTCCAATTAGCTCAAACCAACACACAGGGTTATGATAGAAGCAATAATAGAGTGGACACTATCCAATATTTTTATCAGTGACCTGGTAGTTAAAGTTAAAATAATAGCTGATAAAATTAAAGAAAGATTAAGGAAGCAGTAAAAAATTATGTGCTCTCTAGCAGTTATATGGAACTATCTGGAGACATTTTCTGATAAACTGGAACTATTCAGACAAAGTAGATCTTAATAGAGTTTAGCACATAAATTTATTCCAAGAAATTCAAAGTGTCTCCTGGTTGTTGACTAATTTGTTCAAATTCAGCTACTCAGAATAGGCAACCAATTTGTGATGAACTCTTAAGCAAATAAGTAGGATTAAGGCTGAACCTGAATAAATCATTTTACTGTGAAAAATTACCTAGAATTCAGTGTCACTAATGCCATCTGAGGTAAAAATCTTATCTATCTTGCTGATCTTTTTCAGTTGTATTTGTAATATAATGCATGACATTATATTAAATATTTTTGAAAGTCAGCTAGTTTAGATCTGTTGCATTATGTTTATGTAATGATTGTTCTTGTTAAAGAAACTGCATATATATGGACAATTTCTTTTAACAGAACCTCGAATGCAGTGACTGTTGTTCTTTACATCAGCAAAGATATCTGACTGAGGGCACTTCTGAAATATTCTTCAAAAAGAGATGAAGTAATGCTTTTCTACATTTTTAAAAGGGGGAATGTGGAATAGTTTCAAAAGGTCTTAGTCTAAAAATACACTGTTACAATATCATACACTAATTTTAATGTGATTTGAAAGAAGGGACATTTTGTTTTAGCTTTTCCCATAACCAATTTGGTGTACTTGTACCGTTTCCTCTGGGTAAGATTCTGAGCTGCAATTAGTTCCTTAAAGTGCTGTTCCCACTGATTTATACAGAAGGTCAATGAAGGCAAATACCACCATTTAAAAGCATATCAAGTTTCAGTAGTGCTAGTTCTTTTCTTATCTCAAATTGCTTGGAAACCTGTTTGCTGTGTTTTGGACTATGGAGCTGTAATTTGAAGATGTTCTAGTGCAGCATGTATCCCTTTAAGAAAATAAAAATTAAATATCACAAGCATAGGTCATATTTGCATTTTGTCAAGTCAGCATTACTGACTTACTGGAAGCAGTTGATTTCAGTTTACATCTAGTAATTTTATTATAATTATGTTCAAGTACAGTTATTCAGATTCATGATTCAAACTTTTTCTGAAAAAGAGACCTTTCAATGATAGTTTTATAATAAACATGTGCATGCATATAAATGTAAGTGTATACTGAACTTGTCTGGATAAAAGGTATTACTTGTGCAGTGAAATGAAATAACTTTAAAACTATCTTGAAGATACGGGAAAAAATGAATGATCAAGCCTAGTAATGTCATACACAAACTACCCAAGGAAATCAAGGTATGTTTTTATCACTAAAGATGCTGCATAGGTAGGGACATTTCTTAGTAATCTCTTATTTCTTAACTGAAATAAGATCTAATCTATTTTCATATAAATGTCTTTATTTCCACTTTGACTGTGTATTGTTTTGACTTTTTTCCAGTCCTTTGATAAAAATACTAGCATTGCTTATTATATTAAAAAAATACACATCATATTTTTTTTTAAAAATCACACAAAAAAATGAGTGGAGTGATAATGAAGCAAAATTCTTAAAGCTTATTCTTTTTTTTCTTGCAGAGGTGTCATAGAATAATTCATGTTAGAAAAGACCTTTAAGACCATTGCGTACAACTGTGATTATGAACAATAAACATAATTTTTCACAGAATAAAAGTACATTGATTTTACTTTTTGACATTACACAGCTAAATTATCAGAAATGTAAAATAAAGTGAATAATCATAAAGATAACAAGCGAAATTTCTATTCAATTTCAAGTGTCATTCTTTTGTTACTTAAAAAAATTAGATCTGATAGGAATGTGTCTGTTCACCCTAATATATCTATTTAGTTGAACAAATACTGCAGCAACACACGCAAGGAATTCAAGGTGGCTTTATTGGGACAGTCAGAAAGTGAAAACTATCTTAAAATACTTCAAAACTGACAAAGTTTTATGAAGTAAAGGTGGTGGGTGAGAGGGAAAAAAACCCTGAAATTGGCTCCAGGTAAAGACAGGAAAGTGGAATCGTAAATCATATAAGACAGCTGTGTTCTTTTATCTATGGATCCAGATGCTCTTACTAAATGTGTAACAACTTCAGAATTATTTTACAAGGAGGAGAGGGACTGTGAATATTGCATTTCTCTCTTAAAGAATACTAGCTGGGAATGTTTGATGCCAAGTAGAAACTTTGACCTGTGCCTGCAGGAGTACAGCATCTGAACAGATGTTCTTAAATATAACTCCTGACTAACCCGGATTATAATATGGTTTAAGCATCCAATGTTAAAAGGCTAAAGCTGTACTGCAATCTTTTTTTAAAGAAGTGACTGGAATTAAATCTCTGGTTGAAGTAGCAACCAGATGAAGGTACCTAGCATCGCTAGATACTTCCAATGATTAAGAATTTCTAAATGCCTGCCAGTGCCTTTGGATGATGTAGTCCTGTTAGATTTATAATCAGTTGCATACTGAGTTTGGAAATAGAATATTAGATGGCAAGAAAATTAAATTACACATAATTTTAGATATGTTTGGAAATAAAAACTGTAGATGGATCATGGCAAAGCTATTTAAATATCTTCCACATGGAAACTGATTTTCCACCTTTGTGGAAATGAATGAAATAGTTGGTCATAAAATGGGTATTTTAATTTTTTTTAGTAAAATAGAGGAAGAAAACTTTTCTTGCTCTCCTAAATGTTTTGTTATTACTTAGAAGCAGAAGGTAATATTTTATTTTTTTTTTTGTGTTAGTTTTCTTCAGAACGATAGTTTGAAACTTAAAGAGTACTACCTGGCGCTATTCCGCAGTCATCTCAAAAGATATTTTGTGCTGATGATTTAAAAAAAAAGGGCAAGCTGTTGGGTATTATTAGGTTATTTCTGTAATTGTAACTCTGCAACTGAAGGAAGCCATTAGATGATTATCACACCATTGTTTGCTTAAGAGAGGAGAGGACAATGAGTATTAAATCACCAAATACATGAATGTTCTTTTAAAAAGAGAAGATATTATATTTGCTTCATTATTTGATCTGTGGGCACCTCAGCCACTATTCCCAATTTTGTTCAATATAAAAAACAGAAAAAAATCTGTCACTGGATTCAGAACTTATTATTGAAGTCAGACAGATAGATAAGTGCATGTCCACTGAAGCATCATGGATATAATTCATTTAATTGATAAAATGAGATCTTTTGGTTACAAATTGTATGACTTTTCTAATGCTATATTCTACAGAAACCTGGCTCCTGTAAACTTACGGGTACTTTTCTTCCATTTCTTCCTTGTAGTTTAGAGCACTATAAAATCAAAGGTGATATCTGGTCTCTGTAGATCCTATAGAGCAGTCACCTCATAGTAGCAGAGCTCTTTGCAGGATTTGTCATGGATACAGATGTGAGCATTTTAAAATGTGTTGGAAGACTTTTGGTCTATGATGTGTTCTTTTTGCAGGTTTTTCTTTTTCTTCTTTTTTAAATCTTTTCAGTGGAAATAATTGTTTCTCAATCGACAGGTTTATGCTATATAAAATACATTGAACATTCTCTAGTTAGATAGATTAAAAAAAAAAACAAACCAATATATTTCTTTCTCTCTCCCTCAAGACTTTCAATGGGGATATGAACTACATATATACTATGATTACCTTTGTTTAGATACATTTTGTATAAATATCTTAAAAAATCCCACAGATCTCCTACATAGTTTAAGAACCTGTTTTCTTTCTGACAGACCTATCTGTGTGTAGACCGGGTCTAAGAGAACTGTGAATCAAATCAGCCTAGCAGTTTTTTTCCAAAAGGCTGAGTTAAAATGGTAATTTTCAGACATACACAGCTATGAATACAATAATATCCAACACACAAACAGCTTAGAACTTCCCAAAATTTTATTAGATTTAAGGTTATTTCTTTTCATTTTCAGGGCAACAGATGCATGAAGACTCTACATGACTATTACTATGAAAGCATTGGCTTGAGGAATTTGCTACAACAGTGTTAAGTGATTGCATATTTCCTCATTTGGTTTGTGTGGTGAGTATCATTTAACTCACATCTATTTTTAAAAGTCCATCCAGTTTAGAAAGTCTCATTCAGTTTTTATGTTATATTCCATTATTATATGGGAAGGACTGAAAATTACTAATTTTAAATTCTTAATCACTTTTTTGTTACTTTTTAAAGGTATGACAAAAGTGCCAGTGATTACATGATGCAACTTACAGAAAGGATTTTGATCACTCTTTGATAAAAAAAAACATGAATGTGGAAATTATAAAATGTTTGTAGTTTTGAGTGAGTAGTGATGTGATAAAGACCTTTGTTAAAGATGGAAATACGTAGGGGAAAGTACAATAATATATTGCAGAGGAGTGAATTGGATGGTTGGATTGTTTCTTAATAGCTGCAGCATTCTGATCAGTATAATGAAAGGTTAATTTAACTTTTAAAAGGAGGAGAATAAAAAATCTAAGATTGATTTTAAATCCTGTGAACATTTATATGGCCTGAATATCAAATCTTGTGGAAGAGAAAAGGCTAGGCTGATCTAAACTATTATAACAATCCTAATATAACTATGATTGAGGAAGGAAATAACAAATACCAGCATAGAATATTCATAGAATGGTTTAGATTGGAAGGAACTTTTAAGGGTCATCTAGTCCAACTGTCCTGCAGTGAAGAAAAAGAATATTGCTACATGAAAATACTTTTTAATCTAAGAAATTAAAAATAAGATATTCTTATGTAGCTGAAAGGAAGAAATAGACTCATAGAATGGTTTAGGTTGGAAGGGACCTTGAAGATCATCTAGTTCCAACCCCCTGCCATAGGCAGAGACACCTGCAACTAGTACAGGTTGTTCAAGGCCCCATCCAACCTAGAATCATAGAATCAGTCAGGGTTGGAAGGGACCACAAGGATCATCTAGTTCCAACCCCCCCTGCCATAGGCAGGGACAGCCTACCCTAGATCAGGCTGGACAGAGACACCCTGGCCTTAAACACCTTCAGGGATGTGGCCCCAAACACTCCCCTGGGCAACCCATTCCAGGGCCTCACCACTCTCATGCTGAGCAACTTCCTCCTCACATCTAATCTGAATCTACCCACCTCCAGCTTTGCTCCATTGCCCCTAGTCCTCTCACTAACTGATAGACTAAAAAGTCCCTCCCTAGCTTATCTGTAGGCCCCCTTCAGATACTGGAAGGCCACAATAAGGTCACCTCAGAGCCTTCTCTTCTCCAAGCTGAACAGCCCCAATTTTTTCAGTCTATCCTCATAGGAGAGGTGCTCCAGCCCTCTGATCATCCTCAAGGCCCTTCTCTGGACATGCTCCAGCATGTCCACATCCCTGTTGTAACAGGGGCTCCAGAACTGGATGTAGTACTCGAGGTGGGGTCTCACTAGGGCAGAGTACAGAGGGAGAATCCCCTCCCTTGACCTGCTGGCCACACTTCTCCTGATGCAGCCCAGGATCTGGTTGGCCTTCTGGGCTGCAAGTGCACACTACTGACTCATGTTGAGCTTCTCGTCTACCAGCACCCCCAAGTCCCTCTCTGCAAGACTGCTCTCCAGCCAGTCACTGCCCAGCCTGTATTTGTGCTTGGGACTGCCTCGACCCAGATGCAGGACCTTGCACTTGTCCTTGTTGAATTTCATGAGGTTGGCTTGTGCCCACCTCTCCAGCCTGTCCAGATCTCTTTGGATGGCATCCCTCCCCTCTAGCAAGTCGACTGTGCCACACAGCTTGATGTCACCAGCAAACTTACTGAGGGTGCTCTCAATGCCTTTGTCCATATCGCCTACAAAGATCTTGAACAAGAATGGTCCCAGGACTGATCCCTGAGGGATTCTGCTTGTCACTGGTCTCCACTTGGACATGGACCCATTGACAGCCATTCTTTGGGTGCAGCAATCAAGCCAGTTGTTTATCCATCTGCTGGTCCACCCATCAGACCCATGTTTCACCATCTTGGAGACCAGGATGTGGTGCAGGACAGCGTCAAAGGCTTTGTTCAGGTCCAGGTAAATAAAACCTGGCCTTGAACACATCCAGGGAGGTCTCAAAGTAGCATTATGAATGGAGGAGCTACCTGCGTTACTGTCCTTCATCAATTAGACAAGTGGAGAAAATATACCAATATATATATATATTCAGCCAGATACAGATGAACAAGACTGGAAGATTCATATTCCAGCCAGACTCGCACTTCAAATAGTATTAGCTTAAGTAATGTGAACAATATGATTGAAATGAAAACTTGAAGATGCATTAATGATATAAATGAGTTCAACTTGAGATTGTCTCTCATGGAAAGCAAAAATTCGGCAGAAAAAATGAAAAAGATAGTTTAATAGTTGGAAGTGTCAATGATGTGAAATGGGGAGTGACAGGAAAGAAAAAGACTATATAGCAGAGTCTAAGGGTATGTTAGGCAGACTCAAAAATTAGAGGGAAGGAAGATCGGAACCAAAATAAATTTGAGAAGGTAAAGAAAATCTTATTAAGCAGAAACCTACAGCAGGGGAGACTGATGAAGACAGAAAAGAACTGTTGGGAAAAAATAAGCTGTGGGGCTTAGTCACTGGGCTCGGGGGTTTAGGGCTAAGTAATACATGTTCAGGACCAGCTGTTCCTAATAAGAAGAATTCATACACTTCAAAAGTGGAAGGGTCAAATGGGTAGTGAGTGACTCATGATATTGCTGGACTGAACGTGCTGACTTAGCTTTCAGATGGTACAAATCAGTGTAGTTCCACTAACCATCTAAGTGGTTAATAGTTAGTATTTGCCTATACATACCATATCTGAAACTCGCTTTTAAAAAAAAAAAAATTCTCCCATGAGAAAAATTATGTTTCCCATGTTTGTTTGCCCTATGACAATTATTTCTGAGCTGATGAAAACGAAAACCCAGACGGAATGAAAAATTGTACAAATAAACTACTGATTTGGTAGAATTCATGTAAATGTAGCAAAAATGTTTTCAGAAATCTGTCCATAATTTTTTTTTTTAATAAATCATGAAAGACAAAGCTTTAAAATCTAAATCTTGCTGAAACTGTAGTTTCACATAGAATTGCCCAACTGAAGAGTGCAGGGAGACAACCACATTTTGAAGAAAGGCTAGGTATCATATAGACTTATGTCTACTAATTTTTTACTGGCTTAGATCTTTCCTTCCATAATATTCAGAATTTCATTCCAAGCATCTTTCTTTCTACCTTGAGCATAACCTTAAAGACATTGCTAACCATTGCAATTTTCACTGTAGCTGCCAGACTTTATCCTTAACACTGAAGAATTCAGCATAAATATAGCTAAAATCTTCAGAAATTTTTGAACTAGCTTTTTGTCTTGTCTCCAAAGGTTGGCTTTGATTTTGTGGGATATATGACAAATGTTCACTGTCTCAAGACTCCGCTGACTCACATTACTGATTAACAAAAGGACAAAAGATTTCTCGCCTTTAAAAGATGTGTTTGTTTGTTGGTCATTTTTTCTGATGCAAGCTGGCAAAGAATCAAAGAGATACGGATGGCATCTGCACAAATTGAATGATGACTGCTAACTCTGCTGGAAAATGTCAATGTTTTCCAAGTGATCAAATAATATTTTACATTTTTTATAACTTCATTAAAAAAAAACAACAAACAAACCACCAGCCCCAGAAAAACAAAGAAAAAAACAAACCCACAAATCCAATCAACCCATCTTCCTCTTCCCCAAACAAACAAACAAACAAACCACTTTACTATAGTTGAGAAAGAACTTGGGTTAAAATATGCCTATACTGTGACTACTTTGGAGTTCCGTTAATGCTAGTGGGCTAGTAACATAGAGGAGGACCTTTTGATAAAGAAATTTATAGAAATATAGCATTTTTTTCCAGAATTACTGACAAACTCTCACTTAGGATTTAGTGGAAAAAAAGTAAATGTTCGCAGGGTGAATATGCTTGTTTAAGAGTATAAATCATCCTTTGTTTGTGCTATAGGACATCTGTTTTTCTGGTTTGGACATAACACTGTAATGGACTTCTAGAATGATATATGCTAGTCTGACAATGGATTGGTGGCTTGGGAGAATTAGGAAAATAATTCTAATTCTTTGCTGCCTGAAGTAACTTACCTGACCTTAGGAAGATCAAGGAATTCAGAACTTCTGAGAGTGACAGATTAATCCTACTGCATTGCTCTAATTGTTATTAAGGAAGAAAAATTGTTGCCAAAAATGAGAATACAAAAAAGCAAAAACACTAACATTTTTTTTCTTTTTACCCTTGGATTTCATTCAATGTATTCATTTGCCGCAAGCAAGGACCAGGTGTTGAAGCCTATTTCATAATTCCTTTCATGCAAATGCAGGGAATTTCTGACCCCGCTATATATAATTGGAAATCTGAGTAATTATATGTTACATAATCATATGTTTAATTCTTTGGAAATAGACCCAGGCAACAGCTTTCAGCCAGGAAAAAACCACATACAACAAAACAAAAAAATCCCAATACCTCTCCCCTTGTACTCAGCAAGGATTTTTTCTTTGTTTGCATTTTATGCACAACTAAGTGTCTTTTATTTACTTCTTTTCTGCTTTCTTCATTGTACAAAAGTATTTGAAGAGCATGACTCTAAAAGAAAAAAACCAAAACATAAACTCCCAAAAGATTTTCTGATGACCAGGAGAAACACATTTTTCCTAACCCTTTCAATTCTTAAACTATTTCTGTGTTGCTAATCTGTCACACTTCTTAGGCCACTTTAGAGTCATCTGTTAAAACCTAGAAGAGTAGTTTTTAGTTAAGATCTTGGAAAGACATAAAATGAAGGGTTGATGAAGGACAGTATTATCAAAAGAAAAATAATTTGCAAAGTTAGAGGAAACATCTAGACAAAACGTGGACATGTTCAGTTATTTTGCAGAATAGCTATGCAAAAATAAGGAGGTCAATATTCAGTCTTGGAGAAAATCCTTTTGTGTATTTTGGTTGGTTGGTTTGATTTGGTTTTGTCTTAAATGAAAATTACTGCAACAATGGAAGTATTATAACTATTCCAGGGTTTTAAGATATTTCCAACATTTGCTTCACATACAGTAGCTCCTCCTTCAGCCTCCACAACAGTGTCTACAAGCTTGATATGCCAATAGAATCCTAAAGAAGTTTCTTAGGTGGACTTCCTTGTGCCATGATCCTTAGACTCTCCCTCAGTAACGATGCACAGCTAGTTTAGGCTACACTTCTCTTATCTGAGGCAACTCTCAAGAATTATCATGTTGGGAAAAGACTAATTGTCTGTTTAGACACTAAAAAGAGAATATTTAATTCTACAGTTGCATCATTCATTGTAATTATCAGGATCAAGGACTTTTTAGTTTTGAATTTTTCAGGACCTAACACAATAGTTGCCTTGATTGAGCTCCTAAAGTATTACTGAAATAGAATGAATTGATGAATAAATTAATTAATAAATGCCCAGTCCAATGTTTCAGAGGCATGAAATCCTTTTTATACACCAAAGTATGCTACATAGCACTCACTACAGGGGGGAAAAAAACCCCAAACATTCCTAATAGCAGATAACAATAATTTTGAAATAGAAAGATTCATAATCTTTATAGGCTTTATCCTACTGTGTAATTGCAAATGTCGTCAAAATGAAATAACAATACATAATTTTTGTATTAAAATAAATTTGACAAGTTCTTTTTTAATTGCATATTGTAAGACATTGTTTCATAGGTTAATGGAGTAGAGGAAAGATATAAGAAGTAAAAAAATAGCAGTTAAACAAAAACAGGCGAAATGAATTGGAAAAAGGGAGAAAAATAATGATTAGTGTGTATAATAACTCCCTGCATTTCTTCCCTGAATTTTCTCAATTATCTCAATATGTTCATAATGTTTCCTATTCCTGTGGGATATTTGCTAAATTAGACCTATTTGAGAATTCAGAACTGCATGCAAATGAGGCCTGCTGATTTTGCAGTTTTGAAATGTACTTTTGAATAGTCACACAGCTGTGCTCCACAGCACCAAAGAAGTGGATGTAATCCCTTTGGCAACATGAGCTGGTATACCACAGGAAATTTGGGATGATTTTTCTGAAGCCATTCCAGATGTTCTAGTCCAAATTTTTAGCCTTTCTACAACTGCTTAGGGACAATCTGACAGTTCAAAATTACTTTAAAATCAGCACTTCCATCTTGCTAGGAAGAAGGAAAATTTGAACCTTCAAAACTAATCTGACAGCCTGAAGAGAGCAGGTTTTCTTCAGTTTTTTGACACTTCTCTTTGTTTCTGCACAAAGAGACTGGCCAGGAGAACAGAGAGTATACAAATAGCATACAAATGCCCATGTATCTTGAAATATGCTCTGTATCATATCATATGAAAGTATGAAGAAATGGTTGGTAGAGAAATTCTTGGATATATTTAAGTCATCTTATACATTGAACAGTTAGCACATGCATGTTCCCACATATGCTGTTTCTAAATTCAAAGGTAAAAGAAGGTCCTTGGAAAAGATTCTCTTTAGTATCTTGATGATGCTTGAAATGTACACATAGTGAAAGTAGGCAAAAGCATCTCATAAATTACTACTAGAAATTCCCTGCTGTGTGGTAATCTAGTGACATGTCGTGACTCTTTTCCCCCCTGAATACAGGACACTAAATGTCTGGGAGGAGAGTCAAAGTATGGCACATTTTGTTTCATCTACTCCCAGAGATTCTTTGCCAATTATCATCACATTAAAAAACAAACAAACAAACAAACAAACAAAAAACCCACTAAAAATCCCAATTTGTATAACCCTGTGTAGGCAGTCACAGTTTCTACTTCTTCCTCCCAAACTTTAGTGTGCCCTGACTGACAGACAAAAGTGCATTTCTTTGTAGCTATTCACATTCTTATCATGATTAGGCTGAAGTTTCTAAACTTGTAATGGAAGAAGGGAATAAATACTTTTTCTCAGTCTTAATTCATATTGTCTAAGCTGCAGGTCGAGCATCTTTAGTTCAGAGAACATTATGGTCACAATGTCTTCTTCCTATAGGATTCATTTAATCCTATAAAAACCATATTCTTCAAAAAGAAAGACAGGAGGTAGTGGTATTGTGATTCTAAATATGCAGTGTAGAATTCTACTTTCAACAAGAGTTGTGGTAAACTGCATCAGAATAGTTCTTGGATATGACCCTGAATGGACCTTTTTCTACACCTCATATCTCCCCACTGAATAAATTTATTGTTTTTTAACTTTCTCTTGAGATTTATATTTAAGTCAGTTATTTTTTACCATATTGCTGTTCAATCCTTTGAGGAATGGAAAAGAAAACAGTTTATAAGGTTTGTAGTGACTTTAAAAGCAGAAACAGCTGCCAAAATCATGTTCAGCCTGTTGACTGAGTTCAGCAGGGATCTTTCAGGTTGACCAGTTTTGCCTCCACTGAAGGTATCACACCAGTCAATGGAAATTCCAAAGAGAAAATGAGTTAAACATTCATATGTTTGAAGCTATATGTGATACATGTTGTAAATCATGAGGAATATCTTATAAGTCATACCTGCTAAGACTGTAAAGATTGCAATTACATTTTTAAAAATCATCATTAGAAGTTTCCTTTTACTTTAGCTTTGGCCTAATGTATATTCCTGGTAGAGAGCAGCAAGGTTATTTCTCTGTCTAATCCAGACAGTGAGAGTAAAAAACAAGGGGAAATACTTCATAAAATGGCCCTACGGAGGTTCTTTCTGTTTCTTTCTTATAAAATACACTCATGGCTTTCAGAGACAAACCAAGTGAATTCCATACAAACACCTCACCATCTATCAATTCACTTTATGAGCTGTGAAGTTTAAATGAAGTTTTTTAAATTTTCAATTTTTGCACTTAGAGTACTTGCACTTAGAATGAAAATTATTTCATCTGTGATGAAAGAACCATAGTATCATCCAGAAAATGAGGTGTCTATTTAGAAAACGGGCAAACCAATCAACCAAAAAAACCCCAAAACAACACAAAAAGTTGCTCTGCTAATTAATTTTTCAGCTATGTTTTACATTCTTTATTAATTCCATGCTATTTCAATCTTGCATGTTTCTCTACATAATAAAATGTGGAAAATATTTGTTCAAAAATTTACAGATTTCTTGTTCAGTGAAATAGCGAGTTCAGACAGAGCTCTCTATTTAATAGTGCACAATGAATGGAAATGAAAGGGTCAGAGTAAGCAGTGGAAGGGGTATCAATGAAAGTCTGTTTTCAAATTTTTCACTTTGATGGCTATTGGATGATTTACATCTTTGTGATCTCTTGTGATCTTGTCATTCTTTCACCTCAGTGGTCAGGTCACAACCTTACTTCAAGTACTGAACTGATGTTAATTATGCTCAGTTCCAACTGAGACTTTTCCTTATTAAAAATAAAATTTCTTTCTACAATTTACAGATAAATCATGGAAATAACAACAATCTGCTACCCTGATTAATTATGTGGTCCTTGCATACATTGCCACAAACATATTTAAGGAAGAACTGTCTTTGAAAGTTTAAAATTGCTGCTATTGTTATAGCCTTGACACACCTCTGGCAATTGAACAGTACAAAAGTAGTGTCCATTTGCTATGGTTGTGTTTTTTTTAAGACCATTTGTTACTTGCCTGTGGGTTTGGCACCTTTATGTAGCCAAACTGAGTTTTTTCCTCAGAGGAAGATTATTTTTTCAGTGGAAGATTATTTCTTTATTTTTAATAAAACAGGGCAGTAGCCTGAAAGCTTTTTTTTTTTTTTTTTTGTAATTTCACATTTCTTTCATGAAATCTATGTTATAAAAATTGAAACTATTTTAATGTCACTTTCATCAACATGTCACAGCTCTTTATCTGTTCCTCTGTACTTCCAATACTTCCAAATTATTCCACACAGCAAGGACTGTAAAGTTTAAAACAGAAGCTAAGCACTACTTTATTTGTCCCGTAATTTGCTCCATACTTACCATGCCACTTGAGGTTGTCAATGGTTGGAAGAATTACACTAATGAAGAAGACTTGATTTGCATGTCCTGCTATGCTGACAAGGTAATTCAGTTACAGCCTCGTCTCTCTGTCTTGGCATACCAGTTATAACTGTTTTCACAGATTCACAGATTGCATTGGAATGGGAGGGACCCTCAAAGGTCACCTTGTCCAACCCCCCTGCAGTGAGCAGGGACACCTCCAACTCCAACATCAGGCTGCCCAGGGACACAGGAAGTCTGATCCTGAATGTCTCCGGGGACAGGGGCTCAACCATATTGCTGGGCAACCTGTTCCAGTATTTCACCACTCTCACTGTAAATAATGTCTTCCTTATGTCTAACCTAATCCTATCCTGCTCTTGTTTAAAACCATTGCCCCTTGTTCCATAGCTACAAACCTTTTTAAATAGTCCTTCCCCAGCCTTCCTTTTTAATCCCCTTCCAATATTGAGATGTAGCTATGAGGTTTCACCAGAGCCTTCTCTTCTCCAGACTGAACAGCCCTGATTCTTTCAGCCTGTCTGCACAGGAGTGGTGCTCCAGGCCTCTGATCATCTCTGTGGACCTCCATGTCTCTCTTCTGTTGCAGCCCCCAGAGCTGGACACAGTACTCAAGGTAAGGTCTCACTAGTACACAGTAGAGTGGTAGAATCATCTCTCTTGACCTCTTGTACATTCTGGACTTGAATCCTACGATGTGATTTGCATTCTGGGTTGCAAGTGCACATTGTTGGCTCATATCCAGCTTCTCATCCACCAGTAGCCCCAAGTTCTTTTCTGCAGGGTTTCTCTCAATTTCATCATCCCCCAGATTGTATTGATTTCAAAGATTGCCTCAACCAAGGTGCAGGACCTTGCATTCTGCCTTGTTGAACCTCATGAGATTCTCCTCAGCCCACATCTCCAGCCTGTCCAGGTCCTTCTGGATGGAATTCTGTCCTTTAGTCTTATCAGCTGCACCACTTAGCTTGCTGTTGTCTACAAAATTGCTGAGATTGCACTTCATCTTACCATTGATGAAGATACTAAGCTCTTCTGAAGGTGCCATGGGTGCTGGCCCATAAAGAAATGACAATCCTTAAATACTCACTAGAATCAATCATTTATCAGACATAACAAGTATATTATAAATTAATCTTGATTATAATTTTCCAAGGACTTAATTTGCTCCAAAATTCTAGCAGAATAAATATATACACTGAACAGCTCTGAAAAATGTTGCCAAACATCTGAGGAGTAGTACATCACTACAAGCTCATACTTAAATTAGCTGCTTTCCTTACATGTGTCCTAGTGGAATCAAAGACTACATACTACTAGCCATTAGCTTATTTCACACATAATTGCTGTCATTAGCATAAATCTTTGCCCTTTTGGGGGAGTTGGTTGGTTGTTTTGTCGAGGCAAAATGATAACATTATTAATATTTTGCAGTTGCATGAGATCTATTTGTAATTTGTAGTAAGAGGGGAAGATATTAAATTATGGCATCCGTATAAACAAACTTTATTTTAGAATAGTTCATATGCTCTCATTTTAAGTTTAAGATCTTTTAAAGTGTCTAGTAATGCAAGCTCGTTAAACAGATAGTAATCTTATGAAAGACTTAAGTAGTCTGCTGTGATATAGAATAATAGATCACAGTGAACCTATTGCAAATATGTCTATACATAATTTCAATAAATGAATATTTACAGTAGGTGAGAAAATATTTTGCTATTTTTAAATACACACAGTGGTCTCACAACTGACATGTATTTCACAGTGGTAGAAGTTTGGAGGTTTTTTTACTATTTAGAAGCAGGTGTCAGAACAGTTTGTCATGAATGTACTAGATACACCCACTACTTAGGAATTTAATTCCCTTATGTTCAAAGTATTCACAAAAGCAGTGTTCTTCCTAAGAGCAAAACAAAACTAAAATAAGAGGATATGCTGCAACTTTTGGAATCAGTAGAGAAATTTTAAGATTACTTAAATGTAGTCTATAAGGATTTCAGCAGTATTTTGAAGGACATTTACTAACAAATACTAGCACAGCTATGCTTCGCCACTTAAAACAACACAGCAGTCAGTACAGTGAGGTGGCAGTACAGTATCTATTACAGTTCATGCTTTCTCAGGTGTGGAGTACCCAGAGGTCAAACATGGCAAATTAGAATAACTTAGTGTCACAGCCAGAATAGTTTAATTTCTTTCAATCACTCTTGTACGCATTATTATTCCCATGTAATCTCTTCAGCTGCCAGTCTAATAGTAGAGAGCTCTTGACTTACTTTTCTTTGTCCTATCCTTTTATTCCATCCTTAGACTTAAAACTTGCCAAATTGTACTATAAGTACATGTTACATTAGTGTTTGCATATTTTATTTTCTTGGGGGGAGAAGCAATCACAAATTATTATAATAATAGTTGCATATAAAATAATTCTAAAGTATGTAAAGACCTTGTTCAATGGAGTGCAATGAGTCCACTTTTCGCAAAAGTGAGATAAGGCCAAACACATTTTTAAGAACTGTAAAGGTCTCTTTTGTACTTGGAAATTTCTAGCAATGTATTTTTTGTGGCAGAAATTTCCTCTGTATGGAGATAAAGATATTAAACATTGTTTTCTACACTCAAGCTGAAAATTTATTGCATCAGACCAAACAAAAGTTAAAAGTCCTTCACAAGGTCAAATAAAGAACTGACTACCTAAATGTTATCATTGTCAGTTAACTCTCAGCCTAAGCATTCACTTACTCTGGAAATTACAAGTAAAAAGGAACAACAATAAAATGTGGTCCATGACTTTGCTAAAGTTAGTAATATTTTACATTGGGATAAGAAGTGTTTATCTCAGAAATCAGATCTCCAGACTGACTCCTGGCTGGGAGGATTTCTGGTTTCTCTTTTTTTGGCAATGCCTTAAAAGCAAGAGCCTTTGTGATCATGGCATTTATCTTTTCAAGCCACCGTCACACAGGCTGAGATCCCACATTTCAGGAAGTAACTAAACATCTGCCTGCTGACGGGAAGTAGTGAATAAATTCCTTCTTTTCTTTGCTTGCAGGCACAACTTTTGCCTCACTTATTAAATTGTCTTTATCTCAATACGCAAGTCTTCCTGTCTTCCTGTCTTCCTTCTATTTTTTTCTTTGTCCCATGGGAGAGGTGAATGAGTGAGAGTATGATTGTTCAGATAGTGGCTGGAGTCAATACATAAAAGTAGATCACATTGCACTAAAGAAACCCAGAGCTGTGTATTTAATGCAGTATGACTGTGTAGAAAAGGGCACAGGAAACCATTGTTTTTCAAGGCTTTTTTTTTTTTTAATATTTGCTGGACACTATTTCTGCATATCCACTTTAAAAAGTTGTTAATCTCTGTAAAACCTATTTTAGCTATTCCAAGTTATTTTGATATTTTTCATGTATTCATGTGTTCACTTAACAAAAAAAAAAAAAAAGGAGGCAGATGCATCCCCCCTCTATGAGCTGACTGCAAGGTATCAGGGGATAAAAATTAATGGTTCCAGTGAAAACGTATATAAACACAAGAGACACAAATACTTATATTCTAGACCAGGAAAACTCTAACCTACATATCACCCCATTTCAGCTGACAGTTTTTGTAATTTACAATTGCATTCTCTGCTTAAAATATATTATGTCTGTATCCCAGTTTCTATGCTATGATCAGATATTCTGGTGATTTTGTATTACCTGACAAGACAGTTCTCTTTCAGTGTTCCAGTTCTCACAGCACTAATCCATACCATGTAATTTACCAAGTCTGAAAACCAAGTTTTCATCCCAGATGTGGCTAGCATGAATTGAGTTCTTTGTTGTGTCAGTGGAGAGAGCCTTTTGTAAACTCTTTCATTGTGGAAGCTAATTTCTGTGGAAATGTAGATGGAAGACTAACCTCCATACTTGCAATGTGGCCTATTTTAGTGATTTTTAAGTTGAAATTTGCTGAGATAACACAGATGGATAGGACTAACTTGATTCATAGCAATCTCTAGAAAAAAAGTAGGCACACAAGACTGGTTCTTTTTAAGTAATTCTCAAATAAGAGCTTTGGAAATTAGCTTGTTAGAAAATCAGGGGACTGTTTACCAAATGGTCACGTAACAAGTTTGAACACTGTACTAAAAACAATAAATTTGTGAAAAATCATTTGATGAAATGCCTTAATTTACTAAAAGACCACTTACAAGGACAAAAGAATTTTTAAAAAATAGTGAGAAGGAAGTTTGAAAAAGGACAGTAAGGCATAGATGCAGTTGAATCTCATACCCGCTTAGTGATAACTGTATCTATGCATGAGTGTCCAAACACATCCCTTTTACTATGGTAAACTTTATTCGTTACTATGTTTTCACAATTAAATACAATATGAGATAGATTTCAGGAGAATTTGACAGGAAAAAATAGAAGAGTGACTAGTCTGACAGGATAATGTTCATAAATTATGTAGTCACTGATGTAAAAACGGTTTATATTTTTATGTTTTTAAAAGTATTCTCTATGAATTTCTCTAGTTGATCAATTATGTTTTTTCTACACTTCCCCTCACCTGCCCATTCTTACTTAAGCACTGAAGAAATGACGGCTCAGTTGAGATGGACAATCGATTGCCTCCAGTAAAGAGCTGTTTTTAAAATTTTTGTATGT
The DNA here is from genome assembly GCA_013396835.1 of Psilopogon haemacephalus. NCBI lineage: Eukaryota > Metazoa > Chordata > Aves > Piciformes > Megalaimidae > Psilopogon > Psilopogon haemacephalus. The sequence continues at coordinate 26,218 of VWZI01020283.1, read as the reverse complement.
CAGTACACATGCACCAATGCAATAGAAAATGGAACAGAAGATGTGATGGTTTTGCCCTCTCATTGAGGATAAAGACTTAAGTGAAAACATATTACTTTCAGCTTAAATATTATGGTGGCCTAAGAAAATGCTAGTTACCTTCTCTTCCATGAAACCACATAGCACAAACTTTGGCAGTGAGACTGCCTGCTGAGGAACAGGGTTCCATAGGTAAGAGGATGAGTAGCAAGACAACACCAATTCATGGATTCACAGATTACACTGGGTTGGAAGGGACCCTCAAGGGTCATCTTGTCCAACTGCCCTGCAGTGAGCAGGGGTATCTCCAACTACATCAAGGCCACATTGAGTCTGATCTTGAATGTCTTCAGGGACAAGGCCTCAACCATATTCCTGGGCAACCTGTTCCAGTATTTTACCACTCTCATTGTAAATGATGTCCTCCTTATGTCCAGTCTAAATCTACCATGCTCCAGTTCAAAACCATTGCAACTTGTCATGTCACTACAACCACTTCTAAACAATTCTTCTCCAGTCCTTTTGTAAGTCCTCTACAGAGATTGAAATGTAGCTATAAGGTATTGTTGGAACTTTCTGCTCTCCAGACTGAGCAGCCCCAATTCTTAGCCTGTCTTCAAAAGAGAGCTGTGATTATCTTTGCGGCCCTCCTTTGGACCTGCACTAGCAGGTCCACGTTTCTCTTGTCTTGGGAGCTACAGAGCTGGACTCCAGTAATCCATATGAGGTCTCACTTGAGCATGGTAAATTTGTAGAATCACCTCTCTCTACCTAATGGAGCTACAAGCCAGCATCTGTGTTTATAAGATGTAAATAACGTCACCAAAAGGCAAAATATTTTCTAAAAGGACTTTGAGATTCTGCAATTTGATTACTCTTTCTTCCTCAAACAATGACTGTGTCTTTTTTTATATTAAAAATAAAAGAGAGAGAGTTTATTAATGTGGAATATATATATAGTATGTGTGTTTATATGTGCATGGCATATAATATCAATGTATTTGCAATACAAAATGAAAAAATGTTGTAATTTCCACCTCTAGAATATATTCTGGAAATTTAGGACACATTTTAAATGCAAGAATGATAAGCTTATAGACAGCTTTCTCAGAATGTCATGCCTTCTAGAGACAAGATTTATCCAAGGATATTTATCCATTCAGCATGAACATTACAAATCCAGTGAAGAATATTTTCTGTTCTATATATCAGTGCTTTTGGGCAATAGAAATGACTTAGTGGAGTTCACATTTCTCTTCATACAATTCTACACATTTATCTTGGTGATGCATAAAATTTCTTCTCTCCCACAGACTCCTTCTATGTTCAGTACTGGATTCTATTGAGACACAAATAATCTTGTAGTTAAGGCACAGAACTAAGATCCAAGTTTAAACAAACTTACAGCTGAAGCATTGTCAATTTGTTCCATTTTCCAATTACAGAAAAAAAAATGACTTAATTGTTTTTAGCTATTATGAAAATCACAGAATCACAGAATGTCAAGGGCTGGAATGAAAGATCATCCACTCCAGCCTTCCTGTCAGAGCAGGATCTCCTATACCAGATCACATAGGAATGCCTCCAGGTGAGTTTTCAGTATCTCCTGAGAGAGAGACTCCATAACCCTTGTGGGCAGCTTGTTTCAGTGTTCTGTCACCCTCACAGGGGAAAAAAATCCTCCTCATGTTTACATGAAACTTCCTGTGCCTTAACTTCCACCTGTTGCTTCTTGTCCTGTCATCAGGCATCACCAAGAAGAACCTGGCTCCATTATCCTGGCACTCACCCTTTACATATTTATAAACATTGATGAGGCCACCTCTCAGTCTCCTGATACCTGAGATTGTTTTTTCCCAGGTGCAAGTCTCTACACTTGCCCTTGTTGAATTTCATTGCATTTCTTTCTGCCCAACCCTTCAGCCTGTCCAAGTCTTGCTGAATGGCAGCACAACATTCTGGTGTGTCAGTCACTCCATCCAGTTTGGTGTCATCAGCAAACTTGCTGATATGTACTCCATGCCCTCATCCAGGTATTTGATGAACACGTTGAACAGAAATGGTCCAAATACTGACCCCTATGGAACTCCACTAGTTACAGGTCTCCAACAGACAGCATCCCATTGACCACAACTCTCTGGCTTCTTTCCTTCAATCAGCTCCCAATCCAGCTCACTGCCTGATCATTCAGACCACACTGCCTCAGTTAAGCCAGAAGGATGCTGTGGGAGACAATGTCAAATGCTTTACCGAAATCAAGATACACCATGTCCACTGCTCTACCATCATCTATCCACCTGGTTATGTCCTTATAATCAATCAGGCTATCAGGTTGGTCAAACATGACTTGGTAAAACCATGTTGACTGCTCTTAATAACCCCACTGTCCTTGATATGCCTAAGGACAGCACTGAGAATAAGTTGTTCCACTACCTTTCAATGGATGGAGGTAAGGATGACCTGTCTGTGGTTACCTGGGTCCTCCATCTTACACTTGTTTGAAGATTGTTTACCCTTCTCCAGTCCCTAGGTGCCTTTCCTGTCCTCCAAGACTTTCTGAAGATGGTGGAGAGTGGTCTGGCAATGACCTGTGCCAGGTTCCTTAGCACTTGAGGCTGCATGCCATCAGGACCCACGGACTTAAAAATATTGGAAAACTTTCTGTTTGAGTGCTATCACTTGTACCAATTTTACTGGTGCAGATCACAAAATATTATAGTTTGAAGTTAGGTCAAATACTCAGAAATTTTAATACATCCAGTTTCCTGAAATAATTGCTCAGCTTATCAGGAGAAATTATTCATAAAATTTAGACCTATGAACAAGAAAAATAGTGGTTTTCCTTTAAACCAAACCAACAAACCTCAAAATAAGCCTTGATGGATAGCAAATGACAGGTCAATAAGAGGTAAGTTTTGTATACCCTTCTCATATCAAAGCATTTTCCTGACATGGTAAGGCTTTCTTATCTATTTAGTAATGAATTATCAACCTGATACAACACATTTATTTCTGCAAGACACTCTGACTCTAGAGGTATATAAGTAGTGTATTGATTTTTAAGTGCAAGAATGTGACATTGTCTTTCTTTTTTTTTTTTTTTTTCTTCACCTGTAATGATAAATGAGTTTGTCTTCATGTAGGCTTGTAGACTGGCTTACAGGAAATTAACAGTGTTAGACCAAGTCATTCAAGTTCTTAGAGAAGCTATTTGCAGCAGTTTTGCATCTCCAAGTATTTTATTACTTATTGTCATTTGGTTCACTGGTTTATGTTGTATTTCTTTTTTAAAGAGTGCATTACTCAGGCTGCTATTGATCATTTTTACAAAGAAAACTAAATGTCCAGATCTGCTATAAAGTAGTCATCCTGCACCTCAGCAGGGTGATAGGTTATCTATGTAAATGCATTTAGAAAGAATATGCCAAATTGGTACCCAATGAGAATGTTACTCAGCTGCTAATGTTTGCAAGATATTTGTTAGAGTTAAAGGGAATTTGATTCAGCTGAACAGCTGTTGAGATCACAGACAGTTCTTGAACCTGTGATTAAAATTATTCTTAAATTGTTTCCACCTCTATGAAAATGATATTCCTGATACTTTTTCATCCTCTCTAAAAGCCATGCTGCCTTTACTGTAGGCTGCAATGGTACCACCTGTGCTCAGTTTGTCAGAAAACTATGCATGTAGGGTGTCGAATCCCCTCTTACGCCAGCACCCTGGCCTGCTATGGCAAAATAAAAGTCTTTGTAGGGTAGACTTGGACTTCAGCCAAACTGACACATCCCAAAATATCCAAATGTTGTCAAGTAGTTCAAACTCAAAATCCACAATGCTAACATTCATCGTGGCATCATACCAAAACATAAGCTTATATCAAATAAGACAGAATTATTTCTAAAATGCCTTAATGAAAAACTCTAGTCAGGTCATTGAGGAATCTTCTATGTTTCTGTTGATTACAAACCAATTTGCAATTCTATCTTTCTTTTTACTATAGGAAATGATTATTCTTAGACCTTCTTACTTCAGTTAGGACACTATAATAAATTAGACCTAACCCATGAAAGGAATCCTATTTAAGGCCAGCATGACAATAGAATTTACAGCTGTTAACTGCTCATGAGTAGAATTAGTGCTTGAAGAATTTGACCTCTCTTTAATCTCTTCTAAAAGGGCTTTAAAGACTTTCATTTTTGACAAGGTACTATCAAGAACATCAGTAAACTAAAGCTACTTACATTTACCAGGGGTGTCCTTTGAGTTTTAGGGAAAAGATTAAGACTGATACCACTTGTCATACAGGAAACTAGAAGCATCTATTTTACTTTCTATTTCACCTTCTTCCTAATGGCTGATTGAACATCATATGATTTATCATCACTCAGTTATAATGCTATTTTTAAATTAAAATTACTTACTCTTGTCTGATTACAGTGAACAGATATTGCTTGTGTTTGTCTGTGTCAAAAATTAATGTTGACAGTGGAGCCTTGACTTTGTTCTTACCTTCTCAGTTTGTCAAAAGTAAGTGAAAGGCATACATTAATAAACATGAAGAGAGTAGTTCTATGTTGAGGTTTACTCACACAAATTTCTTCTCTAGTGTTTCTGATAGTCACTTCTTTACAGTATGAAAACTTTCATCCTGCACTGTTTAGGCTTTACTTACTTAAATGCATTTTCATTCTCCTGCAGTCAGTCTTGGAATGCAGCATTGATGTCTTTATTGGCAAAAGTTAATGTACTAAGTTATTGAAGAAGCCTAGAACTAGATACATCCAATTAAAGGTATCACTAGTCCACAATAAGCATTCCTCTCCTGCAAACACTGTCTACTTCTAAAATACCTTGTAAGTTCAAAAACATCAGCTATGTTCCTTCATGATTCCTAGTACAGGTCTTTATGCACTTTAAAGCATACTGTTCGGTTATGTTTGTGGGGCTTTTTTCTCATGCTTTTATTTTCAGCTCTTCGGTAGCTACAACAATGAACAAGATCACAAACTACATTGTGTTCCAATTTCTTCTTAAATCCATTATTTTTGACATTCTAAGAGTATAGCATGTTATGTCCACAAATATAATTGTAGACATAGTTACAAACCACTACAACTTTTGCTCAGCCCCTGTTCAAATTAATGGCAAAACAACAGCTGGCCACAGTGACAAACCTGATCTGCCAAATAAGTGCAGAATATTTAACATTGGTTTAAAATTTTTGCAGACAATCTTTATAGAGAGGATATATTTAGTTCAGAAAAAAACCCTCTGTATAGCATTTATAAGTGAAGGATATAGTTTTATTAACATTAGTGTACCAAAACACTGAATAATAAGCACTAGAATGCTAGAAATTCCAGGAGTCAAAGCTTGTATCTGGAAAATATGTTAAATATTTAGAAACAATTCTTTCTGAAATGTTTTGTGTATTATAATTTTCATTATTCTTGTCTAAATGTGTTAGTGTTCTCATGTACTGCTAAACAGTGGCCATATTCAATTTTGAACACAGTGATGATTTGAAAGATTCCTAGATGTATGTTTTCTATAGTTATTACAAACAAAGAGAATGTTGATGAATGCCTAAGCATGGGAAAGGCCTAGTTTTGTGTTTCATATGTGTATTAGTCTAAAATGTTAACATTGCTGTTAATTTTAAAGCAGACAGTCACAATAAACAGAATTAATTTTAATGTTTTTCATAGTTTTAAGATTTTTTTTGCAGGAGCAGGTTTGGGGTGATTTTGTTATTGTTGTTTGTTTTGGGTTGTTGAGGGTGTTTTGGCTTATTGTTTATTTTTGGGGGTGGGTAGGGGGGCGAGTTGAGTTTTTGTGTTTGTCAATTTTTTTCCAATCAGAACAGATATTCCTAAAATGTTTGTTATCTTTCAGCCTTAAAGGTCAACTCCAGATCTAGGAGCTATATGGCAGCAACTCCATAGAGAGGAATGGGACTCTCCTCTGAAATGCTTGTGCTTCACAATAATGTCATCTATTTGACTTGTTCACGTTTAGAAAAATGCCATTTTCACAAATTATGGAGTAATCCTGCATTACAACTTTTAGGTCAAGGCTTGCACACAGAAAAACCCAAATCGATATAATAGTGTATGTGAAAATATGTATTATCTCTCTAAATAAATAAAGTATACATACAACAGCTGTAGTAATACTCTAACATAAATCTATGCAATATTTAGTTATTCAGTCTTTTAGATGACTTTTTCACTTGGAGTCATGACTAAGAAATAGGATACTAAAGGAGAGGATTAAATAAAAATGTAACTGAAAAAAAAACATGTAAAAGTAGATGGCAGAAAAGTTCTAAAAGACCCTCAACTATATCATATCTGTATTTTTAAACAGTGTGACATCTTGATAACCACTACTGCTAGTATGATACTGTATATTTATATAGGGGATCATTAACAGTACAAAAGCAATGTAATTGAATGCACGATTCAATAACAACATAGAAGTGAAACTGCCACATGAATATAAAATTCCTTTTCAATCTTGTTTGGTAGACTTTTTTTTTTTTTAACAGTCTACTCTTTCAGTCAGCATTATGACAGAGAAAATAGAGAAAGAGAGGAACAGAAAAAATGTTTTGATTACGTTCTTGTTCACGTGGAAGAAGATTGCATTACATGCAGCTTGATCCCTAGATAACAGTGCTAAGAGAAACAGCAGCAAAACCCAATTATAATGACCTTCCAGCCTTCAATGTAAAATGAAGGAGAGGGATTATTTAAAGGGGTAGGGGGGGGGATGGGGGGTTTGAGCTATTTTAGGAGAAGATGCCTAATTAACTAATTAAACTGAGAGAAAGCTGAAGTCTCTCATAAAAGAAAAAGCAAAAAAGTCACTTTGTAAATCTGTATTTCCTGCTGTGATCATCCTAATTAGCTTCTAATAAAACTAAGAAGTAATGTTGGAAGTAGAAAGGATTTGATTCTTGATAAACCTTTGTGAGAAATCATAAAGCACATGATTAGTTGGAATTTGTCAAATGTTTTGTGTGCCTATTTTTATTTCACCTAAAGGCAATAAAATTTAGTGAAACAACAAATATATTTGAGCTCTTTTTCAAGGACTGCAGCCTTGCTGATAGATTTTTATTAAAAAAATATTTCAGACCAGCATACAGAAGTTTGTTCTATTATTTGTTATATCTATCCTCAAAATAGTTAGAAAAAAATATTCAGAATTATCAGGTGGTTTAATTAATACTTTTAATTGTTTGGGGTTTATAAAAAAGTCCATCTATAAATATTATTATTAAGCTCCATATAAATTATTAATTCTGTCAGAACTCTGTCCCGTACACACCAGTTTCAGTAGTTTCAAAATATGCCTGGAAACTGTTACACAGCCACAAACCCAAGAATACTATTTGTTCAGAAAATAAGCCGATAGGAAAAAAAATAAGGAAGAGAAGAAAAAAAAAAAAAAAGAGTTGAGAGCTTAGAAGTTTTGCCTGGAAGGAAGTGAGAGGATTGAGATGTTGACTGCTTTCAGCTGTTGTACAGCTAGGTGGTCTTCACATATGAAAGAAAGCACAATTTTATGGTTGCAAGATTCTCCTGGTCAGATTTCACAATAGTAGTATCACTCTTCGAAGTGTAATGCAATGACCAAGATGATCAAATACTGAAGTTCCTTCCTAGGCCTTGTGCCTGAACTTAAAAAGCCAATACTGAAAAACATATTAATACAAAGAAAACACAGGCAGGTCCATAAGCTAGTCAAGTTCAGAAAACTTACAAATGTATTTATTCAACGTATTTTCATATGTCTTAATGTTTATTGCAAAGCATATTTTTTTTGCCCCTCATTTTAAAGCATATCAGTGATTTCAAGTGTTGAACAAAAAAAATTCTAAATGGCCATAGAGTCATAACTTTTCTTCATGTGGTGTCAGTTTAAAGCTCACACATATTCTGTCCTTTATTTTGAGTGAATTCCATTAAACAAATAGGTACTCTGATTACTAGTGGGCAGCCTGTGACATTAACCTAGAAGATTATTATCTGTACCTTCAATTCAGAATTATGACTGTCACAGTTTTTCATAAATGTGAAAAATTACTTTCCCCTGTATTGAAAGTTACTTTTAACACATGACAGTTTTACTTTGGCAGAATCCCTATGGCTGCAATGTTTTTCCTTCAGCCTTTGTTCTCCAGTGTTAAACTGAAATTATTTCTGTCATTTTATCAAGGAAGAGTTGTTTCACTTTATAATCTTATTTGATGCATCTGGAAGACTATTTTATACTGATGTATTTTCAGAACTTGTGTTCCTGAAGAAATGTTTAAGTATGCATTTAAGAACATGCTAAGAATGATGATAATTACAAATCATATTCTTGTCTCCCTTTATTCAGTCTGTAAAACACTTTCCTCTACAGAGAGGGTACCCTGCATGTATTTTATGGAATTACTATGGGCTAATTTGAAAGAAAGTGATACAATTTGCTGCTCAAAATATGTTATGATTTCAGTATATGAATTTTGAATTAGAGATGAAAGAGATATTGAACTTCAATAAACAATAATTTACCTTGGTTTGGAGTTGAAGAAGTGTGCCGTATAAAGACTTTCTGCATTTGACTCTCACCTTAGACCAGACTGAAAAAATCTCTTTTTATTTCTCAGACTCTTACTCTTGGTCTTCCAATCAGTTTCAGAAAGCCAGTACTGCATGCTTACCAGTTAATTAGGGGGGTTGAACTGAAAGAAAAAAGAACAGGAGGATTTCTAGGTCAAAAGGGGGATTAGGAAGAATTGAAGGACATAGTATCCTCTTTCCTGTGCCAACTCCTTGCTGCCTTTGTGGAGTAGAAGAACTGGCATTTCCGTGATATTTCTGGAGTCGTCACAGGTTCATAACCAGACTTTGATTCCATGACCCTTTTTTCATCCTTTATCTGATTTTCTCCTTCTAGATAGTTTTTTAAATGGAAAAAGAAATATTTTCTCCATTGTCAAAAATTACTTCAGAATCACAGAATGGGAAGAGTAGGAAGGGACCTTCACACACCATCTAGTCCACCCCTCCTGCTAAAGCACACCTTCACAGGTTGCACAGAATGCGTCCAGGGTGGATTTTGAAAGTGTACAGAGAATGAGAGTCCAGAATCTCTCTGAACAGTCTGTTACAGTGCTCCATCACCTTCTAAGGTTTTTTCCTTATGTTTAGGTGAAACCTCCTGTGTTCTTGTGCATGCCTGTTGCCTCTTGTCCTATCACTGGACAATGATGAAGAGCCTAACCCCACCATCTTGACCCCTATCCTTTAGATATTTATATGCATGGATAAGGTCCCCTGTGAGTCTTTTCCAGGCTAAAGAGCCCTAGGTCTCTCAGCCTCTTCTTAAAAGAGAGGTGCTCCAGTACCCTCATCATCTTTATGGCCCTCCTTTGAACTTTCTTCGGGAGTTCACTGTCTCTCTTGAACTGGGGAGCCCAGAACTGGACACAATACTCCAGGCTTCACCAGGGCAGAGTAAAAGAGGAGGAGAATGTCCTTGAACCTGATGGCCACTCTTCTCAATGCACTTTAGGATATAATTTGCCTTCTTGGCCATGAGGGCATATTGGTGGCTTGTGGTGAAATTGTTGGCCACAAGGACTGTCAGGATCTTCTCAATAGAGATATTTTCCAGCAGGTCAAACCCTACCCTGTAGTCATGCATTCTTCCTCAGATGCAGGAGTCCCTTTGCCCTTGTTGAACTTCATAAGTTTCACCTCTGCCCAACTCTCCAGGCTGTCCAGGTCTTGTTGAATGGCAGCACAATCTTGTGATGTGTCAGTTTCTTCTCCCAGTTTTGTATAATAAGGAAATTTGCTCTCTTCCTTCATGCAGGTCATTGATGAAGATGTAGAATAAGACTGGAACCAATACCAACTCCTGAGGAGCACCACTAGCTGTGGACCTCCAGTTAGACTCTAAGTCATTGATCACAACCTTCTGTTCTCTGTCATTCATCTAGTTCTCAATTCACCTGACTGTACTCTCATATAACTCACACTTCCTAAGCTTATCTACAAAGGTGTTACTGAACACTGTCAAAAATCTTGCTGAAGTCAAGGTAGACAACTTCCACTGCTTTCCACTCATCTACACAGCTCTTTCCCCTTCAAGAATACATCTTACCTATTCCTGATAATCTTTTTTTCCCTCCACAAGCTTAGAGATGACCTTCAGAATGAACTATTGTACCATGTTCACAAGGCTACGGGTAGGGTTGACTGGCCTGTGTTTTCCTAGGTACACCTTCTTGCCCTTTTTAAAGACTAGAGTGATACTAGCTTTCCTTCAGTCCCTAACCACTTCCCCTGTTCACTGTGATCTTTTAAAAATGGTGGAGAATGGCTTAGCAGTAATCTTCGCCATTGGGGCTCATGGATTTGTGTGTGTCCAGCCAGTCTAAATGATGGCTAAGTCAATCCCCCTCAACTGAGGGGGAGTCTTCCTTCCTCCAGACTTTCTCTCTTACTTCTGGAGACTGGGATTCCTGAGGTCCTGTCTTAGTAATAAAGACTGAAGAAAGGAAGATGTTCAGTAAGTCTGCATTCTCTGCATTTTCAATCACCAGGACACCCTTCTTATTCAACAGCAGGCCAACATTTTGCCTAGTATTCCTTTTCCTGATAATGTGCTTGAAGAAGTCCTTCATGTTGTTCTTTACATCGTTTGCCAGATTTAATTGCAGGAGGGCCTTAACTTTCCTTATTGCATCCCTGCATACTCTTGCAACATTTTTTATTCCTCCCAAACAGCCAGTCTCTTTTTCACATACTGTGAACTTTCTTCTTTCTTTTGAGTTTTTCCAGAAACTCCTTGCTCCTTGGTCATCTATTCCTCCCTGCCTCCCTTGCTTGATTTCTTGCTCTTGAAATCTTGAGCTTGGAGAAGGATGTGCTTGAATATTAACTATCTCTCTTCAGCCCTTGTTCCTTCCGGAGTCCTAACCCATGTGATTCTTCCAAGTATATTTCTCAAGAGTTGAAGCTGGCTCCTAAAGTCCTAGATTGCAATTCTAATTACTACCCTGCATATTGCATATGCATATTGCATAATCCTTAACTCCATGGACTCATGGTCGCTACAGACAAGATTGCCTCCAGCCTTCACATCTCAATCATACCTCGGTTAGCACAAGAATCAGCAGCACATCTCTCATCATGAGGTCCTCCAATTCACATCTTTACTATTTGTAAATCCAATCTATTTACAGCCTACGACTTTACTAACAAGAGAAGCAAGACATAGCAAGACCAGTGTTGTTTAATCAGTTAGGTGATATAGCTATCACAAAAGTAAAGCAGAAAACAAAAGCACACAGAATTTTAGACACTAATATAAATCACTTATGCTTATGATCTGTATTAAAAATGCAATTGATAGAGTCATAAAACCTCCTCAGCTGTACCTTTCAAACAAAATGGCAACAGCTTTAATTTAATTTTTGTATAGGTGTGCTGAACATTCTCCAAACTTTTGAGTCATAGGTACAAAGGGAGATAGTTTCTCAAAGAAAAACTATTAAAAAAAATTCAAAGTTGAATAGCAACAGACACATTGCATCTGATGGACTTAACTTCTATCTTAACTTCAAGTAGAGGTAACAGTATTCCAGGATTAAAAAAAAAAAAAAAATTCCCTTTAATCCCTTAGCTTAGAACTGATTTATAAATTTCTATTTTAATTATTAATGACTTATCTAGAATGGAATTGCAGAAACTGAAATGTATTTTCAAAGGAATTAAAATTAAAACCTCTCTACAACAGAAACAAACGCATTATGTTTATTTTCTACACTGTATTTTGATCAGTGCTAAAGTTGTTAATTTATATCAGAGGAAGATACTATGTATCTTTGTGAACTAGAAGGAAATGAAAATTTCTTATACAGGACCAAGTAAAAGTTCGGTTTTTACAGAAAGCTGAATATTTTGGAAGTGTGAATTTATCCACAGTCTTTGCAGGTCCTTATATTTGGTGGCAACCCTATTTTAATTCTATAAGGAACAGACAGCCTCAAATCAGGGCAGTTTTTCTTCAATGGAAAATAATGTAACTATGTATAATAATCATTCTTTAATCAGTGTGGGATATTAGACACTTGGCACAAGAGTTAATAAGATAACTGACATGGAACATTCTATGCCACATTAAATGTTAAGCCAAGCATTTTAATCCTTCTGTGCCTTTTTAAAAAATTATGACATGCTGACTAATGTGTCTGCTAATTCATTGCCCATAAGTCTGTTGTAAATTCCTGTTGTTAATGTCTAGAACTGCTACTACTTTAAATCAAATGTCAAAGACATGCCCGTATCTGTGGAATAAAAGATCACAGAAGCATTGAATGGTCTGAATTGGAAAGGACCTTTAAAGATCACTTAGCAGGGACATTTTTAATTAGATCACATTGCTTAGAGCCCTATCCAACCTGACCTTGAATGTTCCCAGGCACATAGCATCTCCCACCTCTCTGGGCAACCTGTGCCAGTGATTCACCATCCTCATTGTAAAATTGAATAAATAAATATTGTATCTACTCTGAATCTACTGTCCTTTAGTTCAAAGCCATTGCCCCTTGTCCTGCTGCAATAGGCACTGCTAAAATGTCTGTCCCCATCTTTTGCAAAGGACCTCTTTAAGTGCTGAAATATCAGAATAAGGTCTCTCTGGAGCCTTCTCTTCTCTGCCTTGTAGTATCCCAATTATTTTTGTCTTTCTTTATAGGTGAGGTGGTTTAGCTCTCTGATGATTTTTTTCTGGCCCTCCTCCAGATCTGCTCTGGTGAGGTCTCACCAGAGCAATGGAGCAGAGCAGCACAGTCACCTCCCTCAACCTCCTGGACACACTTTTGGTGCAGCCCAGGACATAGTTTGCCTTCTGGGCTGCAAGCACATGTTGGCAGCTCATGTCCAGCTCTTCATGCAGTATTATTTGCTGGTATGGTGCCTATCTACAAAAAGAGTTGTAAGGACAACCCAGGAAATTACAGACCTGTCAGCCTGACCTCAGTGCCACAGAAGGTAATGGAACAGATAATCCTGAGTGCAATCACAGGGCACCTACAGGATGGCCAGAGGGTCAGAACCAGCCTGCACAGATTTAGGAAGGGCAGGTACTGCCTGACTAACCTGATCTCTTTTCATGACCAAGTGACCTGTCCGGTGGATGTGAGGAAGGCTGTGGATGTAGTCTAGCTGGACTTCAGCAAGGCCTTTGACACTGTCTGCCATAGGAAGCTGTCAGCCTGTGGCTTAGACAGTCAACAAGGCTGGTAAGGGGGCTGGAGAACAAGCCCTACGAGGAGTGGCTGAGTGAGCTGGGGTTGTTCAGCCTGGAGAAAAGGAGGCTCAGGGGAGACCTCATTGTTCTTTACAATACCCGAAAGGAGGCTGTAGCCAGGCAGGGATTGGCATCTTCACCCAGGCACCAAGTGACAGGACAAGAGGACACAGTCTCAAACTGCTCTAGGGCAGGTTTAGGTTCGACGTTAGGGAATTCTTCACAGAAAGAGTAATTGGCCATTGAAACAGGCTGCTGGGAGAGGTGGTGGAATCAACATCCCTGGAGTTGTATAAGAGGAGTCTGGACGTGGCACTTAGTGCCATGGTTTAGTTAATTAGAAGGGTTAGGTGATAGGTTGGACTCGATGCTCCAAGAGATCTTTTCCAACCTGTTTTTTTTCTGTGATACTGTGATTACCCCTGAGTTATTCTCCTCAGGTCTGCTCTCAATCCCTTCATTCTCCAGCCTGTGTTGATACTTATTATTGCCTCAACCCAGGTGAAGGACTTTGTATCTGGCCTCATTGAACTTCATGATATTCACACAGGTCCACTTCTCAAGTTTTTCTATGTCACTCTGGCTGGCATCCTGTCCTTCATTCACATCAACTGCACCACTTATGGTGGAGTCATAAAAAACTTGCTGAGATACACTCAGTCCTGCTGTCTATATCACTGATGAAGACATCAACCAGTACTATACCCATCATGGACCTCTGAGGAACATCACTTGTCATTAATTTCCATCTGTATATTGAACTGGTGACCACTTCTCTCTGGATGTGACCATCCAGTCAGCTCCTTATCCACCAATGGATAGGACAAAAAAAAGTAACTGCTTTGTTTCTGGAAGGTTATTGATTATTTAAAATTCCTGATTCAGTCATACATCTACATCACTTTTATTAACTTTCACATGTTGCTGCTGATAATACCAATAAAATTAATCATCTGAATCTATACTTTAGTTATAATGAAATCTGAAAAGATCAGAGTACATTTTAATTATTTTTTTCGTATCATGGGCAATTTTTGAGTATAGATATTTATATTTCAGTCATATTTGAAACTGTAATCTGACAATCTGTTTCATATCTCACAAAATTTAGTTCTAAAATTTTACTAATACATTAGAATACAATTGTGAATTAAAGAGAATCTGTCACTGTGCTAATCAGGTGTTGCTTGTTATATATCACTCTCTAAACAACATAATACAGGTCAATACCTCTTGTTGCAAATTGTCCTTTCTTATAGTTAATTCCAAGATTGAGGTAGCAGTCAAATGTTAAATTCTTGTTAGTTTTCTATTTTTTAAATGGTAGATTAATCCTAACTGAACGTTTTATTGTTTTCATGTCCTCTTCCTACAAGCATTAACACAGGAAGTGATAAAGCTGGCACAATTACCTATGGCCTATTCAGTGACCAACGACAAGTGATTTCCTGACTAGTTATAGACAATGGATTAGGAAATAAGCCTCGTGACCAGGAAACTCTAATTATTTTTATACCTACTTCTTAAACCTAACAGGACAAAAACAATAGATGCAATAAAGTGCCTTTCAGTTCATGATTACAATACCTGCAACTGCTGATGAAAAAGCAGTTAAATGACAGAAGTGTTCTTTTTAATATAAGGGTTGTCTTCCAATATTGATACAACTGGTTACAATTATTTTCATCGTTTGTGCTTACAAAGTATTTTCATTTCTTGTTCAAAATTCACTAAAATACTTCAATGCCATACAAAATTTACAGGACTTTATTCAAATGAAGAATAATGTAAACAACCATATGTCCCACAAAAATTATTTTTATAACCAATGACAATTTTTCAAGAAAAAGGTTTTTGGTTTGAGTTGTTTGTGGTTGTTTTTTGTTTTGCTTTGGTTTGGTTTGTAGGTTATTTTGTTGTTGTTTCCTTATAGTTTTTGTTGGTGATGGTGTTTTTTTTCTCAGACAGAAGTGTTTACCCTTCATCACTTCAGCTTGGAAACAAAGCTGAATGACATTTTTATTGAAATTTGAGAAAACTGTCATTTACTTCAATGAAGTTTGACAACTTCAGATTCCATGACTTAGAACAGGTAGCAAAACAGCCTTGAAGTACAATGAAGAGACAGAAATATGCTCCATTTCCCTGACATGAATCAGAAGACTGAATAGCGAAAAACTGTTCTTAGGCTCCCTTACTTCATTTTCCCTAGGAAATGTTTTTATAGCATAGAACAGGTTTACTTTAGCTGTTTCAAAAGTACTTTGAAGTGTTTTTTGTAGAATGATTCCACAGTAATTAAAAATAGTGTAGTTCTTTGACAGATGCATCGTCTGGACAAAAGCAGTCAGAGAAAAAATAAAAACTAAAAAAAAAAATAAATTGATCAGTCTAGAGTTTTTTTCTTTGTTTAATATTGTGGTCAGTCTAACACTGAGATCATTGCTACTGGCTGACCAACTGGTATCTATTGGAGTTTCTAGAGATCTGCTAGTGAAGGAAATGACAGAAACCTGCACACCATTCTCCCCTCACCAAACAAAAAGTCATCACTACAGGAGTAAAAGCTTCCTACTGTCAGACCTTGCAAAAAGAAAAAGGAAAAAAAGCATGAGTGGTCCTTTATGTAATCCTTTCCTTCTGACTGCCAGTCCTAAAGAACATAGCTAAAATTGAGACCTCTAGCTAAATTAAAGGGGGAAAAAAACAACAACAAAAAGATGACATTTTATTCACAGAGAATTTGGCCTTGAGATCAAGATGTGTTTTTAAAATTTTCTTTCCCTTAAGTAAACATCTATAAGTAAAAAACTATACAGTTATTTGTTTTTACTGTTAATTTTGAAACTTACTTGATGTATGGGATTTCTGTCCACTGAAATTCTATTTTCTTAGAGAACACATCATATTACACATCATATATATTCATAAAATATTATTTTTCTTTTACTTATAATGTGCATGGCTGCATGTATTACAGCTTGAAGACAAATAGGCTTGCAAAGGGCCAAATTTATGTCATTAAGATTTAATAAACTTTTTGTGCACTAAATTTACAGCCCTTATTTTATTTTTATGTTTAATATTAATATTTGTTATTTGCTGAGCGCATGTATAAAAAGATGATCAGCTAGACTGAAGAAAAATGAGTGGTCAAGAAAGAACAGAATATTCAAAAGTTATGGTACCTTTTGCTGATACCAAAATGAAATTAAAGACACATTTGAGAAAGCAGTGTGTGTGTAGAATTTTTTAAAGGATAGCACATTTAATTAGCATTCATAGAAAGAAAAGGCAAGGGATGGCTCAAGAAAAGTGTAATGTAAACTTTGAGGACTAGGATACAGTATTTGGTACAAAAGAACAAACTTTATAGAAAAGAATGTACTGCAGTAGAAGAGACTATTCCATTTTACTTTCCTAAGTGTGGACAAGAAGGTTAGAAGAAAATCAATACAAAGTCATGGAAAGGACTTTGTAGTGACCAGGAATAAAATAAATAGTACCATAAACAGTAGAAATGTTGAACTGTGATATCGTGCACTTACAGTGTGTTGGCATCTGATAGAGCGCAATTTGCACTTGAAGCTTATTCCATACGTAGAACCCGCAAAGTAATGTTTCCTGGTTTCAGTTTTTTACTATTATAAGTCTGAGCTAATCACAAATTAAGGAAGTCTGTCTTTACTATGTTAATTTTAAAAAAAAACTCTCTACCTCTGTCAAAGTAGTCTATTTGTCAAATAGATTTAAACATTGTCATATAAAGGACAGAGGAGGAAAAGGAGAAAATTCTGTGATCTCATTTCCTTCAAAGACCAGACCAGAAATTACAAAAGCCTTTATAAATACTATCTTGGTTTGTCTTAACCTAAAGAAATGTTCAGATCAAAATCTAGGCAAAGCTCTTGCCTGGATGCTTTTTATTTTGAATTATGTACTCATTTTTAATACTGTTTTGAAATAAAAAATTACTATGAGAAAACCTGTGCAGGAATTCCCTTAACCAAGCTTCACAGAGTTTAAAGTGTCCACAGTCTTTAGGAAAACATCTGAAGTCAACATTTCTATCAGCACAATACATCAATGAAAAGTCCAAGAAGTGTCAGTTGCACTTGTTTATTTCATATATTACATTTATCTTTTCCTGGATTTCAAGTTCCTTCTGGCCAGCTTTCTTATCCTATGAAACCAGAATCGTTTCAAATTAACAGAAATTTATTGTAATAGCTGTTCATTTGGTGGGCAATCATGGTCATTCAAGGTGCAAAAATGCTTATCTATATGAGAACAGGCTGAAATCACACCTTATGAAACCCTGGTGACTCCAATCACAACTTTCTTTTCGGTGAGGAAAGAAGACTTGGAACTTGCAGCCATCTTTCCAAGACTGCATTGCAGGAATTCAGAAGTGACCACAGAAGAGCTGGTTTATGTGATTTACTTGGGTTTTGATACTTTATTCAAAGTTTTATCAGCTGCTGTAAACATGAGTTCTGGAACCACAGAGACCATTCAGAGACTCAACCCTTCACTCCCTCTCCTTCCAAATTGTTAGAAACTAAATCAGAATCTTGTTTTCTCTCCACTTTATGAATATAAACAAAATCATAAACAAATACAGGCCAATATACATGTATTACAGAATAGGTAAGTACATACTTTGAGGGAAATTCAATTCTATTCCTCATCCATCTACAATACAGGAGTACATATTCTTCAAGAGGAATAATATTGATGTCCAGGACAATTATCTTATTTTGTATGTACTCAGAAACTGGACAGAGTATGGAGCTGAAAGCTGGAGCCGTTGTTTACCATACACCATATAAACTTTAAAAACTTCAGATTCATCTGCCTAAATAAACAGAAATTTGTTTTATAACTTGTGGCAGCAAATTAGAAATTAAGAGTATTTGGAATCTAAGGCCAAGATAAAAAATGGGGAAAAACATGCAAAGTTATGAAGATTAGTTTGGATTGCATTAGATTGGCTAATACCATAACTTCAAACACCCCCAAAACACAGGTTTGAGTGATTGTTTCAGTGCTGGTTAATATGGAAATCTGAAAATTGCTTATCATACATGTGGAACATCTTCCCTCAAAAAAAAATTTATCACAAAACGTAATTTAATTAATCTAATTAGATTAGGTGTTTGTATTTATAGTCAATTCAGCATGCATAACTGCATTTGAAAAAGCTGTACAAAACTACCTAAAATAGAGGAATGCTTGGGAAATTAATAAAGATTTTCACATACCGTAATAGAATTTAAATTCTGAAATTTAATAACACAAATTAGTAGCTTAAATAATAATTAGTAATATAAAAGTTGCAATGTGATTAGCAAGCAGTAGAATCGTGCCTGCAAGAAAAGTATTTTTAAAAAATTCAAACCAAAACAGTGACAAAATTTGAACACAAGATACAAATATCCATGAATAATAGCATGAAATCTTAATTCTATTAATATACTCAAAGTGAACTGCATGGCCTTAAGCAATAAAAAAAAAAAAATGCATCTTACATACCAAAAAAGATAACTCAGCCTATTTATTTTTTTTCCTTCCCTAGTTTTCCTTATGCGTGAGAGTTCAGAAGCTCATACATGGATTAAAAGAAAATGTCCTGGAACAATTTAGAAATTCTTTCTGTTCTGGAATTCTTTCCAATTCTCTTCACTCTTGTAAAGTCAGACTCCTATTATCCAATTTCTCACACAAAATACTTCTCAGATGTATAATCCATCTTTTTTATATGACTTCTTGGTCATCTAAATGGTTTTTCAATTGCAGCTCTCCAGACTTGTCCAAACTATTTCTATTGTGTTTATCTCATAAGTACTCAGTTATTTAACAACTTCTATACTTTACAATTTTACTTATGTATCACTGCTTGTTCAGATATTCAATCTCACTCAACACTGCAAGCTGCATTTACCAGTCTGGATTTTCTTCACTTGTCTTTCTTTAAAAAAAGCAAAACAAAAAAGAAATTCAGCAGCCAAATTAAAAGACTAGTCACAGATAGAAAAAAAGTCTTAAAATCTCTCTTACTTTCAAGACATTCATTCTTTCCATATTTTGCTTTTCTGGATAGTGGCATTGATGTCAAAGTTTAAATGTTTCTATAAGGTTATTCTTGATTTACTGGACAAAAACTCGGAGTCACAGTAGAGAATGAATAGCCAGAGTTTTCTTTTAGCAGTGCTTAAAAAACCCAGCTATGTCAAAAGCATTTGAGAATTCTGGGGGGAAAGAGCATATATTCATATGACACTTTCACGAGTTTCCTGAAGGGAGAAGGAGTTCACCCTGACTTTTCTAGAAAGAGAAGAAAGTATCAAGTCCTGACAGTGGTTTGATATTATAAGCTAAATATTTAGCTTTAACTATGGAAAGAAATTACACTTGCTTGCAGGGGTGCTTGGATGCTACTGTTTAATGCCTAGGTACTATCTTTGTCAGTGCTTGTGTATTCTGTCCATTAACCTCTATTAGAATAAGCAAAAGTATTGTTAACTGCCTAAATTCTAAGGCAAAAATTTCTGCTGATGAAATGGTGTGATCTTTAAGCATAAAGTTATATACTTCCATTTCTGCTGTTATGGTTTGTTTACTAATTTTAATGCCTTTAAATTTCTATGCAGTTTACTCTAGGACCTTGAGATAATTCAAGTCTGGCAAGACATCTTAGACAACTTAGACAGTGAGATTGCTATTTGGTTTATATATTTTGCAGTTCTGTAATGCAATAATGCATCCCTTAAATCTCTGCAGCATTTCACCCTGGGGCTTAATCCTCTTGAATTGCATGCAAGAGCACTAATTGACATTGTCTGGCTTTATGACCCAGTCAAATATTTTATAATAATTACAGTGAACAACATGAACTTGCTGTGTAAGCATAACCTGTGTCTGTGTCATGAAGAGTGGCTGTTGTCTTTTAGAATCTTATAGGATAACAGTGACAGCTATATTTGTTCAGCAACAGATTATTTTTTGTTTCATTTTCTGCTATCATGCGGTAGTGTTGAAACATTTTGTTCCTGCTTGATATTAGTTTCAAAGTACTATCGTTAATGACATTTCTCTCTTCATGGGATGTTTGTAAATGAAAACAAAGGTCCGAAAGTTTCATCTAGCTACTGTGGCTATGTGGATGATTTCTGAATATAATTGATATGTTTTAACACACCCTGATGGCAGTGAGACCGGAAAAGCTTAGCAATGAGCATAGAATGAGATTTCCTTTCAGATCATAGGTTGGTGGTTTTGATTTTGTTTTTGTTTGTTTGTTTGTTTGTTTTTAATAGGAGCTTTAGGTATTACAGTCTTAAATAGAATGAGTTTGGAAAAGGAAGTTTAATCAGATTGCTGAACAAAGTGCCAAGACACCTCTTTTCACTACCACACACTTGATGTCACGGAATGACTTTAGGTATAGGAACGGAAACCCAACCATACCCACAAATTTCTAAGTGTCTTTATGAGATTTTTCTTAACAGGTGGAATGGCCATTGAAGCAGATCCACGTTTAGTTTCAAAATCTACTGAACTATGTTTCATAACTAGCTTCTTCTTTTATGTTTTATTAGCATACTATTGTTATAAAGTTAGTAGTAAAAAAGTCTGTAACAATCCTTGCTATCAATACAGACTGGGGAAGGAGGTGATAGAAAGCAACCCTGTGGAAAAAGAGTTGGCAGTTGCTGATGAATGAGAAGCTGGACATGAGCAGACATTGTGAGCTTGCAGCCCAGAAGGCAAATCACATCCTGGGCTGCATCAAAAGATGTGTTGCCAACAGATCCAGAAAGGTGATTCTGCCACTTTACTCTGCTCTACTGAGACCTCACCTGAGTACTGTGTCCAGGTCCTGAATATAGAAAGGACATGGACTCTGTGGAGTACATCCAGAGGAGGTCCACAAAAATGATCAGGGAGTCGGAGCATTTCTGCTATGAGGCCAGGCTGAGTGAGCTGGGGTTGTTCAGTCTGAAGAAGACCTAATAGTAGCCTTCCAGTACCTGAAGGGGGCTTACGAGAAGGATGGAGAGATACAAAGACCTGCAGTGACAGGACAACGGGTAATGGCTTCAAACTTGAGAAGAGTAGATTTATATTAGATGTTAGGAACAGGTTCTTTACTATGAGGGTGATGTAACACTGGGACAGGTTGTCCAGATAGGTGGTCACTGCCCCATCCCTGGAGATATTCAAAGTGAGGCTTGACAGGTCTGTAGGCAACCTGGTCTAGTTGAGGATGTCCCTGCTGACTTGCAGGAGGGGTTGGACTAGATGATCTTCAGAGGTCCCTTCAAACCCAGACCATTTCATGATTCTATGATTTAGAACATCTCAAAATGAAATTTTTGAAAGTCTTTTTACTGATCTACTTCTTCAAATGTTTCATCAATTATTCAAAGTTATCCAACGCATTATCCAGCTAATTGTTCTGAGGCAGAGTAAATGTTAAAGAGCTTCAGCACTCAAATAGAAAATCCTGCTGCATGTCATGGATGAATGCAGTAGTCCTGTAAAAATATTCTATCTTACAGTATCTTTTCTGTCCATAACCAAAAAGTTCAGCATAAGCACTATATGGGACTTAGGAAATCCTGTTGTTAGTTGTAACGATCTCTGTGATTATACTTTTACTAACAGAATGTATACTGTGTAGAAAAAATTACTTATTTTCTTATAAATTCTATATTGAATTAATGCAGTTCTGCAGTAGTAAGTGGTGCAGTTCTTAGGCCTGATAATAATGTTTGTGGATGAAAATTATAACAAATGCATGGTTTCTCAGCAATTTGAAAATTGCTGATGAAAATAAGTGGTCCCTCTGGCCTTGGGCAGGTACAGTGATGACAGTTTGTTCACTTGATGTTGCTATTGTGGAGCATGTGATGAGGAAACAGCAGTTAAAGCCAGAACTGTCTCTGAAATAATCTGAAAGATATATTTCAGCAGCTGGTTTCCTGTTTTGGGGTTTTTTTCCCCCACTTCTTTTAAAAAAAAATTATGTTTTTAATGCAGCATTTAACTTTTCTTTGGCAGAAAATTATTGAACTCTGAAACCTCAAGCAGTGAGCCAATACAAGGCTTTATTTCTTATCAAGACTTTGTAAAAGTAAAAGTCCAGGAGAAAAGCATTGCATAATGTCTAAACAAAATGGCCTAGTGATCCAAGCATCCAGTGGGAAAAAAAAGGAAAAGCTGTGGTAGATTGAAGAATATCTTTTCATCATACCATATTAGAATCTATTCCTGGATGCTAATAAATTTATGAATATTGCACATAGATGCATACTATGAATCACTGTACAAGTAGTTAATCAAATAACTATCAGTTAGATAAACTAAAAAGCCAAAATTAACAGGAAGTTTTGTTGTAACTGGAAAGCACGGAGAGTAGGCAATTAGCAGAATGGTAGCTATATTCTTCTTTCCCACTCTGTTCCCTCTGCTTCTGTTATTCTCTCAACACATACTACTCCTAGGCTGATTTTCATCCGTTAACTGTAGTAATATTTTTTACAGAAGGGTGAGAATTATTTGGTAAACATGCAAACCTGCACAAACATGCACACATTTATGGTTACAGAATACTCCTTTTCATTTAGGATAACTGAGACAAAGGTAGTACACAGGTGTGTACAGTCTTCTCGAAGTCTACAGATGGGATGAGAGGAACTGACCTAGAAGCACCCAACCAGAATGATTTAAGCACTAAGCTAAGTTGACATAAGTAGGAATAAAGGAATAAAAAGGGCTTTATGAAAACATGACATTTGTCAGAGAAGAGAAGATATGCCAGTTCAGACCCTTCCTACCAATAGCACTACATGACATGCACATCCATCCTAATGCTACACAGCTGATTTTCTTGCAGTCATGCAGTTTCTCAGACTCTCCATTCGATGGTCACTCAGCTCTCTTTCCTTCCAAATGAGGCCTGAATCTGCCCCTAAAACTTGAATTGTCCTACTGTCCTGTATTAACTTCAACATTTTTTATTGGCACATGTTGCTGTCCTTCCTTCACTGCCACAGTTCACTCTTTTCTAAGGGAACAATCTACCACTTGAAAGAAAAAGTTACAGGCTTACTAATGTTCATCATACAGGAAGAAGATTAAGAAAAGTCAGCTCCTTAATAGCATGATCCTTGTGGTCCCTTCCAACCCTGACTGATTTTATGATTCTATGATTAATGGGTTAGATAACTCAGTGTATTGATCAGATCACACAGCGAACCCTTAAGCGAATGGCACAGGATAAGTTTGCTGGTAGTCTTACTGCTTTCGTATTTCTTTTTAGATCAGAAAACTAAACTTATTAAGAGTTTGTGGGTTTGTTTCTTTGTTTAAACTAAAACAAATGAGAAACAAACAAAAACACCAAAACAAACAAGCAAGCAAATAAAAGAGAAATATTTAGTAAGCCATACATTATGACATCTTGGCCTTCTTGACCTGCCCAAGTCAGGTCAAATAGGTATCACTCAGAAAGAAAACTAGTTGAAAACTGGGATTTGAAAGTTGTTTTCCATATTTTATATTTACAGTGTGGACACTGAATAAGCTTCCAGGAAAGTATATTAAAAGATTGCACTTATTTGCCCTATGTTCTTGCCCTAGACAATTTACAAATTAAAAACAGGCAGGTAGTCACCAAACAAAGTTTAAACAAAGGAAGAAGTACAAACAAGATTTAGCCATATCTTCTAAGTTCTCATAGATAAGAAACTGACCTCTATGACTCTGAAGTGTTATTAGCTAAGAAACTGTTGTCTGTACCATGTTAAGCTTCAGTATTTTAATCTAAAATCCAGCACCACACCTCATCTTTCTGCCAATGACGCATTAGCAAAATAACTTTGATCTGGGGTACTATACTACTGTCAATACACCTCTATTCATCATTCAAGAGGAAACCAAGAACAACAGGCACACCTAATACATTGACAGATTTGGTACTACTTTTGCTTTAGAAAAAAACAAAACAAAACCCCACAATCCAAAAAAATAAACTTAGCCTGTTCCCATCTAAGACACTCAGCTCCTGATCAGCTTCATAGTTTGTGTTTCAGTCAGTAAATACGCCTTAGAGCAAGTAGGTTTCACTTCAATATTCATGGTTTAATAATAATGAAATTAAGGAAGCCACAACCATTTCTTTCCTCTCTGCTAGGCAACAGTGCAATATGTTGCCTATTCCCTCAATAGTAGTTTGTGCATTATTACATTGTTATACATTTCCCTACAGTTTTCTATTTTCTATTAAAAGGCAAGTAGCCAGTCTAAGATGGAGCAAATGCTACTATTTTTTTCCAACGTAATTCAAACCAGAAATGCTTCCATATAGTAAGATAAAAGTATAATAAACACTACTTGCATGTTAGTTCAGTACAGTTCAATATAATGCTTACTGTGAAGAAAGGACTATTTTGAAGTGGAGCTAAAAGCAGTAGATTAAAAAACCCCAAAAAACCCAGAAAAACAAACCCCTCAAAACAAGCCTTTTTCCTGTCTCACAAGGCTTTGAGAATTGTACAGGCAGAACAAATGTGCTTGCATACACTAGTTTTTGAGTACACATATTTTTACAGCATTGATATCCCAGAAAGAGTCAGTTTAATCTAGCACAGAAAAGTATCAAAAGGGGAAAGAGCCTGTTCTGTTCTGAAAGAGAAGGCAGCACAGGAACTAACAACAGCAAATAAAAAGCTTGTGGTGCAACCATACCTGAGCTAGATGAGCAGAACGGATCCAATAACAACAGTCGGGCTTAGACAGCAAGACTAGGCATATCCACGTTCAGTAGGAAAGTAAATGCATCAAGGCAAACAAAATGCATCTACAGCACAGCACAGCCAAGGGAAAGAAATTGAACATAAAAGCAGCTCTTGGGCCAGTGGACCAAGCTATGTGTAAACAGTAACTCCAGATGTGGCTTGTCAGGACAGTTAAGACCTACAGGTGTACTCAAGATATTGATAAGAATACTAAAAAATAATAGATGTTACAAGCAATTAGGAGTTATATTTAAGGGGTATTTGATATACAGGTCACAAATCTGATAGCAAGTATGTATCTGATAGCAAGTGATATGTAATTCTGTAGACAATCTATCAGAGACACAGTCAACCTACCTACGCAGTTACTTTTATGGTTTTCAGTAAACAGAACTAACAATGCCATATACCTCAATGAATTTTACAGATCAGAAACACTAGTATGTTATACCTGTTTAGAAATACAGTTTCCAAACTAAATTACAGGCAAAATCTACATATGTTAGAGTCATAGAATCATAGAATGGTTTAGGTTGAAAGAGATTTCAAATATCATCCAGTTCCAACCCCCCACCACAGGCAGGGACACCTCCCACTAGATCAGGATGCTCAAGGCCTCGTCCAGCCTGGCCTTGAACACATCCAGGGAGGGAGCAGACACAACCTCCCTGGGCAACACATCCCAGTGTCTCACCACCCTCACTGTAAAGAACTTATTCCTAACATCCCATTTAAATCTCCCCTCTTCCAGTTTAAACCCATTATTCCTCATCCTGTCATTACAAGACCTTGTGAATAGGCCTTCCCCAGCCCTCCTGTAGGCCCCCTTCAGATACTGGAAGGCTGCTATAAGGTCTCCTTGAAGCCTTCTCTTCTTCAGGCTGAAAAGCCCCAACTCTCATAGCCTGTCCTCATAGCAGAGGTGCTCCAGCCCTCTGATCATCTTCGTGGACCTCCTCTGGACTCTCTCCAACAGTTCCACATCTTTCTTGTGCTGGGGGCTCCAATAATATTCCCAAATTGCAACAGTCATTTGCATGGACATCTGATGTGGCCACATTTTCTGTGTACTGGACAA
>VWZI01020268.1:13172-29050 GCA_013396835.1 Psilopogon haemacephalus | reverse complement strand
TTTTTTTTTTTTTTTGGGGGGGGCGTATTTTTAAATATTTTTACTTTTGTCTGGTGTTTAGTATATTTGATAGTTTGATTTAATTTAATTTCTAATAGAAGCAGGGCTGGTAATCTAATACTTGACAAATAACTAAAAATTGCTCTGTATTATTAAAAAAAATAAGGATTGAAGTTAGTGCTGACATGAAATACTAATATCAGAAGAAAAATATTCCCATTTCATGTCTTTGAAGAATTAGGCCTTGTCATCTCAGTACCCATTTTATCATTCTTAAACATTTTTACTTTGTACATCTCCTTTTATTATATTTTAAGCATGTAGAAAATGAGGCCTAAAGGAAGTGCATACTGTCCTATTAAGTCAAATCCTTATATTACATTCTACAGCTTAGGTTTTGTCTTGAAAAAAAAACATTTAATGAGCTTTTGTGTAACATTAGATATTATTCGTGCAGGTGCAATAGGAGAAACGGTTTCTTACATAGCTTATAAGGAAAGAAGTTCACTTGTAGGCATGTAATTTCTGAGGAAAACACATTTATTATTCACTTAGTGGTAACCTGAAGGAAAATATAAAAGGAAAAAAAAAAAGCTAGCCTAGAGCTTTTGGCAAATGTTGCTCTCATCCTCTTCTCAGAGAAAATTTAAATGAAATTAGAACTACCATATTTTCATATAGCATTTATAAGCATGTCGATTTGGGGGGAAAAAAATTATTATCTGTTTTGACTAATTATCAAAAAAACACTTTAATTTGTACAACTATTCACAAAATCCAGGGCACTCATTCTCAGAAGGTAGCTTTGGGTACCTGTGCCCTGTTGACTCCACATCACTGATCTGCATATCTCTGCTTACTGAGACAACTAATTACTTTTTTTTTTTTTTTGGACCACACTAATATTTGACCATACCAGCTCCTGGAAAATCCTTCAATGCTAATACAAGAAGAAAGGTCAGAAAAAGCTAGCTCTGGTTTAAATTGGCTGAGTTGGTCCCTTACTACAAAGCAGTAAATTCTGGTGAGCTAGGTTCATGTTTTATGTGGGCTAGAGGTGCTGGGCAGCCCCTGCAGACAGGGTAGTAACCCAGCTCTTAGCATTAAGACAAAGAAGAGCACAGTGTAACAGATGACCCCAAGATGGAGATATTACATTGATTTACAGGCTGTAGTATATCATATTTCCATTTTAGAGAAGAGATTTAAAATATCAAAGGATGGACTAGTGATGAAATGGAAGCCCTGCTTAAACAGTGACCACAACTATTGGAAGCATGTCCTGAGTGCTGCAAGCCTTGGATACATCACAGAGCCTTAGATGACACCATGGAATATTAACTTCTTTGCTCTTAATGCTTTTGTTTTTCCTTCCCCCTCCCCCCCCCCCTGCCAAGGATTTAAATACTTCACCTGAACTAGTTGGAAAATTTTCCCACTTTGGTATCTATCAGTCTTCTGAAAGTTATACCTCTTTTGAGATGTCAAAGGAACTCCCTTTTTACAGAAGCATGGAAAAGAACAGGGACACCATGCAACCATTGGAAACAGGAAAGATATGCACCACTGCATTGCACTTCTTTCACTACTTCATTTTATATAAAGATATACAAGCAAGTTACAGCTAGTCATCAAAAACTACATTTTCTCATCTGCAACTTGGAGTTAGCTCATTTCGGAAGAGGAAATCATGAAGTTTCTATGCAAACTTCATAATTATTAGCTCATGATGTCAGGTTTTTCTCATTTTCAGTTTCCTAAGTGTTTTCTAGTGGAACTGCAGGCTCCTGTATGACAAATACAAGCCTCTTGGCCACAGTCTGCCCTTTCCTAGCTGAGGGAAGACCTCATCACTGTCTACAGCTACCTGAAAGGATATTGTGGAGAGGTTGCTGCTGGTCTCTTCTCAGAGGTAATTAGTGATAGAACAAGAGGGAATGGCCTTAAGCTGTGAGTAGGTTTAGACTAGACATTAGGAAACACTTTTTCAGAGAAAGAATAGTCAGGCATTGGAATGGGTTGCCCAGGGAGGTGGTCAAGTCACCAACCCTGGACAAGTTTAAAAGTCATTCAAATGTGGTGCTTGGGGATATGGTTTAGGGTAAACCTTGTAGAGCAGGAGTATCGGTTGGACTTGGTGATTCTGAGGGTCTTTTCCAACCTGAATGTTTCTGTGATTCTGTGATACAGATGGCTTGGAAATATTACATCACTTCCCTTGTGTCCAACTCTCTTAGGCTTTAGTTCAGTAAATGGGTTAGATCTTGCTGAATAAATATGTTATGTCCCATTAAATAAGTATATTCAATGACTTTGATTTAAAACATAATTCCTTATGTTAAAAGTCAGCAAGTACTGATATATGGCTATGGATTGTGGCCTTAGCTATAAAAGCCTTTTAGGCATAACTTGCATTTGTACCACTTTCATACAGTCTGCTCACACAACAGCAAAAAGACAAAGATGCTATTGGGCATTCCTAACTTTTCCATTTATAACTGGAGTATATTTGGGTGCACGTACATCTCAGATTTCTATTCCAATAAATTAAAGTGAGAATATTTATACCAAACATCGTTGGAAAATTAATTACATTTAGAGGTCCCATTAAGGTCTAAATTATTTCTGCTTGTCTGTGATATCAATGATCTTCATTTAGGTAGCAAATTTAATTTGCAATATTTAAGACCATTGTGCTGGCATTTTTAAAAATGAGACAGCTAAATGCAGAAAAAAATTATAGATGCCCTGAAAAAAGTGCTCATTTATAAAACTGATCTTATTAACCTTGATTAGATACATTACTTACATGGTATGTCCATTGTCTCATACTGAATTCTCACAAGATTTGCGAGAAGAGTAAGTATGCAGAACTTATGAATAGCCAGTCTATGAGTCTAAACCACATTGATTCCCAAGGAACCTCAATTTACAGGACTACCCTCTTGACAGACATCAGTTGGAATGCTCTCTTACTATTCCCTTATTCCAGAACTACTTATTTTTAATTTTAAAAATATGGATATAACTGCATACATGATTTATTTGTTTTCATTCTTTTTCTCATGAAGCACTAACATCAGTGGAGAGATGGGACTCTATTTGATCAAGTAAGGTGTCCAGTTATTGAGTGCAAAGCACCAGCTTATATATTCTAAAATCCAAAGCTTTTACTTTGTATCAAATAATAATTGGTTAGTGCAGCTGTGTACAGCAGTGATTGGCTTTTAACACTTTATCAGGATGCAATTACTTATTCAGGACAAAGCTTACATTCTTTTTACTTGGCATGGCTTAGCTCCTAGCCACTCGTTAGCTCTAACAAAGACATCTGCCAGGTTTCGTCTCTTTAGACCTTCAGCAGTACCTATCTGTGCCTACCAGTAACTTTACACTAGTTCAGTTGCATTCTGTACCCATGGCTTTCATCCCACTAAAGTTAAAACATCTCTGCACACTAGTCTCTCAGTACTCTGAGCAAAGGTTAACAAAGGATTTCCTTCAAAGCACTTAATGATAGATACAGGAGAATTCAATCTTATTTCTTCAGGGTTTAGTGGAAGGGTATAGGTTTCTTTGTTTTCCCCTGTGTCCAAATAAAGAGTAGATGACAAGATGCTAAATAATTGAGGAACAGAAAAATGAATGAGTGTTGGGTTCTTCAAGCAGTAGAGTACAAGAAAAATAGAATATTATTCTGTCCTTAAATTCTTCTAGCCATGTCAATTTAAGTAGAGACTACAGTTTCTGTTTTAAAAAATAAACTAAAAGCCTTTCAAATCCCTTGAACCATCACTGAAATGCCAGAGGTTGGCCTATAATACAAATGTGAAGATATTTATTCAAGGGATCTCCAATTCACAGCCAGATCACTCCCACAATGAGCTGTACATGATTTCTTTTTACCTTAGTAGTGGCTTTTATAGAGAGATTTGAATTATTTTTAACTTTAATGATTCATTACCATAGTGGGAGAGAATTTAATCAGGATATTCCTCAAGTTAAATGCAGATTGCAAACCCACAATCTTCAAAACTGGAGGATTTTCAAGGATCTCACATTCTGTCAGGCTCACCCACTTAGTTTAATCATGCAAGTAACTAATGGGGTTAGCGTAAGAGGAAAATTCAAGCTGAGTATCCAGAAGGGAAAAATAATAATCTGGACAATGGAGATGCACTGAGCCATGAAATTAGCCTCCCTGAGGGACGTGGAAGAAACAAGAAAATTTTAAGATATGGGGAAGTTGCTGTGAGGCAAGGAACTAGATGGAAGGATCTGAGATCTCAGACAGGCATCCTCTGTCTGATTCCTGAAGTGATTTAACACATTACTGTGCTTGTTCTTCTGCCATATAGGATCACCTCCAGAGCAGAATCAGAAGGCAAAATGGGAGGTTTATCAACCTCAGTGCTCAGACTTACTTTCTAGGTTAAGCAGCTAATAAAATGGGGTTAAATTCATGGGTCAGGCTGTCAGTCAGTCAATGTGATGTGTAGGCTCCTGCATTATGTCAAGTCTTCTGCATAGTGTGGGGGAGGAGAGAGAGAGACAAGCTTAGGAAAAATCACATTTGAAACCTTCCTGGAAAATTTTGTCAGAGGACACTTGTCAGAGTTCTGACAGGTTTTTTTTGTTGATTTTTTTTTCTTCCACAAAAAGAATAGTGAGGTAAAAAAAAAACCAGACTGAGAAACATATGTCCAGAGATAGAGAAGTAAAAATAGATTTAAACAAGCCAGAGTAAATAAAATTGTTAAAGACAAATTCACACAAATTATCTTCCACCCACATCTAAGTTGGTCCCCAACTTAAAGACTTTCCTTGGTCTCAAGTGCTCCAGTGATGGCTGGAACAATAATTCTTGGCTCTATTTTCTTCCTCCTCACACTTTATTAGGCAAGAAAAGATGCCAAAAAGTGGGAATTTTATGAAAGCAACCATAAAATGTTATGGGTAATGCTAAACAAATTATACATTACTCTACAAAAATGGCCCTTTCTTTGGGTAAAAAACAACATCTGCCTGAGATAGATCAGGGCTACCTCTCTCACAGCAATGATAAACCAACTATCAAAGGCTGTAGCTGGCAGCAGTGGAGGCTGTGGAAAGTCAACATTATTGAAGCTACTTTCCTGATAGTCATTTCTAAGAAGCTAATTTGATATCTTGATGTTCTAAAGAGCAACATGCATTTCCACACATAAATGAAGTTCAGTGGCCTACCCTGGGATTCAGGTCTGTTCATTGCTTTTCTTGCTGCATAGTTGCTAGGGCCCCTACTAAGAGATATTCCTCTTGGGCTATCAAGTTCATTACTGCTTTTCTAAGTGGGAACTACCCTTACTCTCCCCTGGTGTGATGGGACCAATTAATCAGGACCACTACACAGTTACTATAAAAGATGGTGCTAACAATATTTGGGCTGTTGGATGTTATAGCTTTTTTTCCATGGGTTATTTGTTTTGTTTCATGTATGTGATTCTCTTGTATTTCAGGCAATTTATAAAGCTATAGAAAGTACTTCAAGGAAATCCAGCTTTGACAGTCAGCATAAGCCTTTTCTATACATATTTTGCTGTTCTTCTGGACCATAACTATGGTAGTACTATGGACACTTCTGAAATACCTTTCCTGTAAATGCAAAGGAATTTTAGAAACTGAAATGAGACTTTTGCAGTATTTTAAGTACTTGAGTGTCCAATCTTAAAAGTTTCCATTTATCTGGCATCAGAATTTGCAGTTACCTGCCCCCCCACATTTTGAAATAAATCCCAGCTAGGACTCAGAACACTGGAAGTTGATAAATGAAGCTTTATATTTACAGCAATGCACAATATACAAGCACATATTTACAATGTATAACAGATATTTACAAATATATATAGTGGAAAGGTAATACAGAAACACCACAGCCCTCTCAGAGATCAAAATCACCAAGAGGGGCAACCAACCACCCCTACCACCTTTTCCCCCTTCCCCAATCTTATCTCACACCTGTTGATGCTGCAGATAAGCTGAGGTAGATTGGCCAGGGGGATTAGTAGTAGGAAAGAAGTTAGTAGAATTATTAAGAATCAGCTA
Organism: Psilopogon haemacephalus; assembly: GCA_013396835.1. Lineage (NCBI taxonomy): Eukaryota > Metazoa > Chordata > Aves > Piciformes > Megalaimidae > Psilopogon > Psilopogon haemacephalus. Next base: position 22,966 of record VWZI01020268.1, on the reverse strand, counting down.
CAAAAGACAGAGACAAAGGAACCATGCAAGGAGCAGCCACAGCCCAGCGAGGTCTGAAACCATCTGACTATCTATGTTTGGGTTACACTTTTTTTTTAAACAAATTTTTTTTCTTTCTCAGTAAAGCTCCAGGTGAAGTGACATACTGTGTTTTCCTCTCTCAGCCAATAGTCTAATTTCTCACTCACATTCTCCAATTAGTTCAAACTAGCACAGAGAAGTGCTTTCTCTGCCTCAAGTTCTGTTTCTCCATAAAATAAACTGAAAAAAAAGCTTCTAGTCTGGCTCACACAAGGAGTATCTGGTTCCTCAGCCCTTTGTAGTCCACACATTAGGCATTTCTCCAAGTATCATATAGAGATACCCAGAAAACATGGTTGGAGCACATCTACCACATGGAAGTATGCAAAATATGCACCCATCTTAAGTATTCTTCAGTTGCAACTGAATAGGAGAGGATCTGAATTTAACTCTTCTTTTCGAGATGCAAATCCACTCTTCCTGAGAGTGCAATAACTACTAATCAACTGGCTAATATGAGTTGACATTTTCAATTTCTCCTGTAAAAATCTATTCCACATTTCACAAAAGACTGGAGGGAATGGGAGAGAGTGCAGCAGACCCTGACTCCGTGTTCTTGTGATAGGCACTCACCTGGAAACAGAGTAATGTGGGTCTCTATCTTCTCTTAAAGTACTGTTTATGCATTTCATTCCATGACTATTTAATGCAGAAGCTATAAAATTAGGAGTCCATGAAGCATTAATTAATTTATAACCATTGTTCACCGGCTTTCCTCCTCTGAGAGCTGAACATTTTGTGCTCTGGAATATGAATGACACGTGCAGCTTCCCTACCCTCTTTCTGCTTCAAATTTTACCGTATGACAAGATCTTTTACATCAATTTAGAACTTCAGAGTGCTTCCACAACAACTTATTTCAGGTTACGCCATAAGAGACACATGTGAGAGTAAATAGTGCAACAGTATGGCAGATAAATGAACGTTGACGAATCCTGAAAAGCAAGATTTACCATGAAATTCCAGACCAAAGTTATGCTTGTATTGGCTTGATGGAAAATGCAGAAATAGGCATTGTCATTGGGATAAAACAAACAGCTCAATCTTACAAACTGTTTTGCTTTGTGCTTAAGCGATCTATTCAGCGTAATTGTCTTCCTTTTCTGATAATTCTTTCTAGACTTTTATAAGAAATTAAGATAATTTTATTACCTTTACTCACTGTTATCTGTTCCTTCATCATTAAGAGGAGGTTTAGGGGTGTGTGCTGGTTTACAGCCATGAGGTACCAGATACCAGAGGACAGAAACTATATTTAGTCCGTTCGGGGAGCAAAAATTAGAAGTGCCACATGCTGGTTGGAATTTCAAAGGGAGATTCTCTTTACAAGTACCTATGTACAGAGGGCACGTAGGTAGAGCCAATACATTCACAAACTAGGCCAAGCTTGCCAAATCCAAACCTCCTAGAATCCTCCACCCATCCAATCTCAGCAGGCCTGAGAGTAGGCCAAAACTGCCCTACTCACCTCAGGCCTGCAAAGCCTCAGCAGGCCTCATGACGCATCTCACAATTCCCTGACAGCTTAGAAGCCGTCTGCCCCACACAGACCATGAGATAAGCAGAGATGTGCACTCTTCCTGAAGAGAGGAGAAGCAGGGAGTTGAAAAGAGCAATATCAGCAAGGCACTGCTTTATAAACTGTGATACTTTGAAGCAGAATAGAATAGCAATGTTACAATACCCTGAGATGTCCAGGTCCATCCCTTGGGACTCTCTGTATCTTTTTGGAGGGCTTTGTGGTCTTAAGGAGCAACTAGTCCAAACTACCACAGAGCGTTACCCTCATGAAATTCATATTTTAAGACACAGACCAAAACTTCAAGCCACTGACTGATTGTTGAGAGCAAGACGCACTTCTGCCTCTAAAAGTTAGCTTTGTAGAGGAAAGTGAGGTGCAGCAGCTATGCAAGGGACAAAAATCTTTTAATTTTCAAACACGAGGACAATTTAGCTTTTAGTAGTATAATCAGACCCTTACCTTTTGCTGTCCATACAGAGTGGAAGAAGCAGTATATTAATTAACCTATTTGAAGTGTAGGAGCAAGGAAAAGTGAGGAATCATGGTATTTGCTTGTAAAATTCAGAAAGCCTCTATTTCATGGAGTCAGCCTGTGGTGATGTTTTTCTGCTTTTTCAACTACATAACATAAAGTAGGAGATACTGTAGGCTCTACCTCTATTTTAAGTCTGGAAAAGTTATTTTGAAATGCTCCTTTTTCTTATGTTAAAGGGAGGAGATATGTAATTTTTGTTTATGGTCTGCTTAATTTTAGTTTCAAATTATTTGTCCTAATATGTTGGTAATTCAATAGGAGTCTATTTTATGATGTTAACCTTGTAGTAGAAAAGGAAGACCTCAGACCCATGAAAAATGTGTGTGGTGGGGAAAAAACCTTTTTGCAGCTAGAAGGAAAAGTCCTTTCTTTACTTGATGTAGTGCGGTGCTTGAGCCTCAGACTCAGCCAAGAAGGAAAAAAACCTCTATTGCTCTTCATAAAACAATTAAGATGTACTTTTTACTGCAAAGATTAATTTTTCACCCTTTTTATTTTGTGGATAACCAAATTAGAACCACATGTATGCTCATTAATAATTTGCACACAGTGGACAATCAGTTATATTAGTCAGTGAGCAGTTTGTTACCAGTAGGTATTCAGCTGCTTTCATTATTATGTGTAATGCAATGCATCTGCAGTACCTTGCATTGGTACAGACAAGTCATGTTATTGTTTCTTTCATGGACTGTCTAACCTTTACACAACTTCTGAAGCCACCTGTGTAAGCAGCTAATTCTTTAGTATCAGTGACAGACACAGGAAAAGAAGGTTATAATAGAAAAAGAGCTATCAATTAGCAAGCAGACATTGCCTGACCAACAGTCTGTTGAAGGCCACTGATCTACACTGATTTTGTTACCTACAAGCTTGACCCTAATGCAAACACAAAATTTTTCAAGCATTTCAGGATACAATTCATTATTTTAAACCATTTGTTCAAAACAATATTTGAAATAAGACATTAAAGATTTCTTGTGATGAGCTAAAGCTCAGGTCTACAATTTTTTTTTTTTTTTTTAATTCATGTGAATCAAGCTTATAATGTAAAGATGAGAAAGAAACTTGTATAGACAAGTCTTGGACAAACCGTGCTTAAAACCGGAAGCAATAAATAAAGTCCATGGAAATCAATGTTTTCTAGAAGACTACCAGGATCCTAAGTACTTTTTACAGCCCAGGCTGAATGACACTCTTTCAGCTATGCTACTATTAATATTGTTCTAACTTGTGGAAAACTTTCTCAAACAGAACTTAACAAGCAGTCCTACATTCCTTAGATGTGAGCAGGAATTTGCAATAGTTTTCTTTTCAGAGATAGTTCTGAAACTAATTATTACATCCAGCCAGCTCTTCCTCCCACATACCCAGTTTGGGTAGGATGCAGTGCTTTGCTTATCTGAAGGAAGACTTTCCTATTCTGAATATCCATTTATTCAAAAACTACAGTTTCAGGAATTTCTAAATATGATGCATTTCAAAGAAACAAAACCACTTGACATAGAAAACATTAGACAAATATAAAAAAAAATACAATTTTTTTAATTATTATGAAGATAAACATATGTCATTTTTTTTCAGTTTGTGTTCTGTGTGGTCTTTTTTTCTCTTGGGCAGAAATAAGTCAGCCCAATATCTCATAGTTAGCAACATTTACATTCAGGAATTGGCACATATAATCCATAATGACAAAGAGTTGTAGCTGAAACTGTCTCTATTAAGAGAAATTTAAAATAGTAAACCTATATCCACTAAATTGTTCTGATTAATATTTCAGATATTCTAAGAGACTTTGAACCTGCTACTCATTTAAACTGAGCTGGATAAACCCCTCTAGCCTGATCTGCCAATGAAATCAGAAGTTAGAAGCCTAAATTCCTCTGAGAGTCCTGGGCAAAGTTTCTTAATGCAGGAGAAAATCAGATTCAGTTTTTTAAAATGTCATGGGTTTAATAATTCAATAAATGTCATAGGTTTTTGGGGGTTTTTTTAAGGTATGAGAAATACTAAGCAAGAGATATAATGCTTTTTTAGGATTCTTCTATACAATAACAATTAAGAGAACTCAGAATGACACTGCTCTGAACTATGTATCATAAATTCCCAACTAAGAATAAAAAAAATTACCCCAAAAGCCTAAAAAATACATCATATGCAAACAAAGCCATAATATTACTAGCAATATGGAGCAAGAGGTATGTATAAAGATTTCCTACAGTGAGGCTGAAATGATCTGTTAAATATTTTACTCTAATGTCTTTTTTACCATTTTTTTCAGGCTTTTGCACATTTGCCAGGGCAGAAATTGTTGCATTTTAAGAAAGCCTGCAAACAACAGCAACTGTGTTTATTCTCTTTGTTCAGCTTTGGCTGTGTTAAACAGAAAACCTACTGCCCACCTTCCCATCTACTAATTTCTGAGCAGCTATGAGAAAACTTTCAATACTTTCACAACTTATAGTTTACTTCTAGAATTAGTCAAAGTTTATGGGAGTATGAGAATGGGAGTATTCATGAAGCCTTGTGGTTATTTCTGCAGACAGTCATAATAAGTGTGGAATAAACACATTATGAAGGAATGGCTCATAATACAACACATATATTTCCATATGTGTGATCATATAGGACTTGGGATAACAGAACCAAATTCTAAAGCAGACAGTAGTGTTCTGCCTATCTTATTTTCCCTGCATTTTGAGTTTGAAATGACTATTCTCCACTCACTGTCCACACATAATCATTTAATGTGGATATATTCTTTTACTTTATGGATATTTATATTAAAAGAAACTTTTGTGTAGATGATGAACCAGTAAAACCTTTATTTTCTTTTCACTGTCACTTACAAGACCTTTCTTTAAAAAAAAATTCATTCAGCTCAGTGGGGGTAAGGAATTTTTATGACAGAATATTTGACCACTGAAAAGAAAGGCTGCACAAGGATAAATTGTAATGTAGCCATTAAAAAATACCACAATGCAGTGTGTGCTGAGAAAGATCACATAAACACTTTCCAGAATACTCATTTGTGGGTCCTAACACAGATTCATCACAGTCATTTTGTGGACAAAGTTTCAAGAACAACTCTTAAGACATTTCAGGACTCTAATATTCTAGTCTCTTTCACCTAACTACTTTTTTAATCAGATGCTTCAGGTGAGATCACAGCTCAGAATGCAATCAAAAAAGGCATTCCCAGATTTTATTAACTTGTGGTCCAAACAGGATAACATCAGAAAGAGCTGGGTTACTTGTCTTAGTGTATATAGAAAGTCAGAGTAACAGCTTAAATAAATGTCCATTTAAGTCCAAACTCCTTTTATGTTGATAATCACTGGACAATGAAGCTTTCCACCTGGCCTAATCTCCATGCCAATACTACCCAGAAAGCTGAGTATTTCTTCATTTCAACATTTCTTTTTGTATTATCTCTTCTTGTCATTACTTGTCACAAAGACTAAGGCATATGCCATATGGATGCCTTTTGAGATAGCCCCTTCAGATACATGTTAAGACAAAAGCCATCAACCTGTGGAAATAACCACATTGCTTGAAATTGTCAGCGAAGACCCTTGATCCCAAATGTGTTTGAGAACTGGAGTTAGATGATGTCAGTGCTGAAGATACTCATGATAAAAAATGAGGCTGAGGCTACTTAATTACTGCCCTTATGAAGTTTGCATTGACCAGAAGGAAAAGATTTTGATCCTTCTGTAACATCTCCTAATACAATTAACACTGTTCCCATTGATATTTTCTATTCTCCCATTAGTAAGAAATAAGTAAATCTAGCAACAAGTGGAAACAGAACTCGTAAAGTTTTCCTTCCTGTTCTTTCTGATTATTTTTTTCTTTCTTAATCTAATTAATTGACAGCATTTCTACGTGAAACATGAAATACTTTCCCTCATATCTTTTCCCATTAAATATAGATGAATGCTAGTTAAAAAGGACAAGTCTCAGTAGTCTAGAGGAAAAAAAATCTTACCCATCACTTCACTAGCATTTCTAAAATCTCTGTATGCAACAGGTTGGAAGACCAAAGACCACAAAGTAAGATGAAAAGAATCCTGAGTTGTAAATTCTTCCGCGGTGGCAAAACCCAGGCTAGCCAGGCAAAAAAATCATGTTTGCTACATAAAAAAAGCTAACTTATTAATTTATAATGAAGAAGAGGAAACAACCATAGGAACAAACAACAACAAAACCAATAAACATGCAAATTCCTAAGTCTGCCTTCAAAATATATTCAATTTTAAAACTTGTTTATCCTTCAGACAAGCTGATGAAACAGGAAAGAAAAAACAATATAGTGTAATCTCTAGCTTTAAGAAATTGTTTATGGAAAAAGCTTAGGATGATGAGACTATTGAGTGAACAAAATGATTTAATAATACAATTTATGCCTGTTTGGTAATGACACTAAATATGTATAGAAAACCCAAGAACAATTATTCAGCACTTCATGCAAAGTTAAGGCTTATTTATTTATATTTTTAATTCTGTTTTGCTGTTGCCAGGCTTCCTCCAGAAATTAGGTGGACTGGCTGAAGCTGGACAGAATTTTAGTCTAATAAACTCTCACCACTTACATCCTGTTCCATTGGGTGCTAAATTGTTATTGAAGTGTGCAGGAAAAAATTTCTGAGGTGTTTTCAAAAGGAAGCAGTGAACCAGGCTACAGATTACAGTGCACCTGAGAGCTATGAAAGTACCTTGGCCACGGCATGAGCTACTATACAGAAGCTGAGAAAGTGAATGTGATCATTTAGTATGTATTGAAATATCAAAGTTAGATCCAAGTTGTGCTTTTAAAGGCTATAGTTGAGATTCAAAGGTTGGTTTTTTTTTTTTAAGTTTTTTTTTTTTTTTGTTTGTTTGTTTTTGGTTTTTTTTGGTTTGTTTTTTTTTTTGCCTGTTAAATGGGTTGGATCTGCTGAGCTGAGACGTGGTGTGAGATTTTTTTTTTCCACTGATGGGAGACACTTAGTTGAAGATGTGATGGTTCCTTTTCTCTAGTGCCTTTGCCTTTTCATTGACTAGAACAGGAGCACATTTCATTTGACAGGCTGGGTCTGGATGTCTTTCAGGCAGACAAGATGAATTCCCACACTCTTTGGCTCAGGCTGGATATGATACGTAATATTCATCTGAAGCCAGACCTCACTTCTCCTTTACTTGTGCCTGCTAAGACTTCCTCCTGTTAGAGAAAGCTCGATGGGAGAAGATAAAGCCAAGATAAATAGACTGGATAGAAGGATGAATCCTGGTATTATCACATTGCAGTGGCTCGGTATTCACACACAGGCTGTGTAACTGAAAGCTTCCCTGTGTTACTTGCACTCCTCCTAGCCTTGACAGTGATTTTCAGAAAGGAAATTCACCCTGCTGGACTTGGTCAGTGGCTTCAAAGATTGATGCGGAAGAGAGATTGCTATGGCTACATTGTCAGAGAAGCCCCAGGACCACACCTATAGGGTACCTTATAAGTCTGTTGTGCTGAGGTAGTATTCCAAAACTTGTTCAGACTTGTGCGGTTTCTGGGCAAAGCTGACATAGGAAGTTAATGATATAATGTATTGGTTATCATCAGAGGCACACAAATGATGCCACATAGGATCTTGAGTATAAAAAGTTTTGAGGCTAATCCTTAATTACTAAATATTACAGATAATATGGAGGCAGATTATTTCTGAGTTCTTCTGTGTATTTCCTGAGACCATCACTTTCAGACTCCATGGAATATGTAGAGCTAAATCATTTGAAAGTATAGGTAGAGCAACTGTCTATGTCAATATTTTTAATAACTCTTCTATTAAAAGACAAGTAGAGAGGTCTGTGAGAAAGAGTACAAAAGTAGAAAGTGTGTGGTTTTCAGGCCTTGCTTTTTCACTGACTTTTTTTTCATTTGGTTTTGGGAAATCACTTCAATTGCATCTCTTAGTATCCCTAATTACAAAGTTTAAAACTCACAAAAATAAATGTTTTCCTTCTTTCTTTGTTCCAAATATCAGTTACCATCCGAACAGTGCATTGGACTTAAAATGTTAACTATTATCTTGTCATAAATATAACATCTTAATACCGATTCACCAAAATGGTTACTTTATAGCTGTTATAAAAGCTGGTTTTACTAGCTGACCTTATATTTCTGCTTTTTGCGTTTGTGTATTCTCTCTCAACACCTGAGGATCATTCAGCTACATTTAAATTGCTTCTGTGTCTGAAAGCAATTATTCAAAAAGTAGATTGTCTTTGAATTTATTTTGAATAAATATGCTTAACATATTGCTGACAAGGCTTGACTCTTAAATTCCAGTTTTTATGTTTTACATCTTCCTGCAGAATTGTAGTCCTTGCAGCAATACAACACATACAGATTTTTGGGTTTATTTTGCCAGTTGGTGTACTTTAAAAGGGACATACACTTAAATCTGCTATTTAGACTATGAGCAGCTTAATGGATTGTTGACGGAGAATGTAGAGCTCAAACAGGATATGTTAATGCCAGGTGTTTCCTCACTTTTATGAAGTTTATATAACTTTTATTTTCATTTTATTCCTGGCTGTCACTTTGCACTTAGCAGCAGCAATGACCTTCATAGTAAAGACTAGAATTAACAGAGGGAAAAAGAAATTGTAGAATCAGAACACACATCAGAGATAACAATATACTGCTTCTCATCAAAGGACATTGGATGTCTGTGACCAATTGCAATATGAAGGACGTTCAGATGATGGCTTATGTTCCTTTCAGTCCCCAAGCCTACAAAGAAATGTTTGTATCAACTTTGGTTTAATAACTGAGGATATTTATTGAGTTTGAAGTTTATCTTATGAAATTCCAGAAGATGCCCTTTACAGAAGGAATAGTTGCATGTCTGACCTTGATAGGGACACTCACAGAAAGGTAGATTGCCTTCTTTTCCTAAGTCTGCCAGAGTTCATAGATTCATTGAATAGCTGAATGGTTTGAGTTGGAAGGAACTTTATAGTTCATCTAGTTCCAACCCCCCTTCCATATGCAGGGACAATCTCAACTAGACCAGGTCACCTAAGGCCTCATTCAACCTGGCCTTGAATGCTTCCAGGGAGGGGGCATCCATCACTTTCCTGGGCAACTTGTTCCAGTGTCTTACCACCCTTACTGTAAGTAATTCCGTCCTAATGTTTAGTCTAAGTCTGTGCTCCTCATGTTTCAGTCCATTGCCTCTGCTCCTATCACTATGAGCCCTTGTAAGCAGTCCCTTCACAGCTTTCTTGTAAGCCCCTTTCAGATACTGGAAGGCTGCTATGAGGTCTCCCTGCAGCCTTCTGTTCACCAGGCTGCCTGGCCCCGACTACAGACCAGTCAGCCTCACCTCTGTGCCTGGCAAGATCATGGAGCAGATCCTCCTCAAGGCTCTGCTAAGGCAGATGGAGAACAAAGCAGAGGTGCCTGATGATAACCAGCATGGCTTCACCAAGGGCAAATCATGCCTAACAAATTTGGTGGCTTTCTATGATAAAGTCACAGCGGCAGTGGACAAGGGAAGGGAAACTGATGTCATCTACCTAGACCTGAGTAAGGCCTTTGACTCTGTCCCACATGACATCCTGATCACCAAGCTGGAAAAACATGGACTTGATGGGTGGACAACTCGCTGGATAAGGAAT
>VWZI01020268.1:0-12434 GCA_013396835.1 Psilopogon haemacephalus | reverse complement strand
TCAAATTGGTGGAGGGGAGATTTGAACAGGATGTTAGGAAGAAATTCTTCACAGTGAGGGTGGTGAGGCACTGGAACAGGTTGCCCAGGGAGGTTGTGTCTGCTCCTTCCCTGGATGTGTTCAAGGCCAGGCTGGATGAGGTCTTGAGTGTCCTGATCTAGTGGGAGGTGTCCCTGCCTATGGCACAGGGGAGTTGGAACTGGATGATCTTTGAGGTCTTTTCCAACCTAAACCATTCTATGATTCTATGATTCTATGATCATTAATCAGGAAAGGTTTATTTGGAGGGTTGCATCTGCATGTATTCCTATGTGTTGCACATTGCCACCATCCAACACTTTTGGTTCTTGTTCTGCTCTAGAGTGTCCCTGTAAGGGCATGGTGGTTGAAATGCAAAGCTGTCCATCCACTCCTAGACTCATCCAGACTCTAGCCTCAGATGGTGCTGAAGGAAAAGGCTTTTAAATCACCTGAAGAAACCCCACACAATTTTAGTCTTTTTCTCTGAACATGATAGAAAATGAGACAAAGTAACAGAGACAATCTGCCTGTCTGCTTTTCTATGACATTTGCCCTGAACAACAATTTTTAAAATTTGCAGTAATTTCTCCATGCATTTTCCAGGTTTGTTCATACTATATCATAATTACCTGAAATTGCCACAAGAGACACTCTAATACCACTAGAAAAATTATCATCTTACCCAGGGAGAGAAAAGTAATACAGAGTAATACAGAAACAGTTTTTCTTTGCTTGCTTATTTGATTTTGTGTAAAGATGGGGAAATATTTTTAGAAAGTGATTATGGATAGGGCTTTAAAGTAATGTGATATGTTCATATCTACATATCTCTATTTACATATCTATATCATCTATATCTATATATATCTAGTAGCCCTTTTGCATTTATTTACCTCAGGTAGCAGTCACGTGAGAATATATCTATTATCATCATTTTCTGCATTTTATTTTCATTTGGAAAGTGAAAGTGACAGCTTAGAATTTGTGCCTGTTAGAAAGGCAGCTTGGAGAATAACCTGTGAGTCTTTGTGGACTACAGGTTAAATACATGGCTGCAGTGTTCTCTTGTGGCCAAGAAGGCCAATGGGATCCTGGGGTGCACTAGGAAGAGCATGTCCAGCAGGTTGTGGGATGGTCTTTTTTTACCCTTTGCTCTGCCCTAGTGATGCACTGTGCCTTCTCAATAGAGACAAGAAACTACTGGAGAGAGTCCAGTGAAGGGCTACAAAGATGATTCAGGGATTGGAGCATCCATGTTACAAGGAAATACTGAGAGACTTGGGCTGTCTAACTTGGAGAAGACTGATTATCAATACTTAGAGGGTCTGTGCCAAGAGGGTGAGGCTGGACTCTTTTCAGTGGTTTCTGTTGATAGAACAAAGGGCAATGGGGACAGACCAGAACACCAGAAATTCCACCTAAACTTTGAAAGTGATGGAGCACTGAAACAGACTGCCCAGTGAGATTGTGTAGACAACCTGATCTAGGCAAACCAGCTTTAGTGTGGGGGCTTGTACCAGGCGATCCCCAGAGATCCCTTGAACCCCTTCCATTCTGTGAAAATGTGATTATGTAAGTTGGGCTATTTCAACATTACCTCTGGCATGTTACAAAATGCATCCAGCCCCACAAAAGGTCAAAGACATTTTTGTCAAAATATTTATCAGTACACTGTGAATCAATGAAATAACAAAAGCTATTAATCACGGAAAGCTGCAAATCCACATCTGGAAACAAAAGTTTGGCTTAAAAAAACGAGTTAGCTACTTACTAAGAATGAAGCATCTCAGTTCTGGCTCTCTCTTTTGTTTGAGTATATATGGATTCTAGAAAGTGAGTTCTCCTAATAAAAGAATGAAGAAGACAACACAAGGGGCAGGTGTACAGCCATCGAAGTTGGAGAAAAGTCCTATCTAGCTATCAGTTACAAAAATAGACTGAAATGCTGAGTCTTTGTACTAAAATTAGTCCACTTCATGCAAAGTGGTTTTGAATTGACATCCAGGCCCAAATTCACAGCTGTTCCCTAAGTTCAGAAGTTAGAATCACAAAATTCATCATACCTTAGGGTCGCTTTGGTTAATGGGGTTCCAATATATGACACAGTATTGGCTGCACTTAGGATCCTCATTAGCATGGCTGATCTGCTTTCTGCATTGCTCTGTTGCACCTGGTATGATGTCAACCATTTTAATACTATCTGGCACTGAGAAGATATTGAGAATTCAAGCCCACACACATGGGTTTATAAGTATCTTTGGAGTTCACAGACTGTACTGTGTAGACATCAAGTTTTTTTTTCCGATTACCACTTTTCTCACTAAGGTTCAACGAAAGCCAACTTCTATTAATAGCCCTATGAGCAAGCAGCACTATCTAGATATATCACTGGTAAATATGGGGTGAAGATTTCACACAGTAGGGAGATAAATTGCAGGCAGCTTTTTTTTTTTTTTAATCTTGCTAGAAGACCTATGAAAGATTACATTTTCATTCTTGGATCTTAAGGTTATAGCAAAGAGACATGCGAAAAGAGTAGAAAGAAGCATCTATAAATTATATGCTTTTAGGGTAGAGTCCTTGCAGCCTGGAAGCAAAATGAAGACAAGGAAAGAAGGAATTCCAGTCTTGCCCATTATTTGAAAGATAGATCAACTTGCTGACTTTATGTAAGCAGAAAAAGATGCAAGACAAATGACAAATCTCTTCTTTGCTGATAAACTCCTCATTTATTTTCAGCGTCTTAGCCAGTGGGAACCTCTGACTGGGAAAGCACTTCAGTGATGATTACATCTATCTATCTACCTACCTACCTATACAGAAACATACCTTTCCTCTGCTCCATAGAGAAGTTCTGAAACAACTTGTAGTGAAAGAAAATATGCCCAGAATTTCCACCTACTATTGAGGTATTTTACTATACCTCAGATGGATTTAGGTAATTGAGATGCAAATGATATTATTCAAACACAGGTGGAATACAATAAAGGTCATGAAAACTCATACTTTGGAGGTTTCAGTTATGTAACCTATGTTTACAGAAAGCAACTGTCTTCCTATGTAAAAGCATCCAAAGTCCTTATGATGAAATTTCCCAGGAATTCTTGATATGTTATCAAGTGCTACCGAATCTCCTTTTATTTGCCTTCATCTGGGTGCAAGACTCTCAGAGGCCTAAGGGAGCAGATGTGGTATTTGCAATTCTGTTCTGAACAATCTGGCTGTTTTCAAAATATTCACAGAAAAACACCAGCCACAACACCAGATGTGAATGTAGCAAAGCAGCATCTTGTGTTTACATTTTAATTTCTCCAGCTAGGAAGGCACTGGGAACACATAATACAGGCTGCGTGCTCTAATAATCCATTATATTTACATGGTGTCATTCATCTCTCAGTGCCATGCAAGTCTTTTGTGTAGAGAACCCACCCATTCCAAACACATGTTCCCCACAGGTCTGCATATTAAATCTATATAGTAATAACCTTAGTGTAGGAATAATGAATAAATGAGAACTGCATCTAATAGCAGCATCTGAGAGGGCTTTAAGTTGTCATGTCTCTAGGTGCTTGTGTGTGTGCTTTTTACAGCTTTTGCACATCTGCAAGATTCCCTGGCTTTATAGTATTGCTGCAAACATTGGAATCCAAATTCAAGGCACATGGAGTTGAAGTCCAAGCTCATCTTTTGCTGTGGAAGTGGTATTTTTCTGTTCTTTATGTCTGAGGGAGCTAAATAATACGAAAGCAAGAAACAAACCCATCTGGCGTTGTGGCAGGCCATTTAACTCACTGCAGGCAGCAGCCAGGTAAAGGATCTGAGTCTGAAATGCATGCCAGGTTTGAGGTGTTGCAGAGACACTGCTCTCCATGACAGAAGGAAGGAATGACATTGTATAGAGCTCAAATCTGTTTCCTAGCAGTGGTTTCAGGATAGTGCTTAGTGTCTTCATCATGCACAAATCTAGGAAGTAAAACCAGAAAATTCAAGTTTCTGTTAATGGGATGTGGTGGAGGCAGAGATATGTGCTAATGGACAAAGGAGCCAGGAAACAAGGATATGTGTCCTGCCAGGAGGTCTCAGTAAGTCACTGCATTTGTCCTTTTATTCTTGTGCAATTAAATGGGAGAGGACTTGGCTTTGTGGACTTACAATCAGCCTGTGACTAGTAAAGCCAATGGCAGTACAGCCAAAGATACAGAAAGTAATTTATTTCTAAAAGCCTCCTGGTAGCTGTAACAGAGACCTGGCTTTGACAGCTCCTGTTCTGAACCAAATGTACCACCAGGCTGGGAGAGGAGTGAGGCCTTCGGCAGAGGAAAGAGTTCAAGGGAAGAATCGAGATGTAACTGTGATGGCAGCATCCCTACAAAACAGTCTCCTAGATGCTGAGAAGGCCACCAACATCCTCATCTTATCCTGCTCTGATCCACCTCATTTCTGAGACCAAACTTTTACATTTTAGTAAAGACCTCTAGTGACAAAGAGGGATAAATTGAAAACCTTTCTGATTAAATCAATGAATTCTCACTGTGGCTGTTACAATAAATGTTCAAGGAGCCATAGAGCACTACGTCATTGAAAATAGGTCGAGTTTACATGGAATTGATTTGAGTTCTTGAATTTTATGACTCCCATGTGAACCTGATGTGGCCAAATTGGCCCTCTCTTAGGACACTTTATCAGGGAGTTATATCTTTTGTCTAATTAACAGGACTCAGCACTAAAAGATATGACTATATAGACAATTTAATGTGCAGACTGCAGTGGCAAAGGAACACTTTAGAATGTACTACTGCCGGAATAAAAGGCAGTGGTGGTTTTAAGAAAACCACTCAGGGGAAAAAAAAGAGAAGAAAAAAACCCCAATCCTATCCTGTTTTTCCTTATATCATATCTATGTTTGGAAACTTCCTCCCTAAATATTTAATGAAGGCAGAATGGGGTTTGAAAAACAGCTGGAGGACATTGATCTACACATTCCAATTTGTTTATGTATAAAACATGCATAAAGGATTAAATGCTGCTTAACAGTTTGTCTGCTTTCAGCTGCTTTCATGCCTCTGCTTTGCTATAGCACCAATCCATGTCAGAAGATACCCTAGAGGGCTTTTAAATAATAAATAGGTTCCTTTGGAGGATGGCTTTTTTTTTTTTTTTAATCTAATATTAATTGGCACACAAAATGGTAATTATACCTACTCTAGAAATAAGCTGTGTCATTCATTCTTCCCTGGTCAATGGCATTTGCCCTGTCTCACAGTAGCTGTAGGAGCATGAGAGACCAGAACTAAGGTTGGGAGTGACATCAGACTAAATTAAGGACTCATGCATTTATGTATCAGTATGAAACGATGCAAATGAATTTATAATATATGAATGATTTATCAGGAAGCCGTTTTGATGCCTTTCTGTTGCATGTGGCTAATATGGTGAACAAGTCAGTTCATTGATTCCAGTTCAGATTCCTGGTTCAGCTGTCATTCTGAAAAGACTGTTTTAAAAGCCTGAATTTTAAGTATTTTGGGTTTGATTTGTTGGTGGGGTTTTTTTATTTTTTTTTTTTTTTTTTTTTTCCCNTTTTTTTTTTTTTTTTTTTTTTTTTTTTTAGCCTACAGAGGTTGATTCACCTCTATCAGTCTGTATGATTTGCTAAGCAACAAATATGAGTGGCTCTGCTTACAAACTAAATGCTGAAAATGGTCTCTTCAAAATAATACACTGCATTTCCCGCTCATCTAATCCTATTTTACACAGAGGCACACAAAATATACTGGAGGGGCTGGTAATTTTAAAAGATAGGCAGCTGCCCATGCTACAGAAGGTCACAAGCACAAGCTGTATAGAAAGAACCAAATAAGTCACCTGTCACTCAGCAGTGGCAAAATTCTAATTCACAATGGCCTAAAATCTAAAACTTCAGTTTTCCTGCAGATATGCCACTGATAACTGACAGCTCCGTAGCATAGCATGGGGGTAGGTTTGTAGATAAGATCAAAACAGTTCTAGCAGAGATGTGAGCTTCAGTCTTGTGTTGGATGTGCAAGATTTCTTATCTCCCAATGTCTCCAGCATTCTTGGTTCACAAAGCAAGCCATGCCAAGTTTCACAATTGAATCCTATGACATAGAAAAGCACCATATGGTCACATTCTTTATTCTTATCTCAGCTGTCACCATGAGTCCAAGGTCTTTTCATATCCAGTATCAGACAGTAAGATCAGCAGAGTTAAAACTGAGCACTCTGATATCTCTAATGGGATATGTTCTGGCAACACAGGTAGTCCAGGCACTTAACATAATGATCCATTGTAACTCACACCAATATGCTTGAAGAGAAACTTCAAGGAATAAAGAGAATAAAGAGTTAAAAATGTATTCATTTAGCATTCTATGTTACCTTTCTATTGAGGAAAGAAATACTCTTGTAGCTTATACTGCTGCTAGAAAAAGTCACAGGAGAAAGAAACCAGGTCTCTCATGAGGTATTTCACAAGTTACAAATGTAAGAGTGAAAAACCCGTGAAAAATATGGACTGTAAGAAAGATTTTCTAATGAAATCCCTAGAAAATCCCAGCACAGGGCAGCATTTGATTAACTGAAGGCTGAACTACCTCAACTGATCAGATGTGCTTTCAAGTGTTCGAGTTACTGACACAATGGAAACAAATGCTTACCACTGATCAAATGGCTGTGACTTAGAGTGCAAATCTTGTCTCTTCAATCCTTTTTTCTTATTTCTAGTTTTGTGGTATTCTTGGGTAGTTTAGGTCAAAATTATATTTATTTTCACTAATTAGCAGAAGAAATGCACATCCATCTCTGACCTAAAGGTGGATTTAGGGACATAAGGAAAAAACAAAAGGAAATCGAAAACTACCAGAAGATAAGAATGTTGAATCATTCACTTGGTAAATAGAAATGGCATACTGTCTGCACTAGAAACACAAGGGCACATGCAAGAAAGAAGTTGGTTCAATTTATGTATCTTTTAGAAGCTTTATTGGGCCCTTCTCCTCCCTCTACGAAATGCCACCTGACAAACTTAGACAGAGAAGTGAAATTATTTCTCCAATGTCAAGAGAAAGCTTATATAGGAACTTAGAGCTCAGGTTGTCCTACAGATAGAGTCCATCAGCTAGTTACATAAAAGTTTTGCCTACCCAGAAAATAGCTCACAGTACTATGTCTGGGTCAGAAAAACAGCTGAGCATTTAGGTTTTAATTTTCCACAACATAATTATTTGAAAATGAGTCCTGGTTTGTCACTGTTATTGTAGCTGCTGCGTTGTCTCATTGCCTGTGTTCTCCACCACTTGTTGCTGGCTGTAAGCTGACAAAAGCAACAACACACTTTGGATTGAAGCAGGTGCTCTTTATTCTAGGCCAGTACAAAGCGTGAGGACCAGTGACCAAAGGATAACAATGACCAAAAAACCCATACAAACAATGCATTAGCATAATCTAGAATAGCCCACTCATTAATATGCATTATAACCTGTAATTCTCTAACCAGATGTCCCTTATCTTTTACTCCCCTGTGGGAAGCAACCTGGAGCTGTGGGAATGAAGGACAAATTCTTGTACACAGCTCGTTATTTTTCTCTGGAACACGTTGCATTCCCATACTAGTTCCTTTCACATGGGAAGGAGATGACAGGTGTCATTGCTTTCTCATTTGTAGACTGAGATAACAGCTGCCTTAATCTTAGTCAAGATGCATTTATAACTAAGCTACAAAGAGACACTTTGGTTGCCAGAGTGCATGCTTCCTCACTCTTCCAACCTTCTGTACCCAGCTCTTCCAAGATACAAGTCCCATGGCCATCCATGTCTGAACACATTTCAACTCAGTAGCTCTCTAGCCTCCATCCATGCACATTCTGCACACCTCACCTTGAATTCACTGCTGTTGCACACAGCCTTGACTCCAGCCCTCACTACTCTTGAGCATAGTTCCCGTAGGTCTTTTGTTGTGCGTGCCAACCTTCAGCAATGCTTAGGTCAGCTAGGTACAAATGTTTAGGAACCTGAATCTTTCCTATGAAAAAAAATATTTAAGGAATTTAGGATCATTTAATTAATGTTATCTCTTGAGGACTATCAGGTGCTTACACAAAAATCATTGCAAATCTCAGCTATCCCAAGATCAAGATAGGCTTTGGATCTTGCCCTAAGTTAATTTGAAAAACAAAATAATAATTTTATTTTTTTAATTCTTCTTTTCAAAGTACTAAATATAGATGTATAAACAAAATCCTCAGCTAGATAAAGATAGCAGCACACAGATGGCATAAAAACTAAAGCATTTAGCAAGTTCTGAGACAGGCTGTACGCACATAGACTTCGTATTGCAGCTTGTTGGCAACTAATCTATTTCACCAACGGTTAAAATCACATTCAGTCTTGTAAGTTATCTAACTCTATTAGTGAATAAATATTATAATTACATCTCTGTGATTCTTCTATGAAATCTGTGTGGCTTTTTCATCCCAAAATATTTACATTTTATTTTGTGGGCAAGCAATTTCTCTCTTTCAAAACACTTTGCTGGGTGCCTCTCTTTCCTGTATACACATTCACCCAGCATGAACACTTGTTAAGACCTGAGAATTTGGGGACTAGGATTGCTGAGGTAGCAGATGTTTTTCAGTCTGACTCTCTTCTGCCAGATAAATATCATTATCCAGAGTACATTTGGGATTAGATGAGAGAGAAAGAGTTCCTTCTAGGCTTTCCAGAACTGATGAGCTAAATTCTCCTGTTCACTAACTAAACTGGCTATGCCTGCCTTTGTGCAAGGCAGGGAAAATTTGTGTTCAGAGAAAAGCCTAGTTCTTTAAGTCTGTAGTAGAAAAAAAAACTTGACAATTTAATGACAATATTTTTAACTAAAAAAAAATATTAATATTAGGAATGTTTAATATTTTAACGTCCTTATATTAGTTAATGGAATTTAAAAGCAGAAATCTCAAGATCTTTATAATGAAACATAATTATTTTTTTAATATACGTATTACGAGTTTTCTTATTTCCTGCTTATTCTCTTCCTAGCCCATTCTCTGCATTAAATTTGGAAACATTTCAGTAAGAGAACATGAAGGAAAAAATAAGTCAGGAAAGGGGAGAGGAGAACTGAAAACCAAAAAGGGGGGAAAATGGAAATCTTGAAGTATGGTCCGTGTATTTTATATTTTTATATATCTATAAGCATATAAAAAGTTACAGAAAGAACTGAGAACTTGGAAAGCACCCATACTTTTTTTTTAACCTTTTTTTTTTTTTTTTAATTCAGAAGGCTTCAGGAGTTTGCAAAAAGCTGGTAGGACGCCATTTTTAAAATATGTATATGGAACTACTTGCATAATGACAGGTCTGTCAGGTTCACTTTGGTCCTGAGCAAAGTATTAGAACACTGGTACATGACTCAATAAAGAATTAACAAATGTTGAAATAATAAATGCCAATGAACAGTCTTCTATAAAACAGATGTGATACTCTTCTATGATGTGTTTCAGTAGAAAATTTCAGCAAGACATTTCACTTGCTACCATGCAGCCACTTATTTAAGAATAATGTACAATCAGTACAACATGCTAATTCATATTTCTGAATGTTTATAAGAATTCATCATTAAATGTTTTAAAACAAAATAATAAAATATTTGGAATGTTGGGTCAGCCCAGCAGTCCACATAGCCCAGCATCTTCTTCCTAATTGTAGTGAGAAGAAAACAGTCCAACTCCACACCATTCTACAGGAGGACTCAGGACTCTTCTTGGCATCACTACTGCTGATACTTTTTAAAGAGTGACTTGTGTGAAAACATGTATCTGTCACTGACACAATGCAGATGATGCAAGGATCAGAAGATTGGTATATTACAATTAAAGGAGAATATAAAAAAAAAAAAAATTACTGGAAGATGAGCCTTACAGTGAAAGATGCAAATAAACCAGTATATTTAAGAGTAGCTTGAGGGGATTTGCATTGGACTCAACATCACTGGTAATTCTGAAGTCCAGACTAGAATTTTTCCCCTGAAAGTTATATTCTCCTACAGACAGGATTGAAATCTGGGTCCCTCAATGCTTATAAGCAAGATAAACTCAGCACATCAGTGAGTATATTTTATGAAACGGATATAGGCATTTGGAAACCATGTCTGCACTTTTAAAATTCTGACACATTTCTTGAGTGTTCTGGTAGTTAGCTGGTACCTTGAAGAAGAAAGGAATGAAAAAGAAAAATAATGGAGACAGAGTTATAAAATGGAAAGAGGGAAGGAAGGGAAGAGAAAAAGAAGAAACATCACTTTCCCCCCTAAATCTTACCTAAACTTTTGGTATTTTTTTTTTAACATGTACATAGTAAAAGTCTTTCTCCCCCTTCTTACCAAAGGACTGAAGTGCTCCTCATTAATCTCTAGCTTTTTGGAGGTTATCACTTTATCTTTTTTTGCTTATCTTCATTGTGGAACTCAATTACAATGACCACATTGGCATGCCATGAATCGCACAGGCAGAACACAAATCAATGTAACTGGTACATTTAGTTATAGTGGATGTTTCAGAGAATAGAGCTAGTGAAAATACATTAATAATTTCAGAAAAGAGAGAAAGAGAGTGAGATTTCCTTCTAGAGACTTTTTTTCCCAGTATAGGACATTGCTTTAAGAAACTTTTGTCAATTTTGAGATTAAAATATAGTCCTTTCTGGCCTTTCCCTAGTGAAGACTTTTGATGCATAATGGTTAATAATAAAAATAAAATTAAATGCTTAATTAGATGAGACTGATTCCAGATAAGATAAGGAATTCAAATTCAAAATGAAAATTGTCCTTGAAGTGCTGCTCAAGAGTAAGTAGACCTGTCAAACCTTTGGATAACATTGGTGCTACACAGATGATTTAAGTTATAAAAGCATTTCAGGATTGATTACCATTGGATGAGAGATGAACTCAAAGAACTGCTTTATATTAAGATCAGATTTTGTCCTTTCAATAAAACAGTTCTGAACAGCCTCAGTGAAGTTTGTAATATAATCCTCTAGCATAAGACCATGCTTTATTACTTTTCTGAGTTGCAGAAAGTATTAGTGGAACAGAAGTATGGTTTTCAAAAGGAAAGATGAGCTGATAAAGTAGATAAATTATTTTCCTTCCTATTTTTCTCAGCTCCTGGAACAATAGGAGAATTTTTGAACCAAACTTCTTGTTATTTTTACTTTTATTTTTAAGAAGTGAATTTATTTTTTTTAGTGATTAAAAGAAAAAAGAAAAATCTCTCTGCATATAGAAGCCAAGCATAAGTTTTCCAAGAATCAGCCAAACACTTTTATTACATTTCTCAAGTCTCTTTAAAAATAATTGATTAGACAATAAACATAAAAAGTACATTAATTATAATGTGAGAAAAATTTTACTGCAGCCTCCAACTTGACACATTTTTCTTCCACAAAAGCTGCTAAATTGCTATGAAAGAATTTGATATTGCTTGTAATAAATCTTAAAACCTAAGCTGTGTAGATATAAAATGACAAATTTAACTGCATTTATATTAAAGCAATTTTCTGCCCATCAGAGAGATGAGAAAATTAATATGTAAACCATTAACTTATAGTCAGAAACAGTGTGCACTGAAACTGAGATGAGGATTTTTGGGATGTTATCTCTTACATTATATTGCTTTCTCAAAAGGAAAACGCTTACCAAAAATTACAATCATTGCATTTAAAGGAGGCTCATTTGAAGAATATATACTTTGAAGGAAATCATCCATGAATAACAGGGCAGTTACATTTACAAACCCTTAATTTTAAGGTTTTGGTTTGGCTTGGGTTTTTTTTGTTCCAGTAGCCAGCAAGCAGGTCAGTGTATTTCCAGTGCAGATGTCAGCAAACACTGGTACACAGTGTAGTGTTAGCACTCTGTTGTGACCCTTGCTCTTGATCAAAATAAAGCTGCCTTGGAGAAATTACACATACTGTTTTAGAAGCTTGATGTGTTCATCTTTTTTATGTATTCAAAGCAGATGTGCTTCTTCTTTGTGCTAACCCTCACTTACCTTCATCCCTCCATGCATTCTTGTCTGCCTTAGCTTTCTTTTGGGTCTCATGCACGCACCACCACTTTCCATAGGAGCTTAACATGACTGTTAATGAACCAGAGGCCCCTTGCCCTGAGCATCCACCAGCGTAGCTTAGCTTCCAAGACTGAAGCTATAGATCATTATAGATTTCTCATACTATTCCACTTAGAAGGAAAGATTCAGAATTTCCTGGCCTTTCCCACTGTGCCCCTGCCCTCCTTTGTTTTTGTTGGCATTTCAGCATGGTGGCATTGAAGCAGATACCCAGCTGGGAGGTAGACAGGTTACTCCATCCTTCCCAGAAACCAATTTTAAAGTGACCCC
>VWZI01020248.1:5069-23870 GCA_013396835.1 Psilopogon haemacephalus | reverse complement strand
TGGCACTAAGTGCTCCATCCAGTCTTTTCTTGAACACCTCCAAAAACGGTGACTCCACCACCTCCCTAGGTAGCCCATTCTTCTCTGTGAAGAACTTCTTCCTAATATCCAGACTGCATCTCCCCCAGCACAACTTGAGACTGTGTCCTCTTGTTCTGTTGCTGGTTGCCTGAGAGAAGAGACCAACCCCCACTTGGCTACAGTCTCCCTTTTGGTAGTTTTAGACAGCAATGAGTTCACCCCTGAGCCTCCTCCTATCCAGGCTAAACAGCCCAAGCTCCCTCAGCCTCTCCTCTTAGGGCTTGTGCTCCAGGCCCCTCACCAGCCTTGTTGCCCTTCTCTGGACACATTACAGTACCTCAACATCTCACTTGAATGAAGGGACCAGAACTGGACACAGTACTCGAAGTGTGATCTGCTCAGTGCTGAGTACAGGGGAAGAATAACCTCCCTTGTTCTGCTGGCCACCCTATTCCTGATACAGGCCAGGTTGCCATTGGCTCTCCTGGCCACCTGGGCACACAGCTGGCTCATGTTCAGCCTACTATCTACCAGCACCCCCAGGTCCCTCTCTGTCTGGCTACTCTCCAGACACTCTGTCCCCAGCCTGCAGTGCTGCCTGGAGTTGTTGTGCCCTACACTTAGCCTTGTTAAATCTCATCCCACTGGCCTCTGCCCACCTATCCAGCCGGTCCAGGTCCCTCTGCAGGATCCTCCTACCCTTCAGCACACCAACACCTGCTCCTAACTCGGTGTCATCTGCAAACTTACTGTTGATGGACTCAATTCCCTCATTCTGGTTATCAGTAAAGATATTGAACAGGATCAGGCCCAGCACTGATCCCTGGGGCACACCACTAGTGACTGGTTGCCAGCTGGAAGTGGCACCATTCACCACTACTCTCTGGGCCCAGCCCTCCAGCCAGTTCTTGACCCACTTCAGAGTGGATCTGTCCAAGCCACGAGCTGCCAGCTTTGCCAGGAGCTTGTTGTGGCAGATAGTGTCAAAGGCATTGCTGAAGTCCAGGTAGACTACATCCACAGCCTTCCCTGCATTCATCAGGCAGGTCACCTGATCATAAAAGGCAGTAAGGTTGATCAGGCAGGACCTGCCCTTCCTAAACTCATGTTGTCTGGGCCTAATTCCTTGACCATCCTGTAAGTGTTGTGTGACTGCAGTTAAGATGACCTGTTGCATAACCTTGCCTGACACTGAGGTCAGGCTGACAGGTCTGTAATTTCCTGGTTCCTCCTTCCTGCCCTTCTTGTGGATGGGCATCACATTGTCCAGCTTTCAGTCTTCAGGGACCTCTCCAGTGAAAGCTAGGTGTCCTGGTACGGGTGTGACAAACACCCTAGAATTGGTCCAATCCCTGGAGTCTCACCTCCCCCTCCTGTAATAAGGTCCAGGAGGGGTTGAGGGGCAGGGGCACACCACGTGGCTCTGGGACCCAGGGAGACCTCGAGGTGCACGTATGCATGGGGCTATTTTTGAACCAATTGGTCAGTTAGAGAATGCTGGATACCTATTGGTCAGTTTCATGTGCCCCCTAGGGTATTTAGGAGGGCACAGCGACTGTTAGAGTTTCTTCTCCATCTCCCCTCATCCTGTGAGGAGCTCAAGCGTCAGTGCCCGCCGTTCTCGGCCACGAGCAGCAGCAAAGGCAACAGGCAGCAAGCATCGCAGCTTATAGCCAAGGCGGCAAGGCAAAACCCTTTCTTTCTTCTTCTTTCTATCCGAGGATAAGTCGGTCCTTCTTTCTTTCCCTTTCTTTCAGGAAGAGGCATTGTTTCCCTTCGTGCTTCGCGGGCATTTATAGGCGCAGTCGGGATCTGTTTTATATGTAGTCTCTCTGTTTTCTAAGTTCTGACTGTTAAACTGTTTATCTGGCGTTTTGAGCAACTCGTGTGTTTGTTTTCTGCCAACCATGAAATCCAAAGAACCCCGGGGGCACCAGGACCCCCCTCCACGGGATATCGCTCCTAATTAAACGATATCTCGTGACACTAGGGCTGTGGATAGATGACAGAGAGTGTCTTGGCCAGCTCATCTGCCAGCTCTGTCAGCACCCTAGGGTGGATCCCATCTAGTTTCAGGGTAAAATCAGGGTTTTCTCCAAGTCTGTCCCTTCTGTCTCTACCCACAGCCACGTCACTTCAATGCCATTTACAGGCATCCACAAGCTAGCTGTTGGAAGATCTCTCTCCTCTTCTTTTTACACCTGATTTTATAATTTGTTCCCCAACTTTCTTTTACCAAGCCCTCCTTTCTGTTGGTGCTGCATCTTCTTTTTTCTCTTTCCTTGTAAGCAACTTACTCCTAACTACTTTTCCCTATTGGTCTGATTTATACTATTTCCCTGTACAGCTTTGGTATTTCTATCAGTGGAATTTCCATCTGTAGGCAGTTTCAAGCTCAGTAGTGTTGCAGCTATCTAGATGAGGTCAGCCTTGCATTTCAAGACCCCTTTGCAGATCTTTGTCTATATCGTTTACATTTTATGCCTTCTGGACAGCTTAGTCAAATTAAGCATCAGCAACCATTACACACATGAACTTCTGTAGCAGAGCAGTAGAGTAACCTGTTTTATACTGACACAGTAACTTTGCACTTAAAAAGTCTTAATCACTCCTCTGGTTCCCTTCAGAGGTGAAGATTTCTAGTTTTAAGGCTTACTGTTCCATCAGGACCTATTGCTCATGCTATACTTAAGTGTTTGGCTAACATAAATCTGTTTTTGTGAATGGTCAAGTCCTCATTTTCAGTGGAACTTCTTTCAATCAGTGTCCTTTGGAAGTGCCTCTAAAGGATTAAGAAGCCTGCTTTTAACCCATTAGAAAACATATTATTTTCATGTTTATTCAAAGCAAAGGGACATCACTGATAATCAGAAAATCCCAGATATTTTGCTTGCTAATTCTTTCCTTTTGTTGCTAGACAATATCCACTAAGTATTTTTAGCCTTTTTGTTCTGTGAAGGATGCAGAACCAGCTTAAATATTGGAGCAGAAATCCGGTTGTGACATACCATAGATAACTGAATTTACAGATAAATTGCAATGCAAAGATGCACTGTGAAAATACATATTTACACTATGAAATTTACCACTCCCGAAAGCTGTTATCAGTGGCCAGTTAGAAGTTGGACTGTGTAGAAAGCTTATTTTTTGAGGGTCACTAAATGTAATTATGTGTATAAGACCCTTGAGTTGACTGTCGATTGCTGGAGTTGTGAAATACCACTATTTAATTCATATGTAATGCTTTCTAGTGGTACAAAGATGAGTCATAGATGAAAGGTTTGGACAGATGGGCCTTTACTGATTGCAAAAGTGAAGGGCTGACATCCTTCAATGCATGTATTTAGCATAAACTTCATTTTTCTGTGATCTGCATGGCATAGTTGCTGGTATAGATGTTTAAGTTATATTTTATCCTAAATGGAATTTGTTGTTGCAATAGCTTTTTTTGGCTGTCCAGACAGTGATACAAGTGATTGATTGTATAAAATGGGGCAACTGTGGTTAAAACTATTAAAAATAGTATTTTGAAGTCACTTTTTAAAAAATACTGAGCCCTCATATTGTAACCAGGATGTTCAATTGTTGTTCTAGGCACAAGCAGATCTTCAACACCAGCCACCTTAGCCTCTGACCCAGCTACTTGTCCCATCATTCCTGGATGCGAAACAACCATTGATATCTCCAAAGGGCGAACTGGTCTTGGTCTGAGCATTGTTGGAGGAGCAGACACTTTGCTGGTTGGTTATGAAAATACATGTCACTACAGGGAAAGAACAAAAATTAAAATATCTGATAGATTTTTTAATTTGTTTTTTTCCTCCAACATTTATAGAAAGATACAAATTCAGAGATCAAAAACAGACACAACCAAAAACAGAGGGTGCACTTTTACAATGAAGGCTATAAATTGAATCTTCTAGCAATTTGCTAATCATGCTGGGTTTTTTTGGCACTAATCACAGAAACATTTAGGTTGGAAAAGACCCTTGGGATCATCAAGTCCAACTGATAACCCTGTTCTATAACATTCACCCATATTCCCAAGCACCACATCTAAACAACCTTTAAAAGCATCCAGGGTTGGTGACTGAACCACATCTTTGGGTAGCCCGTTCCAGTGTCTGACCACTCTCTGTGAAAGAATTCTTCCTAATGTCTCATCTAAACCTGCCTTATTGCAGCTTGAAGCTCTTCCTTCTTGTTCTATGACTAACTACCTGTGAAAAGAGACCAGCACTAATCTCTCCACAAGGACTTGCAGGGCATGGTGAGGTCTCCCCTCAGCATCCTCTTTTTCAAACTAAATAGTCCCAGCTCCCTCAGATGATCTTCAGAAGATTAATTCTCCAGGCCCTTCAACAGCTACATTGCCCTCCTCTGTACTTGCTCCAGCACAGAATTACAGAATCAATGAGGCTCGAAAAGACTTCTGAGATCAAGTCCAGCCTATAACCTAACGCCACAACATCAGCTAAACCATGCCACCAAGTGCAGCACCTTGACATCTCTCTTTAGGTGCCCAAAACTGAACACAGCACTCAATGTGTGGCCTCACCAATGCCAAGTACAAAGGGACAGTCACCTCCCCACTCCTGCTGGACACAGCATTTCTTATACATGCAAGGATGCCATTGGCTTTCTTGGCCACCTGAGTACACTGCTTGCTCATATTCAGGTGCTTGTCTATTAGAACCTCCTGGTCCCCTTCTGTGAGGCAGCTTTCCAGCCACACTTCCCCAGGCCTGTAGCTTTGCATGGGCTTATTATGACTCAAGTGGAGGAGCCAGCACTTGACCTTACTGAATTTCACACAGCTGACCTTGACCCATCAACTTGGCCTTTTCAGATCCCTCTGTGGAGCTTCATTACCCTTGTTCAGATCAACACTCACACCTGACTTGGTGCTATCTGCAAACTTACTGATGACAAACACTTATGTCTTCATCAGAATCATCAATAAAGATGTTAAACAGAAATGGCCTCAATACTGAGGCCTGAGGAACATCACTTGTGACTGGCCTCTGCCTGGATTTAACTAGATTGACTCTTCTGGCCCTTTTGCCCAGCCAGTGCTTTATCCAGCAGAGCCTGTGCTCATTCAAGCTGTGAGCTGCAAGTTTGTCCATGAGAATTCTGTGTGGATAAGTGTCAAAGGCTTTTCAAAAGTCTAGTTAGACAATATCCACAACCTTTCCCTCATCCAATAGTCAGATTAGCTTGTCATAGAAGATCAGGTTAGTGAGGCAGGACCTGCCCTTCATAAACACATGCTGACTGGGCCTCATCTGTATGGCTCTCCTAGTTTTCTCCCTACATAACGACACTATATGTAGTCCTAATGAGAGGCCTGTCCCCTCTTCCACAGGCTATAGACTCTCCTTTTTTTCTTGAGGTCTAGCCAAAAGTCTCTGTTCAGTCAGGTTGGACCCCTTCCCCTCTGACTCCTTTTTTGGTGGACCCATATGCCTTTAAGACTTCCTTCTTGAAGTATGTCCAGCCTTCCTGGACTCCTACAGCCTGATGAATTAGAGTAGGAATTTTCAGTTGTTCTTGATTCAAAGGAGGGGCATGTTATTTCAGCATGTGATTTTCTTTTTTCACTTGTCCACAGGGAGCAATCATTATCCATGAAGTATATGAAGAAGGAGCAGCATCTAAAGATGGGAGGCTGTGGGCTGGGGATCAGATACTAGAGGTGTGGTGGTTTTTTTATTCGCTGTACTTATCATTTGCTAACTAGACATGTTCTATTTGTCTTCTGAAAGGTCCTGCAGACTTCATTGTTATGTGCTTTCATTTTGTATGCTTTCATTGCAGGTGAATGGAATTGACCTCAGGAACGCCACACATGATGAAGCAATAAATGTCCTCCGACAGACTCCCCAAAAAGTTCGTCTTACTGTGTACAGAGATGAGGCCCAGTACAAGGAGGAAGACATGTATGATATACTCAATATAGAGCTCCAAAAGAAGCCTGGCAGAGGCCTTGGTCTGAGTATTGTTGGGAAAAGGTATAAGTGTACCAAGCATAATGGCTGGAATTTGATGGGCATGTTTATGTTTTTGTTTGGTTCTTGTGCTCAGATTCTGGAGACTTGAAGGCCATTTATATATCATTACATTATTTTTAGTTCCTGAGCTAATTTGCCATTCCTAGAGGAACTAGCCAAGTGTTACTCAACAGAAAAATAAGACAATGTTTGTTGTGTGTCCAATAGCAAACTGTAAAAATGGCCCTCAAACAGTACTATAATGCAAAATCCGTCTGTGTATTTGCAGAAGTGATACAGGGGTGTTTGTGTCAGACATCGTTAAAGGAGGAATAGCAGATACAGATGGGAGATTAATGCAAGGAGACCAGATATTGACAGTGAATGGAGAAGATGTTCGACATGCTAACCAGGAGGCTGTTGCAGCTTTACTAAAGGTATTGTGAAAAGAGTCACAAAGTCAGGTCTTGAAAAGTTCCTAAAGCTTTGTTGCTTGTTTTTTTTTTTTTTTTTTTTTTTTTTGCTTGAGATGCGGGCTAGGGGACAAAGATTAGAAAGGGGAGGTAGGAGCACTTTATTCTGTATTTACAGCATGTGTCTGTAAATGAGAATGGCAGAACTGGGTCTCTATTCTGACAGTGAACTCAGTATTCTCTTCTGGGTTGATACCAGTTTTCCATTCTTACCTAATAACTTTATTTTATCTAAAGATACTCTTTTTCTTCTTAAGTTTCTTACATCTCCTCTAAATGTTCTTTTGTGTGTCAAGTTTCTTGCATTTTGGCAAACAGTTTGGAGCATCTAATTGAAGATTCTCATTTACCACTTTTACATTGATATTTTATGTGCTTCATCCCACTCAGGAGCACTTGTTAAACCATTGTCCCAGCCCTGAGGAATGAGAAGTTTAAAATAACTGAGATGTATTATTGTTAACAATTCTGTTACAATCCCTATTTTTATATCAATTTACAGTCACTATTTTTACATCAATTATCACTTGTGTTTCCATTCACAAGTAAAATGTGGGAGTGAATTGTTGAACTGCCTGAAATTAATTTTGCTAGAAAATTACTTGAAATCTTTCTAAAATCCCCATGTGGTTTAAGTAGCATGAAACCACTAGAATGTGTTCTTGACCTGACAATTCTGCCTATTCTTGCAGTGTTTCTTTTATCCCTAAAACGTGAAAAACTGATATTCTTTTCCCTCATTTGACTTATGGATTTCAGGAAGAGATACAAAGTTATAGTGAAGCTAAATATGGATTGTTTTATTCACAAATTCAGTTGGAAAGTATTACCTCCCACTTTCACACATTATAAGTTTAAAAACTCATTTGTGGGTCTGCCTCTTATGTGAAGATGTGGTAATTTTAGATACATAGATTACTTCCTCAGTTTTCCATTTTTTGATATGAGTTGTCCCAATCTTTTGATATGAGTCAACTCTTACAAGCCCAAAAGAAGAGTTTTGGCTAAGCTTTGCTCAAGTCTTTCCCAGGAGACAGAGATATCAACATGAGAAAATAAAGGCAATTTAGTAATAAATCTCTTCTGGTGTCAACCATAAAAGAACAGCAACCCTGTTTGAATGGATAGGACCTGTTGCTGGGTTTAGTGAATTGATCTGTGTCTTACTGGGAATTTTCTGGAAGATACATGAACCTCTCTTAGGATAATACAGCTAAAGCACAATAAGTAAAAGCAAACTTTTGTTAATTTCTTTTGATATGGGAGTTCACACTAACAGCTTCCCAGTGGAAGACAAAACAGTAACAAATCTTCTAAATGTCTGTGTTTGAGTGTGTAATGGTTAGGTGTCTTCTTTTGACAATAATTATTTTGGAAGTCCAGTTTTCTAGATGTTGATTTTAAGTTTTCTGTTTCCAGAATTAGCCTAATGTCTTGCTTTCTAAGTGTTTGATGGCAGGGTGAATTTTCTAATTACATGTGGACACGTAAATACATAATGGAGTAATTGAAAGCTTAAAAAATAGTGGAAGTATTTTCTATGTGCAAATAGTCTCTGTATTTCCCAGCTTCCTGTTAGGAGTCAGGCGTGGGAAGGTTGCTTAAACTGCAGATTTCTTTAACTACGTCACTATGGATCCAGAGTAACAGATAACTTCCAGAGCAAGAGTAAAATGCGTAAATACCAGTTTAAATGTCATGTTCAGAATCACATCAGCAGAAATAATGACTAATACTTCAAGGTGTTTCACTGTTTTCAGTCATAACTGCAAACAGTCACTTTCACTACGCCTTTAAAAGTGCAGTCTTGGAAATACATGTTGACGTTACATTTGAGAATCCAAAACTACTCCTTGTTAAGTGAAAAGTAAAATAACTAGTTTTACTGGGTAATTTTTACATCTGTATCACTGTTCAGTCTTGAATATCATGGTGTACTTTGCGTGACTCTTACTCTGTAATGAGCTCTGTCTGCTCAGTGCCTGTGGGAGGGCTGCTAGCTCATTCTTTTTCTCTCCATACTTTTTTCTTCTTCTACCACCTAAGAAGAGACTTAAATACTGTCATAAACAGAAGAGATGTCTTATGAGTGACTGGTTCTTTAGTGTTCACTAGGTACAGTAAGACTAGAGGTTGGAAGAATAAAAGCTGGTCCATTCCACTCCGAGAGGAGAACGTCCCAGAGCAGCCAGGTGTGTAACTGTAAAGCTCTTTTTGTTTGGAAGAAATAATAGTTAAATAATGAAGGCAAATAAAGAGAATTTGGTTTATGATGACAGTGATTTTCCACAAACCTTATCCAAGATGAAGCAAAGTTGGTTTTACCTACATTTCATATTTATGTTAACCCT
This sequence comes from Psilopogon haemacephalus, assembly GCA_013396835.1. Classification (NCBI taxonomy): domain Eukaryota; kingdom Metazoa; phylum Chordata; class Aves; order Piciformes; family Megalaimidae; genus Psilopogon; species Psilopogon haemacephalus. The sequence goes on along the minus strand of VWZI01020248.1, from coordinate 15,032 downwards.
TTATAGGTTCACTTTACCATATTGTATCTGCTAAATACATGGTCCAGACAAAAATGTCTCTGTGATCCATAGTCAGTTCTTTCATGGCTACAGCCTGGGAAGCAGAGAAAGCAACATCAGAAGTTGGAGTGGACTTGAAACTTCTTTGTTATTTCAGGAGAACTTGGCATGCTTGGCAAGTGTTGTTTCAGGAAATGTAATGAATTTCACCACTTCTTACAAATTTATGCTTTATAGCGGTCATTAGAAGCAGGTAACTTGAAGCCTTTCCAACAGACTTCTCTCAGGTTTATTTTAGTTTTAGTCAAGTGCTGGAGTTTACAACCTTGCATCAATTCCTGCATTTGAATACATCCTCCATGTGATCACAGCTCACATCGTGATTCTCTTCAGTAGAAGCTATATTTATGAGAACTCATAAATTAACGTAGAACTTTCTCTCATCATACACTGAGTGTGCAGATTATGAAGTACTGAGATAAATAATTTTAAGACAAACCATAATTAAACAGTTTCGTGTAAGCAGGTTAAGACTAGACAAGATTCAAATGTTATACTTGCTTCAGAATGGGTAATGCCAAGCAAGATGAAACCATTCAGGCTCTGCACAGTCTTAATCCAAGTTGTTTAATAAGAAACAGATCACAGTGTTGAGTGTTTTGAAGTCTCTGACAGTCAGTGAACTATTCTCACTGGGAGCCAAGTTGTTCCTTTGCATGGCTGTGTGGGTATTGTGAAAATCTTTTCTGGAAATTGTGCTGATGAAGCTGAGCAGAGAGCCTAATTTTCAGGTGACGCAGTGAGTGAATGCAAGAGTACACATGATGATTTATAAATATCTGCTGTCCCTACCTTGATAATCATGGCTGACTTGAACACCAGAAGATCTCTTGATCTCTTGAGCACAGTCTCAACTTCAGAAGCAGCACCTCAAAGTTGTAGATACATTATCTTTGTTGGTCTACTGATGTGGTCACAGCCTGCTAGTGACTGAGAAATAAGTGGAGGTTCACTGGTCAGCTTTAACTGGGCACTGAAAAAGTAAAGTAGAGGAAAATCTGCTGAATATCATGGCTTATAGGTTTGTTTCTGTCAATTGGGTGTCTGAAGCTGTTATCTAATCGCAGTCTAACACTGTTTAGGTCAGTGATGGAAGTGGCAGCCTCTCATCATTCAGTTTTCCAGTTTCTGGTTCCAGTGCACCTGAGATACTTGAAAATAGTCTGAAGAAGAACACTGGTAAGGTTTCTTTGGTGCTTTCAGTATTTTATATATGTGAACTGGTAGCTGAGATCTTCCACTTTCTGTAGAATGTTGTCATGATGTGCTGTAGGTGTGAAAGTGATTCCTTAATCATGATAATGCTGAAGAGGTAGTTATGGTACGTCACATATATATATTTTGAATAGCTTCAAATCATGATACCAGTGATTTAAATACTGAGAGTACTGGGAATCTAAGTTGAGCTGTCATTTTCTATTTGATCCAAATATGTCCAGTCAAGCTATATTATTCATAGAAACCCAGATACTGTGTAGTTAAATCAGAATAGATGTGAAATAGCTCTTGTGCTCAAATTTAGAACAAAGTTACTTCTGATCAAAATGCTGCTAGCAAATAATGGGGTTTTCTTTAATTCTATTTGAGTACGTTTAGCATCTTATTCCGAAAGTTATTGAAATGGAGATAATTAGTGATTTTTCACCAATTCTAGAAGTATTTCAACCTTATTAATTTAAATGAGAGCCACTCCTTGAAACGTCTGTAATAAGCTGGTAGAACATTAGAATATTCATACTGGTTTAGATAACTGTAATGGAAGAATTTACTAAAAATGCTGATTTACTTTTTTTCTTTTTAAAATCCATTTGGAAGCAGCTTCTGAAATCCAGGGACTAAGAACAGTGGAAATAAAAAAGGTAAGCTGCAGCATGAAGTGGAATATATCAGGAACTGGTTTTGTAGATGTTGTCAGTAGCTGTGTTTACTGAAAAGAAGTAGACTGGCCTGTGAATCATACTGAGAGAGGAACTGATACAGAGGTTGCTAAATAACTTGCTATCTTTTTAGGTCAAAACTGCATCATCTCCACTACCTATGTTTTTATCACATTTTATGACCTTTTTTGAAAGTAAAATGAAGAAGCATTAGTAAGAGATAATGGAGCCAAATTTTAGTGTTACCAGACTGAGTTAAATCCACAATCTTGATTTAGTGAAGTAGGGGGACTACACCAAAGTCTCAAGCCCATTGATTCGTATTTCTGCTATTTTTTCTTCACACTTTACATGACATCTGCTAGATTTTCAACTGTGAAGTTCACGACACCCCTCATTTACAGGAGTGTGAGATCTGAGTCACAGAGTGATTCTGATTATCCAGAATGCTTGTATTTATTTGACTCTTCCTGGCATATAGTTCACTTGGTTACATGGATTGTATTTAGCCATGCTCTTTTTACAGTACTATTTTGCGGCAGGTTGAGAAATTACCCCTCAAGTAGAATTTACAGAATAGCTCAGACTGCTTGCAAGTAAGGAAAAGCTATATTTTAGAGCAAGCTAAATTTACAATATTTACAGTTACATACAATTCAGAAATAATACAGAAATCCATTCCTCCTCCCTGGACAAAGAAACTTGTAAGGGAGCCAATGCCACCTCCTTCTGTCCCCCCAAATAGAAAACCAGCAAGGCCTCACATGCTGTCAGGAAGAGGTTAGTACACAATGTGGAGGAGTCAGAGAGGCCAAGGAACAGCTACAGAGCCAGAGTCCAAAGCAAAGAGAACTAAATTGTTTATATATTTGCTGATACAAACTTTATAATTAGTTTTCCTCTTACAACCAATGCCCTGCTCTTTCACTCTGTATTTAAAAGAATGTCCAGAAAGTTGCTCTCTCGTTTATAATTTAGAACCAAAATAAAGCATTAGCTCTTAAATTGCTACAATTACTCAATTTACTATAGCAGTTATTGCAGTTAGGTAAAAGGGTGCTGCGTGGAAAAGATTTTCTGTTCTTCAACAATAGGACACTAGGGGGCGCGTAAAGATTAACACTAGCCCTCAACACGCTTAGAGGAGGTCAGTACAGACAATATTAGAAACAAGCAATTCCATCTGTCCAGTTTTGCTTGTGCAGACTTTCTGTGTTGGTGTTAGTGGTCTGATGCTGAATTCTGTAAGTAGTTAGTGTGGTGAAGATAAAGCATCCAACTAAATCAGCAAATTGTCACAGAGCTCTTATGGGAGGAAACATACATTGTGTTCCTTGTGCTTTATTGGTATGCTGCAAAATGTACTAATTTAAAAATGGCTTGAGACATAGGAATTCTGAATTTCATAAGATAGGGGCTTTAATATTTTTTGAGATAATCCTACAATTCTCAATGTGTGTTTTCTTTACAGAAATATCTAATCTCTTTTTTCATGACAATAATAGGGCCCTGCAGATTCCCTGGGAGTGAGCATTGCAGGAGGTGTAGGAAGTCCTCTTGGAGATGTTCCTATATTTATTGCCATGATGCATCCAAATGGAGTTGCAGCTCAGACTCAGAAACTCAGAGTAAGTTAATTGTAAAGAAGGCTGTAAAGATTGCATAGGTAATGCATAGTAAATACTCTAGTCAGGCAATTGATTAGCAGTGTAATGATAGACTTATAAGTGCTTCAGGCTGTGACCACAGTTTTTGCTGTTCAGATTGATGAAACAGTAACTCACGTTGGCAGCACAGTGAAAGGTAATTGCTGAAAGATAGTAACTTTGAGAAGCAAGTCCTGAAGCAATCTTGCATCATCAAGGTAGTTAGCTTGTGAAAATTGAAACTGGAGACAGTAGTTCAGAACTACGAATTCTGTGGGTGAGTTCTGCTGATAAGCATAGTAATCATTCCTGCAACTGTATGTGTTCAGTCTGTTTTCTCTCTCTCATATTTTCTATGCTTACCTGTCCTAGGATTGAGAAAATACTTTTTTAGGGCATGAGTTAAATTGGAATACAGCCTTTACAGGCATATTGTATCCAGTCTGTACCAGTCTGGTTGAATTTGACTCAGTTCTTCATGGAAAATGGACAGGATTATTTGAGGATAAGTCATATAATCGCTGAAGATAATGTACAATCTCAGTCTGTGTATCGTCAAGGATCATGTAAAGTGCAGCTCTTTGTTTTTACATGCTGCATATTTCTAGAGTATTAGGATCAGTTCTGTAAAGCATTACCTTTTTACACTGGATAAGCTAAACAAGTGTAATTTGACAATTGTAATATGGAATTTTTTGTCTCTGCAAGGGATCGCTATGTAGGTCAAAGATGATTTGCCATTGAGAGAGAACATGTGGTGAACAGTTGTTAATTTAATCCCACCTGGCCTGTATCACTGATAAAATCTGGCTAAATGCAGACACACAGATCTGCTGTTGTTGGAAATGACAAATAACTCTCTGTAACTAAACTTACTGTTAGTTAGATTTTCTATAATTTCTTCTGCAGGTTGGGGACAGGATTATTAGCATCTGTGGAACATCTACTGAGGGTATGACTCATTCCCAAGCTGTTAGTCTCTTAAAAAATGCTTCAGGCACTATTGAATTGCAGGTAAAAACTCCTTGGTGACATTTAAAATAATTTCTGAATACTATTTTGCCAGTTGTTACAATGGATTATTTTGGTGTCAGCATTCTCATTACACTGGTTTACAAATTCTGTTTCTAGGTTGTAGCTGGAGGAGAAGTGAGTGTCATAACTGGTCAGCATCAGGATACTCCTACATCCAATCTTTCATTTGCGGGACTAACTTCAACCAGCATTTTTCAGGATGACTTAGGGTCAGTCACTATAAATATACAACCTCTGTAGCCTCTTACTTTAGGTGGAACTCATAAATTCTAGCAAATAATGAATTTATTGTTTGATTTAGTCATGACCGACACATTTAATATACATGGGAGCTGTAGGTCACAGGCTGCCTTCTGTATTTTTCATTATGTGATTTGTCATTCTGCTTTATTTTGCCTACATTGCCTACTCTGCAGAGTTACAGTGTGATTTGATTTCTTCTCTGTAAATACAGCCTTCTTTGTTTCATAGAGCCTTGGTAGCCGAGATAATTGATAGCACACTTTTTTTTTTTTCTCAGACTTAAATAGCAAGGCCTTTTCCACATTGCTACCTGTATTTTCATAATGTGCTTTCTACCACTGGGCTATCAGGAGCATCAAGCTTTTCTGGTATACAAGGTGTATTGCTTCTGGTATATTGTAAGGTACAGCTTTGTGAACAAGTTTTGCTTCAAACTCCGTCATAAATCTGAGACATTTTTGGCCTAGGAATAGGAAAAAAGAGAAAATAGGACATTTTAGTCACACATACAGGGCTCAAAAGAGAGAATGTCATAATTTTTTAGAGTCAAAGTATGTGTGGGGAATTACACCTACAAATGGTCCTGTATAAATGCACACTTATAAATACAGTCAGTCATACTTTAAAGGAGCAGAGAAGCAGCTAAACCTTACAACATAAACTTGGGGCTAATAATGGATTTTTTAAAGAGGTGTAATGGGTAAATGGAGTTTTAAAGTAGGTGTTTGTTATGCAGATTTGAGGTATTGAAGCTGCATCTCTGCTTTGCTAGTAAGCCCAGTGGCACATTGCAGCTGTAACTATGTCGTGAGCTGGTTGGAAGATGTGTTTAAAGTAGCTACCCTTCAGTAATAATGAGGGCACTGGACAATCATAGTGTTTTGCATGAACTAAAATAGTCAGTTTGTTATAGTAAAAGCGTTTGTAGGCCAGTGGAAAGGGATATGTATTGCTGGGGTTGAAAGGAGAAATGTTGTTTTTTTTTTTAATATTCTACTTGTTAGATCAGACAACACTGTAATGTTGAGTTTTTTTAAACTTTTTTCAGAACTCCTCAGTACAAGACCATTACTCTGGATAGAGGACCAGATGGCCTAGGCTTTAGTATCGTGGGTGGCTATGGCAGTCCCCATGGAGACTTACCCATTTATGTGAAGACAGTGTTTGCAAAGGTAAATGTGGATTTATTTAGTCGATCTACTGATCAATTCACAGCTACTACTATTTTAAGTCATGGCCTGAGATTGAAGCCAGAGAATTACCATTTCTCACAGCTTTTCTTCCTCAGTGCAAGTGCTGGTCAAAATGTTCTTGCAGTATTTGAAGAATGTGGTCTTAGTAAGATTCAGAATTTGCAAATGATTTGACTGCATATGCTAGAATCTTCATCTCTCAAAACTAGAGTTCTGTACATGCTTAGGAAAAAAGCCCCCCTTCCTTACATTTACAGTACATTTTGTTCAGGTAGTGGAAGAGACTGAGTCTGAAAGATACACTAAGGTAAAATAATTGAGCTCAGTAGGAATATTGGAAGAAGTTCATATACTGACCCAGATTTGGAAGTTTGGACTGCCCTATGAAAAAGCCCAAGTCAGAGAAAAAATGGAATTTAAAAATCCCAAACTTTTATGGTAAATCAAGGTACAGATTTGGATTTGATTACTGATTTTATAATACAAGTTACTGAAAACTTACTCGGGTTGAAAGTTGTGCTCCTATTGATAGGGTTTAAAAATTCCACTGTCTGGATGAGCAGGGCTAAGAGAATATTAAAAAATCTTGTATATCCAGTTTCTGAATGTTGTGAAACTCAGGGCAGGGCAGAATGCAACACTAGCAGGCTGCATAATGATTGACTGTATTTGAATCATTGACAATTAAAATAGTGTTTCAGGGTTTTGTAGTCTAAGCCCATTTTATGCAGACTGTAAGGACAATATGGCAGGGATTACAAGAAACGCATGAGTCTGCATTTATGTGTTGTGTTTTTTCAGGGTGCAGCAGCAGAAGATGGACGCCTGAAGAGAGGGGATCAAATCATTGCTGTGAATGGGCAGAGTTTAGAAGGGGTGACGCATGAGGAAGCAGTTGCTATTCTGAAAAAGACAAAAGGAACAGTTACTTTGACTGTACTGTCATGAACTGACTGCCCAAAGTGGTTGGGTCAATAAGATTTTATTTACGTTATGCATAGCAAAGAGAATGGGAATGTTTATATAGCCTTCTTGCTCTTACAGCTTCACAGGTCTGTGTCACAACAATGAAGAAAAATAATATTTAACCATATTTTTATATACAGTAGAATTATTTCTGCTATTGTCAAACTATGGGGATAGAGTTACGTCAGATATGGAAAGACATAGATTTTTTTTTTCCTATTAGTATTATAATAAATGCTTGTAAGGCACCTACAGTTTAAAAAAAAAAGTTTGCATTGTTAACCACACAACATAACTGAAATGTTTTGCCAAGAGGCTTTTGATATTTTGAATATGTTAGAAAAACAATAAAGGCACCAGGTCAACAAGGAGGTGGCATGGGCAGCAGTAGTCAGAAAACAGAAATAAGGTTACGGAAGAGAGAAAGTATTAATAAGAGATGAAATTTTGAGGAAAGAAGGGAAGATATGTAACCTGGAGGCAGAATACTAGTGTATTAAATGGTTATTTATATTGTTTCACAATGCCCAAGTAGAAGGAGCTGTGTGGATTACTTGTATGGGGATTTTTGCTTCACTCTGTGTTTAAATTACTTAAGTCTTGACATATCCAAAGAAAAAGAAAACTGTGTTTCATTTGGCTTAGGTGTGAGGGAATGGAGATGAGTTCTTTTAGAGAAAGAGGGTATGTGGTTTGGGTTTGAAAGGAGAGGACTTGTGATCAGAGCTGGAATATCCATTTGCAAGTGAAAACTACTCCTCATGAATGAGAGTGCCTAGCAACTGCAGTATTAGAAGAACTAGATTTTTTTTTTTAATAGTAGAGTTTTGCAGACTTTGTGGATGTGAAAGCAGCCTTTCCAATGTGAAATCTGTGTAAACAAAGGTTGTTCTCTTCCAATGTGCAAGATGAACTATGGGCTCAGTACAGATGTTTCTGTAAGCTGCTTGAATCAGAGTCACAAGCAAACCACTCAGGGCAAGTTTACTCAGCTACAGATAGACTTGTGAATAGTGGTTAAGCCAAGGTGTAAGAGGTCTATGTTACAGTGTTGCTTTATCAGTAGCAGCAAAGGTCTAGTCCTTCTTGGACTGAAGAGGCCTAGAACCAGGAGTTGAGGGTGGGTAAAAGGCTGAAAATCCCTCCTGGTGGAGGTGAGTAGTAAGACAGCAGTGAAAGTCTTTCTACACCAGAATCAAGGAGATTTGAGAGCTACTAGTATTTTTTGGGGATCATTAATTTCAGAGGCATAAATGGAAGACAGTAAGTATAATGCAATCATGTAGTTCTTTGGGCTACAGCATAGTCAATAAATATATCAACATTTTCAGTTTCCTGAGTTGAAATTCTCACTAAATTTTGTCCAAAACCCACAAATACTGAAACTCTTAGCTTATTGTCGTCTGCCCTTTAAATCTGCTTTGCCAAACTAGCTCTTAAGAATCTGGCAGATAAAGAACAAATTGTCCATGATTTACCTTCCTGCAGAAGAATTTCACCAAGTCTTCTGAGGAAGAAAGATACCTAGCTAATTAGCTTGTTAATTAGAAGTACTGTGTTGATTAGCAAAAAAAATCTTGTAACAAGGAGGCCACCATGTCATTTGTTATTTAAGAGAAATCTTAACCAAAAATGTTGGCAGTAGTCAGGCCATTATTAGAGGAAGATACAAAAGACTAGCATTTGTTTCAGTGGGACATAAAACCAGTATTAGGAGTATCTGTGAAATAGCATTAACAAATTGATAGCTATGTTTAAGTTGATTGATTTAAACACCCACTCCCTTTGTTTCTTTAACTATTCTAGAAGTTGCACTGTGTTAGTATAAGATGAAAGAAAACAGATGGTACCATTACTGGATGCTGTTACTGATCTGCTCTTCTGTATGTGTTCTTTGGTTAGAGTCAGAAATGCCTATGTTAGAGTATGTAAAGTCACTTTAAATAGTACTTACATTTATAATGGAAGTAGTATACAGCTATTTTGTTATTGCTGGAAGATTTCAGTGAATAAATTCCAGACTGTCAGTGAAGACAAAACAAAGTTGCAGGTCTGTTTCTGGTTGCTTTACAATGGCATGCTTGCATTGTATTCATTCTGTTGTGAAAGATCAATTCAAACCAATGTAATTATAATAATAAAAAAAAGTCACTCTTTTTGTGTACTTCAAAGCATCTGCTGAAAATTGCTTTATTTGGCTTTTAAGATTTTGCCTTCACTTGTGCATTCTTAGCAAATTCACAAGATCACATACTAAAACTATCTAGAAATTAATATGAAGCTTTCTTGTGTTTTGAAGCAGACATTATTTAATCATTGCTCTGCCTGTTTAAAAAAGCATTCCTTCAGGCATAGGACTTGCTGTGAAGGAAACAAGGAGCCATGGAGCCTGGGAGTTTGTTTTTAGCTGTGACCCTTGGGGCTGCTTTGGAGTGTAGGATCTCCCCTGAGCACTGCAGGTGGAAAGCTGTTGCATGACTACTGCTTAGTGGCTGCCATGCACTGTACCATGAGATGTAATAAATTCACAGACTTCAAATGTTTGGTTTTCTTCATTGTTTGGTTTTCAACACAACTTTTCTATCACAGGAAGTAATCCTGTAAGGTGCTATGTACTGTACCCCCTATTAAATAAAGTCTACATTTCTTCCATGTGACTGTGTTAAATGTGGGACTTGACAGGGCTGGAGCTGAAGAGTGTAGCATTTTGAAGGCTCCAGCCTATTGCCTGTTCAGACACCCAGGCTTGTCTTTGAATGTCTTAGAGATCTCTATCAACTGGATAGATTCTGTGATTGTGTGATATTCAGATAGATAATTTAAATATATAACTTCTGTTATTATTATTACATAAAGGGAGTGTTTGAATCACAATAAATGTTACTTATATCTTAGCTGAGAATGTTACCTTGTGTATTTTAAGTGCTTGCAGCTATATGCCTA
>VWZI01020219.1:0-15907 GCA_013396835.1 Psilopogon haemacephalus | reverse complement strand
AATTTCATAGTCTCGATTCATAAGACCTGCAAAAATATCAAACACATGACAGTTCAACCACAGTGAACAAAAGGGATGTACAACTCCAAACCTGAGAGTATGGTTTGGTTCACAGCTATGTTGTGTCAATTCTCATCTGGAGAAACTTACCTTCAACACAAATGAAAGGCAAAACTCACAGCAGTTTCCTTGGTCCCAGCTTACCCCAACCCACCTAACTCTTCAAATTCTGTCAGCACTGTGAGTGATTTACTTTCCCGGGTGACTTTGCTCATTGTGTGATGCCATTAGGTGCTGTGTAGCCTGTTTAGACCCCTGTATCTCTGTTTGAGGGTGGCTGTTTTGGTTTATCTGTGGGCATACATATTAAGAGGTTACAATGATGATAGCTGGGATATAAATGTCCAGGGCATTAGCTCCAGTTCCGCAGATGTTCCAGGTTAAAGGCCACAGCATAAGCTATGCACAATGCTTCTTATTTGTCTTTGGTTCGCTCACTGTGGTCCTCTATGTAAGGTAGAAAGAGGACTTGTGTCCACTTTCTAAGAACACGTAGGCTTAATACAGACTGGATCACCAAGTCTGCATTTGTCTTTGGAAAAGCAGTACCTGTACTCAGGAAGCAAGGAATAGTTTCCTCTGTGAAAGAACAGCATGAAATGGAAATAGAAATGGAAATACACTGACCTAGAGGAACATAATATAGAACAGGCATAGAATAGGATAGAATAGAATAAGAAAACATTTAGACTAGAATTATAATAGAATTAGACTAGAATTGCACTAGAATAGACTATACAATAGAATAGTTTGGTCGGAATTGAAATACAATAATAACAAACTAGTCCAACCACCTGACCATCTCAGGGCTCACCATGCTATGAAGGGCATTGCCCAAATGCCTCTTGCATGCTGAGACACGTGGAGCATCAAATTGAGTATTTCCTAACATCAAGTCCTAACCTCTCCTGATTGCAGCTTTCAACCATTTCTATACCTCCTGTCACAGAACACCAGGGATCAGCACCTCTCTCTCCATTTACCCTACAACCAATTCCTGCATCCAGGTAAATGGTCATTGGTAAATATATTGAGCAGAACTGGGCCTTGAACTGTGCCCTGAGGAGCCACTGCTGGTGACTGTTACCAGCCACATGTAGGCCCACTTACTACCACCCTCTAAGCCCAGCTCTTCAGCCATGCATTGTGTGCCTGGTCCACTCATGGCTGCAGTTGTCCAGAAGGATGCTGTGAGGCACAGGACAAGAAGCCTTACTAAAAAACCTACCTCCAACATCTTCACTTCACCCATTAGGCAGGTGACCTTCTTGTAGGAGGATATCAGGCTGTTGTGTTTCCTGCTTCAATTTCAGTGCCTGAAGACACCGAGAATAGCACCTACAATACCTATGTGAATCATATCATGAACTTCTAGAGCAGCCCAGCAATTCTTACTGGGATCCAAAAATCACAAGTAGTGGTGTGCCACAGCAGCCCTACACCTCCAGTGCTAGTTACGTAGGTGAAGTTTATGAAGGAGTGCTCCCATCTTTAGAACACTCAAGCAGGTTTTCTTCACCATCAAATTTTCATCTTACCAATAAAAACACCTGTTTTGGTGCCACTGACAGCTTCTACAGGGACTCCTGCATCCTCCAGCGCTTTGTAGGTGCATTCTATCAGTAACTTCTGTTGCGGGTCCATGCGTTCAGCTTCTATATTATTAATCCCAAACAAGTGGTTGTCAAAAGAGTTAAATCTAAAAGACACAGACCAGAACATGCTGCCATGTATGGACAATTCACAAGACTCAAAGGACACATATTCTGCATGTTATGAAAACCAGAGCAGCAGCTGGTGTTCAGGCCACAGCTGGGCATGTCACACTAAGCACAAAAGCAAACTCAGGGGCAGGGCAGAGGAACAGACTCACTCATCCAGCAGAGCTGCTCGTGTGGTACATATCTTTCCTGGCTTGTTGTCATCTGGATCATACCAGTCCTTGGTATCAAATCTCTCAGCAGGGATTTCAACCGTGCAGTTTCTGCCTTCCTCCAAGACTTTCCAGAAATTGTCAGTGCCATCTCCTGTTGTGCACAGGTTTTAAAGTGGATTAAATGACCTGCTCCCCCTCCCCAGGCAGGCTCAGAAACTCACAGGCATGTACAGGGAACTCTCATCAATCAATCTAGGTTGCCCAAGTAGAATCACATATTCACTTACTGCACAACAAAGCAATGAAGTACAACATGTCTGAAGAGAGTCCCTTTACTGGCTGTGTCTGGGTCCACGAATGGCTTGCACCAAATCAGCATTTAATGCTTGGGTAAGAGACTGCTAATGTGTATTTGATCACCAGAGAAACAAATGGGCATTCTCTGGGGAGAGGAAAATGGAATCATAGAATCATAGAACGGTTTAGGTTGGAAGAGACCTCAAAGATCATCCAGTTTCAACCCCCCTGTGCCATAGGCAGGGACACCTCCCACTAGATCAGGACACTCAAAACCTCATCCAACCTGGCCTTGAACACCTTCAGGGAGGGAGCAGCCACAACCTCCCCCAGCAACCTGTTCCAGTGTCTTGCCACCCTCACTGTGAAGAACTTTCTCCTAACATCCCATTTAAATCTCCTCTCTGCCAGTTTGAACCCATTCCCCCTCGTCCTGTCACTACAAGACCTTGTGAACAGTCCCGCCCCAGCCTTCCTGCAGGCCCCCTTCCGATACTGGAAGGTCTCCTCGAAGCCTTCTCGTCTCCAGGCTGAATAGTCCCAACTCTCTCAGCCTGTCCTCATAGCAGAGGTGCTCCAGCACTCTGATCATTTTCATGGCCCTCCTTTGAACTCTCTCCAGCAGTTCCATGTCCTTCTTGTGCTGGGGGCTCCAGAACTGCACACAGTACTCCAGGTGGGGTCTGACGAGAGCAGAGTAAAGGGGGAGAATCCCCTCCCTTGCCCTGCTGGCCACGCTTATCTTAATGCAGCCCAGGACACGGTTGGCTGTCTGGGCCGTGTGTGCACACTGTGGGCTCATGTTGAGCCTCTCATCCACCCAGACCCCCAGGTCCTTTTCCTCAGGACTGCTCTCCAGCCACTTGCCACCCAGCCTGTATCTGTGCTTGGGATTGCAGCGACCCAGGTGCAGGACCTTACACTTGGCCTTGTGGAATGGAAGAATATGACTGATCTCTTCACTGCTTGTGTTAACCCCCACAAAATCCTTAACTTCTCTCACCACTTCCCCATCATTTCACTGCATCTATTACACACACCCATCTTGACCCTAATGACCATATGAGTGTGATGAGCGCTTTCAGCAGCACTCCTCAGGGAGCCCCACTGGCAGCAAAAGGTTATCTCCAGACACTAGTTTTTAGAAGATGGTGAATGGCTATGATTTTTCAATGTTCACCCAGCAGCCTTCTTTCCTTTGACCCAAAACTCACCTCCAGGAAAGTTGCATCCTATTCCGACAACAGCAATTTCATCTCCAGCCTCAATCTCCATCTTTCAAGCTGCGCAACAGAGGCATCAGTGTCAGATAACTCAAACAGTTATGTACTTGTCATTAAATAAATGTTAGTTTAAAGGCTGAGCTTCCCACAAACACATAGACTTGTGTTCACAGCTTGATTGATCTTGAATGATCTGTTTCTGGCCATGACAAGCAATGGCACACCTGGCACACAGGTGATCAGAGCTGTGCAGTAATTTTCTTGTTCCTCTACTTTTACAAGAACATCCCTGGCTAACTCCCCAGACTTCTCATTCACAGGCATTTCCTTTTTATTGTTAACCTCTGCTGCTCCTGCCAGCAGCTGATCAGCTCTTGCGCCTCTCCTTAGATCAGTCCTGTCTCACTTCTGCTGACAGCAGTGAGCTGTCAGCGCTGACCAAGACTCACTTTCTTCTCTACCATCTCTATCCTGTTCACAACTCAGAGCTCCCAGACACACTCTGCAAATTACCAGTTAAAATCAGCCCACACAAACAGGCAACAGGCAATCAAGGAGCTGAAGGAACAAAAGGTGCCTCCTCCACACTCTGGAAATGTGCCTGGAAAGGAAAACTTTATTCACAACTCAGCTTTGTTGGACCCCAAAGCTGCCCAGCTTCAGTCTAAATCATCTTGCTCTGTCATCCCAGCTTAAGCCCCACCAGCCATGATCAAAGACACACAAGGCTACAAGACCTCCTGGGCTTGATTCAACCCATAAAGAGGAAGAGATTCATGTGGAATGGGATTTGGGGGGACTCTTGGCAGTGTTGACAGATTCCTCTCTCAGTGGTACCACAGCAGGTCCCAAAGAGCCCTTGTCAATTATTGACTGATGGCAGCAAAGCAGACATGAGTCTGATTCACAGCCCCACACATCATTCATAGTTTCCATTTCTGAGAGCTTTGCTTTGAAATGTGAAATTAAAGTAACCACTCACAGTCACACTTTGAAAAGTTGACTACTCTGTTCTATTAACTAAGACAGAGAAAGCTAAAAGACCACCTAGCAAAACCAAGGAAAACCAATCTGGCTTTCCAGGAGTAAATGCTGTTCTACCAACAACTCAAAGTCTAAAATGATACCAACATCATAGACTCATAGAATGGTTTAGATTGGAAGGAGCCTCAAAGATCATCTAGTTCAAACTTTTATTTTTTCAAAATTGTCTGTTTTCTCTATATCACATTTCAGTATCATTGCAAACCCAAAGCTGCAATGCCCAACACAGATACTCCTATTACAAAGGCACTTTGAAGCATTGCTTCTAAGCTAGCACTTAAACAGCAAACCAGAGAAAACTAAGCACCTTCTGATTACAACATAAAACACATCTTTGGCATCTCTAGAGTCACCCAGTGAGCCATGTAAGTCTTACCTTATCCCAGCAGGGTGTACTGATGGGCTGGGTGTTTGGGAGCCACTTATATAGGATTCTGTGAGGTTTCGTATTCAAACACCCACACTGCAGCACAGTGAAGATGTTAACGCCTTCCACAGAAAAAAAAGCCAGTGAGTCACAGCACTGGTGACCCTGGCTAAGGTTCAAAACTACTTCCCTGAAGTAGTAAATTCTTGATAAAATCAGGTTTTGCAGTAGGACAAAAGCAAAAACCTCTGTCTTATCTAACTGCTTACAGTCATTAAAACTATACATTGGAGATACCACTGCCATTAAATAGAATCATAGAATGGTTTGGCTTGAAGAGACTCTACAGATAATCTAGTTCCAACCCCACTGCCCTGGGCAGGATTAACATCCACTAGGTCAGATTCCTCATATCCCCATCCGTAATTACAGACTTTTTACTGCACTTGCATAAAATAAAGCAGCTTCCTGAAAAGTTAGTTGGTTGTTTTATTATAATGGGAATATACATATTGTGCAAAGTTCAAACAATTTATTATTTCTTTGAGCAGCTGTAGAAGAGGTTCAAAGTTCCAAGTGAAATGGCATTTCTAAACACCTCACATCATAAAAAAAAAAACCCAGCTAGTAGGAATCATAATTTATTGGTCTTGGGGGTTTTTAGGTCATGCAGGAAAATAGAGAGGCAACAAAGATTAGATTAGAGAATCTGTGGTTTGGTTCCATAATTTAAAATCTGTCACATGCATAATCTGCAGCGTAACCTAAAGGGACACAAAATAAATAAACAAGAAGAGTCGAAAACATCTCTTTGATCCTTCAAAACCACAAAGATCCCATTCACAGAAAGCTATCATGTTGTTGAGGTTCTGTTCCACATCAATATTCAGTCCTACTTATTAAGGAAGAGTGAGATGGCTTGTTGGTCTTCTGCTTATTGAATTATTTTTTTTTTTTAGTTCATCCTGTTCTATCCTATTTAGTTCATCCTATACTAACAGATGAGATGTCAAAGGAATTTTTAAATAGTTTGTGGCAGTTTGGCTCTTCCTAAAACCCCAGGTTTATGATCCTGTAGTCTTAAAAGGAGACAGAAGAATCTGGACAGCTTAACTTTCGCTTTAGTTTCAGGACAGTTCTTTACGGGCATTGTTTTTCTACACAGACTTTATGGAAATGGCAGGCAAGCAGGGACTCTGCTGCAGATTTAAATACTAAATGTAGCACACATAAATTGAAGCATTGCTCTAGAATTGCCCACCTGCTCCAGATGGAGATAGTAGATGAGATGAGAGTCTAAGCACCTTTTACACTTTTTGAATGTCAGGTCAACAAAAGCAGTGGAGAGTAGCAGAAAGTTGGCTTTTTGATCAATTCAGGCGGTCACTGCACTCCCACTCCAGATGGAAGCAATGAGCACTTGAGGAGGGCAATTCCTATTAAAAAAAAAATAATTGAAATCAAAAGAAAGGAGACCAGGATTACATTTGTGGTTTGCAATTAGTAATCTTAGAACATTACTAACTGGAGTGATTTCCTTAAACAGTAGTGCAGTGGATGACTAGTGAAAATAAAGAAAAGGGTGAAGAAAAGGGTGAGGAAAGATGAAGGTACCAGAAGACCAAAGTGGTATGAGGATGAACTTTGGTTCATTTTCAAGAAGTGATATCTAATACAGCTATCACTAATTAGAGATCTTTTCTCAAGGATACGCAGCTTCTGTGGAACATATCAGGATTCTAAGGAACGCACTCCCAAGATGACACAAATTCTCTACAAGTTTCAGGTATGTTGTATTTAAAGCAGGTTACCCATTTACTGACATTTCTGCAAACATTTTGGCTTTTCCAAGTTTATCTACACATAGATTAAAACATAAACACAGACAGAGATCCAAGCAACCAGACTTCATGCACTCACGTGTGACTCAGAAGGAAAATATGATAGACAGGATCACCCACAATTACTAAAGGCAAATGCCAGGAAAGCCTTGAGTGACATGAAAAGGTGCCTGCTTCCCTCAATGAACTGCTGGCACAGGAATAAACACTCAGAATGGCAATGATCAGGCTGTCTATATGGTTTGTAGAAATACTCCATCTCTAGAAAGTATTAAAGTCTGAGAACGGCAATGTTCAGATTGTGAAAGGAGAAAGAAACTTACAAGAAACCAACCGACAAGCAAACAAATAAGGGTCACGTTCAGGTTGGGTGAGTTGCTCCCTGTGACGCAGCACTCACATACGACCATTTCCTAGCAGGGCAGGAGAGCTGAGTTCAACCCTGCAAATCAATTCTTAAAATAGCAGATGATTGTTAAGATAATGAAAGGAGGATGAAGTGCAGTAAATACAAAGATACGATTTCATGGTAAAAATAGTACTCACAGTATCATTGCCCAGGGGCATTTCTGCATTCCAAAGTGAGGTTCCACCCTCAAAACGTGGTACCTGGCAGACATTTGTTCCTTATAGCATCTTCCGAAAGGAGCCATTGCTGGACTGCTTTCATCCATGGTGCACTGCCCCTGAGCAGTAGAACTGCTCTGCTATGGAACAGTAAATGAACCTGCCTGTGGTGAAGGCTGGATTTGATAGCACAATGTTTAGAAACACAAAATAAAGTAACTCCTTACAGAGGTGATTAATAATTTCTGATAACGGTGAAAAAAAGAAAAATATGGGGAAAACTTCCTGTTGATTTTGTAAATTTAAGATGTCAAGTGAAATAGCATTTCACAGCATTTTATCTAGTGGAAGATTATTCCAAAAGGAACAGGATCTTACAGAAAGCCATCAGAAAAGTTTCAGGTCGCTAAGAAAACAGAAAGGAGGATTGTCATCTATGCGTACTGTGAAGCAGTCCTTGCAGAGTTGGGATAATGGAGAGCTGTAGTATCCTGTTTATCTTTGTATTATGCAAACGCTGGACAGCAGTTGACTCCATAAAAGGGTTAGTGTCTTCTGATCCTCTCTAAAGGGGAAAAAAAAAAAAAAAAAAGTGGAAAATAATCAAACAAGAGAATAACTGTATACATGTTAACTGAAGCTTAAAAAGGAGCAGTGGGTGCAAGAGGCCCAGGAAGACGTTGAGTTCGAAACCAAATAGTGCCTAGGGATCTCCTTCGCCTTAAGGAATGCTCCAGAGGTCAAGTTTGTTCTGTTTTTTCTGAGATAGAATCACAGGCCAGCCATGGTCTGCAGGCCATTAGCAGTTTTGAGTCAGCCAGAAGACTGAGAAGAGTGTAAGCCAAGGTAGCTAATCTGCACTGCCTAACAGGTGTATGCCACAGCATAAACATCATGCTTATTATAGAGGGGGAAGTTTGCTGGCTCCTGCTGCCTATCCCTTCTATTTCTGGAAGAGCTGACTCTTCTTTCCAACACCACAGGCTGTTTTCCTGTTTATTGTGGCTATTGTACAAATTACTGGGCTGAGCATAACTTTGAATATTTTATATTTGCATTAGGACCTAGGATCCCTCAAACTACCACATCAGTAATATTAGTTTTGTTGTTTCATTAAATCTGCTTTCATTTCAACTCATGGATTCCCTCTCCTTTTCCTGATCCCCTTTCTAGGCTGGGAAAGGGTCATTTGGTGATAGGACTGCAGTCTAGATACAAGCTAAATGTAGACACATTTCAAATGGAGCTTCAACTCAGAAGGGCTTTCAAGTGCTTTCCTAATTATGGGAACTCAACAAACTAAAATTCTCTGGTATATTGTATGTAAAGAAAGTTACCCAGGTACTGATAAATCTCCAAATGTTCTGGCTCCTCAAAAAAAGGTTTAGTCTACAAGTTGATAAACATGTATAGGCATAGACAGAGCCAGAGAAACTTCCATGTGTGCATTAGTAGCAGAAAATAATACTCTGATCTGCACACCCATAATAAACAGAAATAGAGAATGGATTGACCTGAGAAGGAGATAACTTCTCTAACATCCTGTTGGCACAGAAACACTGGCACAGAAAGCCAATGATAACACTGGTTGCGTAGTTGTTAAAAACATTCCAACTGGAGGTATAAAACTACCTTCCTGTAAATGAAAGGAGTGTGGGGGGGAGCTATAAAAGGTCATTGCTTATATGGATAACAAAATAAACACTTACATTAGCCCCTGTGATATCACTGCTATGTATCTCAGCCCTGCTGAATCAAAGCTGAGTCTGTGCTCAGATCAGTATACAGTGATACAAAAATATTCAGAATAATAAGTTAGAGTTCCAAAAAAACTGTGAAAACTACCCAAAAAGCCCAAACAGACATTGGCTGATCAAAGCAAGAGTCAGACAGGGGCACTGTAGTTTTCCTCTGCAACTGTTCTCCATAAACAATGTGCACCTAAGGGTCATGAAGATCTTCAAGGCCTCACTGACCGTTTTATGAGGAAGTTTATAAACGTTTGTGTAATAAAAAGAAGGCTGTAAAGATAGCATCCTCTCTATTAATAAAACACAGATTAAAAGGCCAAATGTTTTAGAGCTCACGTGCATGTAAGCTGTGAAATTACTTCTGTGTCTTAACGAAAGTGAAATTTCATGGATCTTTTAAAAGGAACAAGTACAGCAGTCGATCAGGTTCTTCAGTAGCTTCACATTGCATCCTATTCATAAGCACTCCAGGGGTTTAAAGTGTAATTTAGAGTGGTCCTCACAGAAAACCTCATGATTCTGAAATCAGAGTGGAAATAGGAGTTTTTCCTTATGTGAGGTTGCAAAGAAATATTCCCAGGGCTAAAGTGTAAAATCCAGCAGCTCCTCTTGCCTTTTTGGTATCCTATACAGGCAAGCTGAAATTCTGTTCATCACTGTAATGTACAATAGAAACAGCTCAACAGCCAGACACTTAAGATACTTACACAACTTCATCTTTCCTAAATACATAATTCAAACAAACCTCACTGAGATGGGGTCAGAACATGTATTGACAGCTAGCAGACAACATCTAAGGCAGCAACACAGCTGCCTCTCTCTGGTCTTTTCCCCCTCCTACATGACGGTTAAGGTTACTGTGTACGCAGCAAATACCAGTCCCATTAGGAAGCAGAGGAATGGCAGCCACTCATTCTGCCAGCACTCACCATTTCACAGTCACTTGCATCCTCCCAAAGCAAAGAAGCGTAGACTTTCCACTTGAATAAACATCCATTAGTTCCGGGTGCTGGTGCCAGAACTCTGGACAATTACCTGGGATTCTTCGGAATCATATACTCTAAACAGATATGCCACCCTGGGTGAAACCAGGAATTTACCTCCCATCTGGCTGCCCTCATCACCAGACCACCTGCATTGTTCCTTAGCAGGCATTATGGTGGAAGGGATTGGGTAAAAGTCCTCCTGATGTTACTTTTTCATTTCCAGGGTCCAGTGCATCCCACACAATTGGCAAAGCTCTTTCTGTGTTCAGTCTGAGTACAGCAGTGCCTTTCTGTCCTGGACTTCCAAAGAGAGGAGCAAAAATAAACCACCTGCACTCTTAATGAGAATTTCAAGAGAAATTCTAGTAAGATATAGGCAGAAGCTGATTATTCATTCAGAGAACTTTCATGAACATAATTCTTCTGCCAGTTAATGAACTATTAATTACAGATTCTGGTATCAAAGAAGACTTCAAACAACCAGCCCTTGGGAAAAACACACTTCCCTTCAGATGCCTCTTCCTCCCCTGCCCTATTTGCTCTGCTCCCCTCACCATATACCATGCTCAGCCCCTTTGGTGAGCTGCTGGGTGGCCCAGGAGACTGGGGCCAGCACATGCTTGGTGGTTCCTCCTCGGGCAGCAACCCATTTTGGGTTGCACCTCTTAGCTCCTGTTCAAGCAGATACTTGACTCTGCCCAGGGGTGGTCTTCTCTCTTTTCTCCTCACTCCCCACTGTGGTCTTTTTTCCTACACTACTCCTCTTGCTCTGGCCTGGTTTCTTCTTTTGCTTGGTGTTTACCACCCTCTACTTGAAGCCATTTTCACAGAGGTGCCACAGACTGCCCTTGAAGATGGAGTCAGTCAGCTGGCCCATTGGAGACAGCTGGAACTGGAGGTGTCTGGCTCTGGGCAGCCCTGGGCCTCTCCTCACAGAGGCCATCCCTACAGCGCTGCTACCAAAACCTTGACAATGATGATGAGGAAAAATCATGATGACAGTAGTTAAACACTCAAAGAGGTTGCCAAGAGGCTCTGGGGTCCCCACCCCTGAAGGTACTCTAAACACAGATGGACAAAGCCCTGAGCAAATTTGGCTTAGCACCCATGCCAAGCCCTTCTCTGAGTAGGGTGTGGGTGAGATAAGATGCAGAGGGCATTTCCAACCCAAATCACTCTGTGATTCTGCAGAACTGGTTGGATCGCTTCCAAACTCAGTAAATGCTTGGAAGGTGCAGCAGTACAGATACAGACCAGAGCATGGTTGTCTCTGCATTACTGAGGACAGCCTACTCCTCCAAATAAATTATTCCCACAGTTTGTGAGCAAAAGCACAGCTAGAGGAGAAGACAGATACTGTTTTAGGTAGAGGGAAATGGAGTTTGAGGAGCTTAACCAAAAACGAACTTTCAAATACAGAAGGCTGTGAAGCAGGGAGTCTCACCAGCCAGGCATATTCTGTTTCTTCATTTCAAATCCCACAGGCTAGAAAATGCATTTGTTCTCCCTGACCTGCTGTCTTTTCAGCTAAGAGCTGGTTCAGCCCTCGAACTATCATGACATTCAAGCCATGACCACAGCCTTGTCTGCACATGTGCACCTTCCTGGGCTGTGCCTGAAGGAGATCTGTGGTGAATTCTCCTTCTTTCTCCTTGATTCCTGCAAGATACAAGTGTCTCTGTGTCTCAGTAGGCCCTGCTATGAAAGAGAGAAGGTTCAGGTACCTCATCTTGAGGGTGGAACCTTACTTCGGAATGCAGAAATAGCCCTGGGCAATGACTCTGCCAGTAGATTCTATATAAACAACTAAATCGCACCTTTGAATTTATTACACCTCTTCCTCCTTTCACTATCTGAACAATTGTCTTCTGTTTTCAGAATTGATTTGCAGAGTCAAACTCAGGTCTCCTGCCTTCCTTGGAAATAGTCTGATGTGAAGGCTGTGGAACACGGAGACAACTCAACCATTTGAATAGGACCCACTTGTTTGGTTGGTCGTAAATTGGTTTCTTACAGCTATTCTCAACTGCTTGATGTGGGCCAAACAGAGACACCACTATGTAAACATTTGGACTCAAGGATCTCAAAGGTATTTTCCAGCCTAAACAATTCTCTGATTCTGGTTCTAGCACCATCTACAGCTGAGGCCACTGGGGATATCAGAAGTTAATTGGTTGTATTTCTGGCTCCTGTTGTGATTCTGACACCATCTACAGATGAGGCCATTGGGGATATTAGAAGCTAACTGTTTGTATTTCTGGCTCCTGCCCGTTGAGAGGCAGGAATGGCAGTAGCTATTTCTCTTAGCAGTCTTCCTGGCATGTCAAGTATATGTCTCCTTGCTTGTCACCAATTCAATAATATTGGGAAACACAAAGAAATGCATCATTGTGAATACTTATCTATGTGGCAACGTATCCATAAAGTAATTCACTGTGACCTACTTTTGAAATGTCTCAGGGCATTTCACAGCAAAGACACTAGCAGCACCTTGCATGCACTGGATGAAATTGTGTTTTGTAGCGGTCCACATGAGGTGCTTTCAACTTCTATTTGTCACATAGAAACCAATTTGATTATGATTTCCCTGTTGAGAAAAATATTACCCCCAACATGCATCATAAGTCAGTTAAAGTATCAAAGCCAGTGGTCTGACCAGGAAGTTTGATCTCTCTTATTTCCTATCTTTCAATATATTTGGATCCACATCCCATGCTTCTGCACACATGCAAAGAGCCAACTTAGCATCCGGCCTCCAAATCCCTTCTATGCCAGTGGGAAAAGCAAACTGTGTGAAGCCTGTTTGAATACCCAGTGTTCCTATTAATCTCAGCACACAACCAACAACCAACAACCATGTTAAAAAAGGAGGAGAAAAACAATTGTTCTCTTTGCAAAGGCTGGCAGCAAAAGGTGGCAATACCACCAGGTGTTTTCTTTTCTACCCTAACACCTACCCACTGGAAGGGACATGTGTGCTCAGATCCCCTTTGTCTGAAGTAATCTTAGATCCAGAAAAAACGAAGGAGAGAGTTTGTTCCTTCATCCACAAAGAAAGAAAAGCATGACTTGCTGGAAGTCCTGCAGTCCAGGTCCTGGCCCTGCCCCAAGCAGCATTTCAGATTTTATCCTATTACAAGTTACCATAAAATGTTCAGGGAACAAGGACAAGAATCCAGACTCTCGGAGAGAAAACTGACATGAACCTCTTGCTTGAAAACCACTTTGAATTGGGGGTTGGTAGAGTCACCTTCTCACACCATAACTCAAGTTCCCAAGTCTCAGAAAGAGGTAACCTAAAGACACCAACCTGTGCCCTTTGTACTGGGGACCCTGACTGGGCAACCTCTGCCCCCAGGCCATTTCCTATCTCCTGATCATCACCAGAGCTTATCTCCAGCTTGTAAGGAGCCAGAAAAGAACAGGCAATGACAAGTGCCCAATTTTACTTTTCTGTTTTGTAGAACTTTAACAAGTCAGTAACCCTTCTGGCCATTTTTTGCAGGGAAAGCATTTAGCTGGACATTGTCTCTGCATGTCTGCTGCAGTGACAGTGGCTTGCCCACAGTCTGGCCCACTGTCAGGTTACCCTAGATGTCTTTTTGGTGCCTGGCTCTGGGGATAGATGTGTCTGTAGTCTTTTCCCAGACATAGGCCTATTTTTCTCTGGAGTGGTAAGAGAGGCTGTCTTCTCCAGATAGTAACTCTCTGACAACAATTCATCAGGTGTCTATGTGAGATCAAATAGTTTACTCCTTTCTTCAGAAGATAGATTTCTCCTGTGTGAAGAGCTCTGACTCTTAACATGATGCAAACTCATCCAAGGAAATTGAGAACATAGCATGTGAGAAACTACCAGTTTGGACTCAGCTCTGTTTTAAAAATTAGATTTCATTAAGTTAGGAGCTATAGGAAATAGCTTCTACATGCCTTGTAATTCCCACAGAGGAATTCAGAACTTAGCTGCCCTTGCCTCAGGACACCTGCACACCAGAAAGGGAATCATCAGGATCCAGAGCCTGTGGCAAATGCTGGCCAAAGTGGGAGATCTGTAACACAGCTTAGAGCCTGACTGGCTGTTTTACATCCACACCACAAAACAAGAGCAAGCCTGCATCCTTAGGCTGAGAGAGAAGAAACACCAACAACTTCTCTTTGAAATACTGGCAGGAGTGAAGAGAGTTGCTGCTTTCCAAGAAGGGCAAGAAGAGAAGCGCTTGTCTGTGACTCGCTAGCTGCCTCTACAGAAGTGTCACATCTAAGCTTAATGTTCTTCTTAGCCAGAAGGCACTCAAATCACAGTATCTGGAAGGTCAGGCTGCAGGGCATTTTTCAGACTTGGAATGATGCTTTCTGTCATTGTTTCTACACAATGCTCTGGCATACCACAGCACTGAGGATTTTTTTGCTTGCCCATTGCAATCACCTGGCTTCAAAGTCTTGTATTTCATCAGCTCCCCCCTTCTTTTGTAAACCTGTTTACCCTGAGGACACACACAGCAAGCTGTACCCCATCACTTTCTGTGTTCTGCTCCCAGAGAGAACAATCCTTAGCGACTAAGTAATGATTGCAGCAGATTCACAGAGAACAGCAAAGAAGTTCAGGTTACCTAAACACTGGTACCAACTGGGAGCTGCAAGCAGCCTCCTCTGTTACTATGAGCTGGCTGAAGTTGTCCTGCAGGCACAGGAGAATGATGTGGCACATCACAGCCCGCGGGTTGTGCTGGGCAGGCAGCACAGGCTCATTGCTATGTGACCTAAGTCCTCGATATGCAGCAGTGTTCTGACCAAGATCACTACACCTTGTCTCTCACTTTTAAATTTTGCAACAGCTGTCTTACAACACGGAAGATAGATCTGGATCTAGTATTTTATCATCAGCCTAACTGATTCCACTGTGCTGTGGGAAGTCCTTCTCTAAGCTTGTTTTCTGTTCACATTCCCAAGGATCACATTAATCCTGTTCACCACAGGGAGTTCAAAACACAAGATCCTAAACTCAAATTCCAAAACTACTTGGAATTCAAGCTGTCCACTATGTCTGAACTTTCATGAGACAACTGGGCATGAAACAGTCTTGGAACCAGCTGTGCTTTCCCCCTGACATACACACTCTTCCTCTTGCAACAGGTTTGACACTCACCTGACCCCACAGTGAGATTGTTCACCTCATTACACACACAGAAAGTCACTGTAATCCTTTTGTAGGACTACAGCGTTACGGTAAACGAGGGGCCAGGCAAATGCCTGAGCAAGAGGAAAGGACATAATGAAGACACCTGACTGGCAGGAATATCCATCAGTGCAAACAAGGGATAAAACAGCCACCCAGCAAAGTATCACCCACAGCTGCAGAGTGAGACGTAGTTTGAGACAGCTATGGCAGCAGACTGGGGCAGGACCCGCGGTGCCCAGGTGCTGAATAGGACAGAGTGTTTCAGCACACTACCACCTCCACAGTCAGGAGAAGGCAGTGCCGACGCGCCCCGCAGCCTGGTCTGCAGCTCGCCCCGCAGCTCGCCCCGCAGCAGCCGGCTTGCAGGGCTCCTAGAGCGCTTAGCCCGACGGGCGCGGTAAGGGCACCGCGGCAGAACAATACCCCTCGGGGCTCAAACCGGCAGGGGGGGTCGGGGCGCGGCGGGACGGCTGAAGCGCTGTGTCCCCGCCTGCCTGTCCCGGGAATGCGGCGACCTCCGCGAATGACAGCGAGCAGGGTGCGCCCGCCTGCCCCTAAAGAACGGCCCTGGGCGCGCCGCTGTGGAGCTCTCATTCTAGCCGCAGCACCGGCAGCAGAAGGTGGCTCCACTCCACCGGCAACCCGTGCCCCAGCCCGTGCCCATGGAGAAGTCGCACAGCCACAACGAGCGCTGCTCCTGCTGTCATACCAACTGT
>VWZI01020218.1:0-21925 GCA_013396835.1 Psilopogon haemacephalus | reverse complement strand
GAATTGGTTTGCATCAAACCGTCTCCTGTCTCCTGGTTCGCGGTGGCTGTTCTCTCCCTGGAGGTGTTGAAGGCCTTGTTCAATGAGGCCTTGAATGACCTGTTCTAGTGCGAGGTGTCCCTGCCTATGGTGGGGAGTTGAAACTGGATGATCTGTGAGATCACTTCCAACCTAAAGCATTCTATGATGTTATGATTCTATGACTGATATTCCAGTTCCAGTGCTAAAAGTGGGGAAAGAGTTATGGGCACTTGAGTGCTGAGTATACAGAGGGCTCCACATTAATCTTTATTAGTGCCAAGCATAACAGAAAGTTGCAAAATTAACATGTGTCAGCATCCCTGGAGGTGTTCCCTGGAGCTTGAAAGTTAGGAACAATTTCTCTGCTGCAAGAGTGGTCAGGCATTGGGACAGGTTGCCCAGGGAGGTGGTGGAGTCCCCATCCCTGGAGGTGGCCAAGAAACCTGTGGGCATGGCACTTGGGGACATGGTTTAATGGCCGTGGTAGTGTTGGGCTGAGGTTGGATTCAATGATTTTAGAGGTGTTTTCCAACTGAAACAATTCTATGATTCACAAATTCTATGTTAAAAAAATAGTTTCATTCAGTGTTAAATGAATCTCCTACAATTTTATAATCTTCAAAACAAAATTATCTTCTTTAGAGTTGCAGTGCTCAGTTTGGTAGTTCTGACAGGACATGGAAAATCCAGATTGAGAAAAATTAAAGTTCCCTCCAACTTAAACCATTCCATGAATCTATGAATTGTAGACTCTATAGAATCTACAGATGTATAGAATTATAGATCATCTAGTTCCAACATCCGCCTTGATGTAACAAACTGAAACAATTATATGATTATATGATTATATGATTTCATGATTGTACTATTCCATGATTCTACTATTCCATGATTCTAGAATTCCATGGCTCTATGATTCTGTGATTTCACAATTCTATGACTCTATGATTCCTTGACTCTATGATTCTATGATTCCATGATTCTATGGTTCTGTGATTGCATGATTCTATGACTATATGCCTGGCCATTTTTTACCCAGAGTATTTTTGTCATCTGAGTGTTTCAGTGGAGCAGGCATGTACAAAAACAGTTATTTTCTTAAGAATCTCCACTTTTACTCCAAACTACCAAAATCAATTACCAATGTTTTAGATTTTTGGTCAGAATGTCTGAGAAAAAAACCCCACACCTCATCTGAAATATCAGGAAGACACTATGCTTAATAAACCCTAGGCACATCCACCCCTACTTTCATACAGTACCATCCAGACAGTAAAAAATAATATAAAATTCTGGCTTCCCTGAGAAAGGGAGAGGAAAATAAAAACCCAACAACTCCCCACCTTATTAATTTATTACTTCATTATTAAATTAATATTCATTTCAGACCTATATCCATTTGAAGGTCACAGTGCTCAGCTATAAAATCTTACATAGGTTAAGCTCTCTTGAAGTCAAAACCCTTTGCATTTCACTTAGGTATCAGTGTTTAATAGGGATTCATCAGCCTTTTCTCAAGTGGTTGAGCAGCAGTTTGTTCTCAGTGCAGTGACCCTGCTTGCAGGCTTTTAATGGTGAAAGTCTGCACTGCACCCAAACAGAGGAATTTTGAGGGTGAACATCAAGGCTTTCATTTCTCCTGAAGCTATTCAGCTGAGCTAAGGGGGCAGCCCTTACCACTGTGATATTTAAATGTTGAGTTATTAACAGCCCCATCCTCCTATTACCTGCTTTGCAATTGCAGTGCTTTATAAGAGCCTGCATTGCCTTAGGAAATAAAATCCCTCTTCTTGAAAGCTACAAGCAATTCCTTTTCTTTTCTGGGACAAAATGGACAAATTCCACTTACAAAGCACAATTTCTAGTTGTGTAGTTCAATGAAAATGAGAGCAGCCTGTGTACTTTGCAGAGGAAACAAACCCAAATCACCTAGTTCTCAGTCTTTTGGCATCTGAGATGGACAGACAATTGGGTATCAGTAATTGTGCCTGCCATGGCATTTCTTTTGTCCAACTGAGTGGGTAAAGTGAGCTCCAAGCTGCTCAGAAACTTCTCCAAATATCTTAAGAACAATCAAAAGAAATAGGAATATGCACATGGAAGCATGATTTTTTATTTCCTTTAAAGAAAGAAGTTTCTTGGTGGCAAGGGACAGGAGCAGAGGAAATGGTTGCAAGCTGCCCCAAGGGAGGTTCAGGCTGGATGCTAGGAAATCTTTCTTCTCAGAGAGAGGGTTCTCAAATATTGGAATGGTCTGCCCAGGGCAGTGCTGGAGTCCTAATCCCTGGAGGTGTTTAAGCAGCCTGTGGAGCTGGTACCGAGGGACATGATTTAGTGTTAGCTCTTCACTGCTGGGTAAAAAAGTTGGATTAGATGAGCTTGGAGGTCTTTCCCAACAGGATGTCTTCTGTGAGTCTGTGAAAGACTGGTTTTGATCTTTGAAGAAAGAAAAACAAATTCCCTATGTTTTCCTAGAATGCAATAGCGACCTTCTGCAATGCTCAGGCTTGGGGCAGAGTGGCTGGAGAGCTGCTCTGTGGAGAATGACCTGGGGGTGGTGAATGATGGGCAGCTGAATATGAGCCAGCAGCATGCTCAGGTGGCCAAGAAGGCCAACAGCATCCTGGCTT
The DNA here is from genome assembly GCA_013396835.1 of Psilopogon haemacephalus. Classification (NCBI taxonomy): domain Eukaryota; kingdom Metazoa; phylum Chordata; class Aves; order Piciformes; family Megalaimidae; genus Psilopogon; species Psilopogon haemacephalus. The sequence goes on along the minus strand of VWZI01020218.1, from coordinate 19,274 downwards.
GCATTAGGAACAATGTGGGTGGCTGATCCAGGGATGATTGTTCCCCTTGGCACTGAAGGGTCACCCCTTGAATACCAGGTTCAATTTTGAGTCTTTCACTCCAAGAATGACATTGAGGTACCAGAGCATGTCCAGAGAAGGGCAAGGAAACTGGTGAAGGGCCTTGAACTCAACTCTTATGAGGAAGAGCTGAGGGAACTGGGTTTGTTTAGCCTTCACAAGAGGAGACTGAGGGGAGATCTTCTCGCTCTCTACAACTCCCTGAGTGGAGATTGTAGTGAGGTGGAGATCACACTCTTCTCATATGCAACAAGTGACAGGGCAAGAGGGAATGGCCTCAAGTTATTCCATGGGAGGTTCAGGTTGGATATTAGGGGAAAAAAATTATTTGCAGGAAGTGTTCTCAGGCACTGGTGCAGGTGGTCCAGTGGTGGTGGAGTCACCATCCATGGAGATAGTATTTAAAAGAGCCATGGATGTGCTGCTGAGGGACATGGCTTAAAAGTGATAGGATTGTGAGCTCTAGATGAGCAGCTGGGCTTGATGATCTCAAAGGTCTCTTCCAGCCTCAGCAGTTCTATGACTCTGTGATCTTATTCAGGTAAGAATGGATGCAATATTCAATCACCAGTGAAATCTTTTTATACAGCTGTAAACAGTCTGCAGAGGAACAGGGAGAGGAATGTTCTTAAAGGTATGCAGAAGAGTCCTATTACAAGTGTTTATCTCAGTCCCATGCATGTCAGAAGGAATACTGAATCGCTTAAGAATATAAATTGGGTGCTTATATCTTGTAGAGAAGTCAGGGGCAGAAACCTCTGAGTACTTTGACAAGGAAGCTAAAGAAGGAAATGGAAACCCTCTGATACGTAAGAGAACATATAAATACAGGGAGTGGCATGATGAACTGGCAGATCCTGGGAATGGCTGAAAATGAGAGCATGAGGGAAAAAAATCAAAGCAGAAGCTTTTGCAGAGGACATGAAAAACCTGCACTATCAGTTTCTTCCCAACCAGAAGAGAAACATTCAAAGAGAGGCAAGAGTGCTCTCAGCTGACATCGCTCACTATGGAAGCAGTAACAAAGCAAACACTATGTGCTGGGCTTATTTCCCACCTCTGTTTTTTTAACTTCTCCCACCTCTCCCTCTCCTCCGACTGCCCTGGGGTTAAGTCAGCTTTTCTAAGGCAAATTTTCTGCAAAAGCCAAACAACGAATTTAAAAGGCTGGGACAATCTGACATTCCCTTTCTGAAACCTCATCTGGGTGCTTGCCTCCTACCCTCAGTCCTTAATTCTTTCATATTCTTTACCTCAGGTAGCTTTTGCAATGACTCTTCAGTGGTTTTAAAGAAATTAGGCAGTGATCATAGGCTCACAGAATCATCTCAATTGAAAATACCTCTAAGACAAAGACGTTCAACCACTAACCCAGCACCACCATGCCCACTAAACCATGTCCCAGAATGCCTTGTCCACACCTTTTTCTCTCCACTCCACCACCTTGCTGAGGACTCTATTCCAGCGACTGACCATTTATTCAGTACTTTTTTTTTTTTTTTTCCCTAATCTCCAATCTAAACCTCCCCTGGCACAATTTCAGGACATTCCTCTCGTCTACCACCTGTTACTAGGGAGAAGATACCAACCTTCACCTCGCTTTCAGGGAACCTGCTTTCAGGGAGTTGTGGAGAGCAATGAGGCCTCCCTGCAGCTTCTTCTACTCAAGAATCATGTTAGTTGGTAAAGACCTTTAAGTTCATCCAGTCCAACCATTCTCTGATTCTGCCAAGCCTGGGACTAACCCGTGGCTCTCAGCACCACATCTCTGCCTCTCTGAAACACTTCCAGGGATGGGAATTCAGACACCTCTCTGAGGAGCCTGTTCCAATGTTTTGAGAATCCTTTCAGCTAAGAGATTTCTCCTAATATCCAACCTAATCCCCTCCTGGCATAACTTGAGGACATTTCCTGTCATCCTATCACTTGGCACTAGGGAGAAGAGACCAAACCCCACCCAGCTCCACCCTCCTTTAAGGGAGCTGTAGAGAGCAAGGATATCTGCCCTGCAATCTCCTCTGCTCCAGACTAAACAATCTCATTTCCTTCAGCCACTCCAGACTCTGCACCAGATTAGTTGCCTTTCTCTGTACCTTCTCTAGGACTTCAATGTCCTTTTTATAGTAAGGGGGAAGGGAAAGGGGGCAAAGCTGAACACAGTATTGGAGGTGTGGCCTTTCCAGTGATGAGTACAGGGGGACTTTACCCACTGTCCACTCAAGTCTGCCAGAGGTACTCTAAGAGTACTCCAGCTAAGTAGCCTTCTAAACCACTTTTTTTTCCAAGCTAGGAAGCCTGCAGTTTCTGCCCCATACCACATAAATGTGAGGCTGTTTTTTCTGAGAATTAGCTGAGGACAGTCATGGTGGGCCCTTAATTTTGTGACATTATGTTGAGTAAGCAAACAAGACTTGGTTATTAAGTATCTGGGATGATATGAGGGCCAGGGTTTGCAGTGGGAGCTGACAAGTGAGCTTTAGGAATGCCATGGATGCAAAGTCTGTGGCCCAACATCACACAACAGTCAATGACAGAGGACCGAGGTTAACAAGATGGAGGAAATAAACCTGATTTTAGCCTAGGGCTCCTCACATCAGAGAATCACAGAATATCAGGGGCTGGAAAGGACCTCCAAAACTCATCCAGTCCAACCACCCTGCCAGAGCAGGAAAACCTACAGTGGGTCCCACAGAAACACATCCAGGTGGGTTTAAGTATCTCCAGAGAAGGAGATCCTGCAACCTCCCTGAGTAGCCCCTTCCAGGGTTCTGTCACCCTCACAGGGAAAAAATCCTGCTCCTGTTTCCATGGAACTTCCTATGCTCAGCTTTCACCGTTGCCTCTTGTGCTGTCATTGGCCATCACCCAGCAGAGCCTGGCTCCAGCCGCTGGGCACTCAGCCTGCACATCTTTATCACCATGACTGAGGTCACCTCCCAGGCTCCTCCTCTTCCAGCAGCACAGCCCCAGCTCCCTCAAGCTGTCCTCCAAAGGAAGATCTTTCACTGCCCTCAGAAGTTTTGTGTCTCTGTGCTGGAGTCTTTCAAGCAGTTCCCTGAGGTCCTTCTTGAACTGAGGAGCCCAGAATTGGACACAACATTCCAGATGTGGCCTCACCAGGGCAGAGTAGAGGGGCAGGAGAACCTCTCTTGACCTACTCAATATAGCCCTTCTAATCCACCCTAGGATGCTCTTGGCCTTCTTGGCCCCCAGAGCACATTGCTGGCTCATGGGCATCCTTCCATCCACTACGATCCCCAGGTCCTTTTCTCCTTCACTGCTCTCCAGCAAGTCAGTCCCCAGCCTGTACTGCTCCCTGGGATTGTTCTTTCCCATGTGCCAGACTCTCCTCTTGCCCTTCTTGGATTCCATTCAGTGTCTCTCTGCCCATCTCTCAGCCTAAGTCTGGCTGAATAGTAGCACAACCCTCCTGTGTGTCAGCCGGTCTATCTGAATATCACATCTTAATTTCACAATGCTCTCCACACCACGTAATGGTTTCTCTTCCTTTGTTTTCACTAAGAAGATAAATGTTTGAAAGCATAATCAGGAAGACAAGGTCGGGTTATGGCAATGAATCACTGTCCATTATTTTTCTGCTTTTAAAACTGAGCTTAGGACTGGGCTCGAGTGGACATTGTGCTGATTCAAAGATGGCTTTCTAGAGAGTTACAGAGTATCACAGAATGGTTTGAGTTGGAAGGAAGCTTAAAGAGCATCCAGTTCCAACTCCCCTACCATGGACAGGGACACTTCCCACTAGCTCACATTGCTTAAGGCTGCATCTAGCCTGGTCTTGAACACTTCCAGGAAGGGGGCATCCACAACCTCCCTGGGCAACCTGTGCCAGCATCTTCCCACCCTTACTGTAAAGAAGTTCTTCCTGATCTCCAGGCTAAATCTACCCTCCTCAAGCTTCCACCTATGCACAGTGTTCAACATCATAAACATAACCCTGCTGGCTCTTGAAGGCAGAAGAATTTCAGACTGAGACATCATTACAGCCTGCACTGTAATATAATATTTTCATATTTCTCATCTCCAGTCTGTCAGAGGCACAATGAAGACCTTAAAACACCATCATTTTAGAATACAGGTGAATTTTTGGAGCAGTTCTGCTAGGAGGACCAGCTGAGGGATCTGGGGAGGGTTCAGCCTGGAGAAGAGAAGGCTCCAGGAAGACCTAAGGGAAGGTGCCAGAACCTGAAAAGGCTAAAAGAAGGCTGCAGAGGGACTGTTTGCAGAGGCTTGTAGGGACAGAATGAGGGCAATGGCTTCAAACTAGAGCAGAGCAGATTTAAATTGGATGTGAAGAGCAAATTCTGCACCAGGAGGGTGCTGGAACACTGCAACAGGTTGTCCAGGGAGGTGGTTGTGTCCCCATCCATGAAGATATTCCAGGTAAGGCTTAAGAGGGCTCTGGGCAATCTGCTCTAGTTGAGGATGTCCCTGCTGACTGCAGAGGGTGTTGGTCTGGATAACCTTTGGAAGTCCCTTCCAGCCCAGCCCAGTCACTGTGCACAGTCTGTCAGTGGTGGGAAACAGAAAAAAAAAAAAAAAAAAAAAAAAAAAAAAAAAAAAAAAAAAAAAAAAAGGAGAATTTTGACTGTACCAGAAAAAAAACAAAAAAACCCAAACTGCTTCATTTTTGTATCAAGGACCGGAAGTTAACTGAATGTGACGAACAGTACTTGAATAAATGGATTCACTTTTCTATAAACTGTGGAAACCAAACTCCTGTGTTCCAAACCAGGCAGATACATGAATATTTCATAGAATCATCAAGTTTGGGAAAGACCTCTAACTCATCAAGTCCAAATGTCAAACTAGCACCACCATGCCCACTAAATCATATCCCAGAGTACTATGTCTACATGGTTTTTGAACACCTCCAGGGATGGTGACTCCACCACTTCCCTGAGCAGCCTGTTCCAACCTCTTACCACTCTTGCAGTAATAAAATTGTTCCTCATATCCAATATAAACCTCTCCTGACACAATTTCAGGCCATTTTCTCTTGTTACATCACCTGATATGCATGAGAAGAGACCAACCCCACCTCAGTCCAACCTCCTGTGAGGAAGCCATAAAGAGCAATGAAGTCTCCCCTCAGCCTTCTCTTCTCCAGGCTAAACAACACCGGCTGCTTCAACTGCTCCTCACCAGACCTGTTCTTCAGACCCTTCATCTAAATTTTAGCATAAGCTTCAGGCACCTATCATTACCTTTTTGTCCTATCATATACCCATGTTTCAAATATTCACAGCTATCTTATGGATGAGTTCACTGAGAATTTCATGGAATGTTCCACAGTCCACTCAGAATTCACTACAGCAGAAGTGAAGGTCAGGACCCTGAGGGAGGACTTTCTGTGATTCTGGTGAGATCCCACCTTCAGTGCTGGGTCCATTTCCAGTGTGGTCAACAGAGGAAAGACCTGGATCTGTGCTGGGGCCAGCTCTGGAGCCCTCACCATAGAAAAGACCTGGATCTGTGCTGCAGTCAGCTCTGTAGTCCTCACCATAGGGTATTGGATGTGTTTTGTTTTCAGCTCTGGAGTCTTTACCACAGGAAAGACCTGGAACTGTAGGATCAGGGTCATTAGAGTCACAAAAAAAAAAAAAAAAAAACAAAACAAAAAGAGATTAAGTCCTCTGGCCTAAGGTAAATCTGGGAGAGTTGGGGCTGTTCAGCCTGGAGGACAGAAAGCTCTAGGAAGACCTTCTTGTTGTCTTTCAATATTTAAAGGGGCTGATAAGACAGCTGGGTATAGGCTTTTTAGCTGGGTCTGTTGCAACAGGACAAGGGGTGATGGGTTGATACGAAAAGATTTAGACTGGATAGAAGAAAGAAATATTTTACAGTGAGAGTGGCAAGACCATGGAACAGGTTACCCCAACCCTGGTACTATTTCAGGTCAGGCTGGACAAGGCTCTCAGCAACCTGTTCTAGCTGCAGGTGACTCTGCTGTGAACAGGGGGGTTGGACTTCATGAGCTTTAAAGGTTCCTCCCCAGGCAAGCCATTCTATCACCCTATGGGATCAGTGACTACTTGTTTTAATGTGTAGCTAATTGCTCTGAAAACAAACAAGCAACAAACCAAACCAACTTGCCAAGAAAAGCAAACCAGAATAAAAGACCTCACTTTGCTTGCATGGAACTGTTTCCAGTGTTGGCTCTATGGTCCAGCTGAGCTGTTCTTATTGTGGATAATACCTAAAAAAGAATTTTCACTGTATGCATGCAAAAAGTCAGAGAAACGAAAGGTTTAAAATATTGTTAGGTCCTCTTAACTATTGCTTGCTGCACTTGGGGAACTGATTCTTTCCCACCTTTTACATGCTGTAGTCTTACCAAATATAAAAAAATATCCTCTATTTCTAAATCAAACCAGCACTTGGGACAGTTTGGCAAGGCTGCCTTGACATAGAATCGTGGAATCATAGAATAGTTTGGGTTGGAAGGGACCTCCAAAACTCATCCAGTCCAACCCCCTCTGCAGTCAGCAGGGACATCCTCAACTAGAGCAGGTTGCCCACAGCACTGTCCAGCCTTACCTTGAAGATCTCCATGGATGGGGACCCAACCACCTCCCTGGACAAGCTGTTGCAGTGTTCCAGCACCTTCATGGTGTAAAACTTATTCCTCTTATACAATCTCAATATGCTCTGCTCTACTATGAAGCTGCTGCCCTCATCCTGTCCTTGCAGGCCTTTGCAAACAGTCTCTCTGCAGCCTTCTTTTAGCCTCCTTCAGGTCCTGGTAGGCTGCCCTTAGGTTTGCCTGGAGCCTTCTCTTCTCCAGGCTAAACCCTCCCCAGATCCCTCAGCTGGTCCTCCTAGCAGAGCTGCTCAAAAAATCCACCTGTAGGCTGCTCCAACCCCCTAATCATTTTCATGGCCTCCTCTGGACCTGCTCCATCATGTCCATGTCCTTTCAGTGTAGAGGGCTCCAGAGCTGGATACAGCACTGCAGGTGAGGTCTCAGCAGAGCAGATCCCCTCTCTCCACCTCTGACCACGCTGCTTTGGATGTAGCTCAGATTGCCATTGGCCTTCTGTTCTGCAGGCTCACACTGCTTGCTCATATCCAGCTTCTCCTCCATCAGCACCCCCAAGTTCTTCTCTTCAGAGCTGCTTTCTATCACCTCCTCCCCCAATCTGTATAGACAATGAGGATTGTTCTCTCCCAGTTGCAGAACACTGCACTTGTTCTCATTGAACCTCATGAAGTTCACCTGGGCTCACCTCTCCAGATTTTCCAGGTCCCTCTGGATACCCTCCTGTCCCTCTCATGTATTGAAAGCATCTCTCATCTTGGTGCCATCTGTAAAGATATTGCTGGGACATGCAGCCTATTTTCCAGTTAGCAGATAAAGAATGTCTGCATCTGAAGAGCAGGTCTAGGATCTTCCAGCACCAGGTTTCTTTTGCATTCTGTGCATGTCTTCTGAATTTGAAGGTTTTCACATCTTTCTCCTTCAAAGTCTCTAGGTCTTCTTCCCTGCACCCATCAGACAACACTCACTGTGCTGCATGAAGTTGCAAAACTGAGAAACTTAAAATGTCAGGAAAATGCAAATTATGTGGGTGAAAATGTCCCTGATAAATGGATTCCTTTGTTTTGAGAGCTGGAGTCAGAATATTCTTACACTGAGTAGACAGTGGTCGATCTCTCTCTCCCTCTCTCTCCCTTACCAGGCTCTCCCTCTAGCCATATTCTCCACTAGCTTTTTGGTTCCTATTGTGGAGGCTAAGATCAAAAGCACTATGAAGGAACTCCTGTTTCTTCAGGCAATGTCAGACCCTCCATGAGGAGATAAAAGAGACTCCACCAAGTGCTAGTCCTGCCAGAGTTCAAGAACTCAACCAGTCTGACTATTGCTTTGTGGCAAAAGCCCAGCATCCAAGGCTTTAAAACATGGCATCAAAGCACCAAAACACAACAGAAGCATTACCAATGGTGATTCCAGCTGGTAGGCTTCTGTTTGTTTATTTATTTAAAGAGATTTTTAACTTCACAAACTAAAATAAACATAATCCAAAGCCCCTGTGGGAGACTGGAGAATGGATAGGAAACAACCTTCAAACAATGACATGGCCAGGAGGAGTAAAGTGATTATTCCCCTGAGATGACCAAGTCAAACCATCAGCTTAATGCTACCATGGCCATTAAACCATGTCTCAAAGTGCCATGTGTATCGGGTTTAAGCTAGCCCCCTGAGCTCAAAAGCTCAATAAATACTTGATTTGATTTGGAAGTAAAAAGAGATTAACAATAAATAGAAGGTAAGGGGAGATACATAGGATGGGGAAAAGGGAACCAAAATACTGGATAGGGAAAATGAGAGGTATTACAGAGGATAAAGGGAAAAAAGAGAGTAAAATACACAATAACAAAATACAACACGTGGAAGAAAGACGGATCCAGATGCTGGGATTGATGATTTGATGGTGGATGAGCAGGATGCAGGACTTCGATGGTGAAATGCAGTTAGTTAGAGTTCCAAAAGGAAAATGGTTGTTATCCCCATGTGTTTGCTGGAGAGCACATGGTGATCTGGCAGCAGGGCAGCAGGTTGCTGGTCAGGCAGGATGGACCAAGAGAGAGAGAGAGAGAGAGACTAAATGTCCCCCCTTTTATAGCAGTCTTTGGCAGGAAGTGGGAGTGGTCTAAACATGACATCTGGGGGCAGGTCAGACCACCCCCAGAGAGGAGTCAGGATAAGCCTCCAGGTAGGCTTAACCTTTTACAACATGTCTTCATGTTTTATGGACGTCTCCAGGCATGGTGACTCCACCACCTCTCTAGGCAGTCTGTTCCAATGCTGACCACTCTTGCAGCAAAGAAATTGTTCCTAATATCCATAGAATCAGTCAGGGTTGGGAGGGACCACAAGGATCATCTAGTTCCAAGCCCACTGCCATTGGCAGGGACACCTCACACTAGAGCAGCTAGCCCAGACCCTCATCCAGCCTGGCCTGAAACACCTCCAGACATGGGGCCTAGACCACTTCCTTGGGCAACCTGTGCCAGTCTCTCACCACCCTCATGGTGAAGAACTTCCTGACATCCAGTCTGAATCTATCCATTTCTAGCTTGGTTCCATTCCCTCCAATCCTATCACTACCTGACAAACTCAAAAGTCCCTCCCCATCTTTCTTGTAGGTCCCCTTAAGATACTGAAAGGTCACAATAAGGTCACTTTGGAGCCTTCTTCTCTCCAAACTGAACAGCTCCAACTCCCTCAGTCTCTCCCCTAGGAGAGTTTAAAGCTCCCCTGGAGCAGTGTGAGATTCATAGAATCACAGAATATCAGGGGCTGGAAGGGACCTGCAAAGCTCATCCAGTCCTACCCCCCTGGCAAAGCAGGAGCAGCTAGAGCAGATCACACAGGAACACATCCAGGTGGGGTTTGAACATTTCCAGAGGAGACTCCACAACCCCCCTGGGCAGCCTGTTCCAGTGAGGTCATTTCCTCTTCTCCTATTTCTGGTTACTTGGGAGAAGAGACCAACCCCCACCTCACTCCAGCCTCTTTTTCAGGGAGTTGGAGAGAGTGAGGTCTCCCCTCAGCCTTCTTTTCTTGAGCGTACACAACCCAGTTTCCTCAGCTGCTCCTCACCAGCTCTGTTCTCCAGACCCTACACCAGCTTTATTGCCCTTCTCTGGACATGCTCCTTCTTTATAACCTTTGAATGCTTTTTATATGCAGCAAGATGATCCTTGACAGGCTCTTTAGTAAGTATATGTGGCTTTTAAAGACAGATTAATTAACAAGTAGTAAGATTCAATTTCACTTTTCTTCGTTGGAACCCATACTATAAATTGCAGAGATCAATTTTCACATGAAAACTTCTTTTAAAAGAGGTACAGTTTTCCTTACATCCTATCTGTTTCCCTTGTGTTTGTCTGAAACTCACCTAAGCTTGCCATACACCTAAGTTGCACCATCAAACAAGATTAAAAGAATTTAGCTTTGCTCTGAACCACCAGCTCACATAATCAGCTTTCACTGCAACCATTTCCCTTTCAGGAGTCAAATCAGGTATTTGCTTATTCAGTTCTGTGACACAGAAGATGAAATTCTACAAACAAATGCACGCTGTGACTGACAGGAATTCATCTTTCCAGAAATATTGCTTCTGAAAAAAATCCTGTAATTGGTGATAAGTACAGGCAGCGTGAAAAGCAGCTTGGTTTTGCAGGCAGGAAGAATAAATAAAAGGAGATAATACCTATGAGCCCGTTCTGTTTCAACGGCTTTTGATGATGATTTAATCAGGATTTGCATTTTCTCTCCTACAGGGAAAAGCTGCAAGATTTGGGGCTGTTCAGCCTGCCGAATAGAAGGCCCCAGGGAATCCTTAAAGCATCCTTCCAGTACCTGAACGGGGTTACAGGAGAGCTGGGGAGGGTTTTTTTGCAAGAGCTTGGAATAATCACAGAATCACAGCAACATTCAGGTTGGCAAAGCCACTCAGAATGACCAAGTCCAACCGTTAACCCTATTCCACAAGATTCACCTTAAGCCATAGCCCTAAGCACCACATCCAAACAACCCTTAAACACATCCAGGGTTGGTGACTCCATCAGCTCCGTGGGCAGCTCATTCCAGTCCCTGACCACTCTCTCCATGAAAAACTTTTTTTCTAATGTCCAATCTAAACCTCCCCAGCCTGAGCTTGAGGCCATTCTCCCTTGTGCTGCCTCCAATTACCTGTGAGAAGAGACCAACACCATCCTCACCACATGTCACTTCAGGTAGTTGTAGACAGCCATGAGGTCTCCCCTCAGCCTCCTTTTCCTCAAACTAACCATCTCCAGCTCCCTCAGTTGCTGATAGGATGAGAGGGAATGGATTGAAGCTTGAGGAGAGCAGATTAAAACTGGATTAGGAAGAAATTCATTACAGTAAGTAATGAATTGTGGTGAGATACTGACATAGGTTGTCCAGAGCAGTTGTGGATGTCCCCTCCCTGGGGTGTCCAAGGCTAGGCTGGATGTGGCCTTGAGCAACCTGGTGGAGTGGAAGAGCACAGCAGGAGGGACTGAAACTAGATGAAACCTTCTTGTTCTCTACAACAGGAAAGGAGGTGGTAGCCAGGTGGGGTTGGTCTCTTCTGCCAGGCACCCAGGAACAGAAGAAGAGGACACAGACTCAAGCTGTATCAGGACAGGCTCAGGCTGGATGTTAGGAAGAAGTTCTTCACTAAGAGAGTGATCAGCATTGGAATGGGCTGCCTGGGGAGGTGGTGGACTCCCCATCCTGGAGGTGTTTAAGAGGAGGCTGGATGAGACACTTGATGACATGGTTTAGTGAATTAGAAGGTTAGGTAATAGGTTGAACCCGATGATCCTAGAGGTCTTTTCCAACCTGCTTAATTCTGTGATTCTGTGTTCTATAATTCTATCAACTTAGAGATTCTGTAGAATCTATAATTCCTAGATTAATAAAAAGGTTTAGGTTGGAAGGAACTTTATTTTCCTCAATCATGGTTTTTTCTCTCTCCTTCAGAAATGTTCTGTTAGAACCCATAAACTAAGCAGTTACTCTGGAGAAAATAGTTCAAAGAAAAAAAAATAGTAGAAGATTAATTTAATACTGAATTAAATCAATTTCTGAATATTTTAAAGTAGAACCTAAGGAATTTAGGAATATATAGAATCATAGAAGTGTTCCAGTTGGAAAGGATCTCCAAGATCTTTTAGTCCCAACACCACCATGGCCACTAAGCCATGTCCCCAAGTGCCATGTCCACATGTTTCTGGAACACCTCCAGTGATGGTGACTCCACCACATCCCTGGACACTCTGTTCCAGCCCTTGACCACTCTCACAGAAAACAAATTGTTTGTCATCTCCAACTTAACCCTCCCCTGCTGCAATATCAGAAAGAAAAAAAAAAAAAAAGTTATTTATTTTTAATATTAACATTTTTAAATGCTGCTCAAATGTATCAATTTTAGAAAGCTGGAATTAAAAACCTTGAAAGAAATTTTCCCACTTTCAGGGGGAAAACAATAAACTTCTAATTATTTTTATTTTTAAGTAAGGTGTTGTAATACTGTCAGATGCCCTTTTTATCCTCCTCAGAAGGAAAACTTACAGCAACAACATGACTATATTCAAAGGCATCTTTCTGGATCTCTGTGTTATCAATAAGTCCATCATCAATTTCCTTGCAACATGCTGAAAATCTGTGAAGTTGTATTAGTTTTTAAATTTTCACTGATAAAGATCTGTTTAGAGATAAAACTTCTTAGCTTTCTGTACAGAGCTTGGCTTTGGGTACTTTTTTTTAAAACCAAGGTTCACAGAATCATGGAACTGTCAGGGTTGGAAGGTACCTCAAGGATCATCCAGTTCCAAGCCCCCTGACATGGGCAGGAATACCTCACACTACATCAGCTTGCCCAGAGCCACATCCAGCCTGGCCTTAGAAACATCCAGAGATGAGGCTTCAACCACCTCCCTGGGCAGCCTGTGTCAGTCTCTCACCACTCTCATGATGAAGAAATTCTTCCTAATATCTACTTTGAATCGCCCCTTCTCTAGCTTGAATCCATTCCCCTCAGTCCTTTCACTACCTGACACTCTAAAAAGTCCCTCCTGAGCTTCCTTGTAGCCACCTTCAGATGCTGGAAGGCCACAAGAAGGTCTCCTCAGAGCCTTCTCTTCTCCAGACTGAGCAACCCCAACTCTCTCAGCCTGTCCCCATAGCAGAGCAGATCCAGCCCTCTGATTACCCTCGTGGCCCTTCTCTGGACACCTTCCAGCCCCTCCAGATCTTTCCTGTCACAGGGGCTCCAGAACTGGATGCAATGCTCCAGGTGGGGCCTCAGCAGAGCAGTGCAAAAGGGCAGAATCCCCTCCCTCACCCTGCTGCCCACACTGGATGCAGCCCAAGCTCTGCTTAGCTTTCTGGGCTGCAAGTGCACATCAAACTTCTCAACCATTAGCACCCCCAAGTCCTTTTCTTCAAGGCTGCTGTCAAGCCAGGTACTGCCCAGTACTGCCCTGACTCACATTCAGGATCTTGCACTTGACCTTGTTGTACTTTATGAGGTTGCTGTATTTTACTGTTTTGTATCCTGAAGTCTGAAATGTTCTCTGTTCATGACAGGAAAATAATATTTTGTATTGATCTGAGCACCTCGTGTACCTTCTGCCCATCTTTATATTTTAAGCAAGCCTGCTTGTGTCACAGCAGTCAGCTGCTTGCAGTAGCTGTGTTTTTGCCCCCTTCCTGGATATGTTAAAGGCCAGGTTGCATGTGGCCGTGAGTAACCTGGGCTAGTTGAGAGGTGTCACTGCCCTTGGCAGGGAGGTTGCATTAGGTGATCCCTAAGGTCTCTTCCAGTCTGAGCTGTTCTGTGATTCTGCAAATTCTTATGGCTGCAATTCAGGAAATGCTTAACAAAGAATTTCCTGAATAAGACTAAATTTTGCACCTCGACTGAAAGCCTGAGGAGTTAAAACGCTAGGAAACAAAACCCCTCAATCCTCTCAAAGTGTAAACCAAGACCACTTCTTCAAACATGAGAGATGGCACATATCAGAAGGACTCATGACGTGGCACTTATGATCGAGCATGTCTCATCTAGCAGGTTCCCTGTCTTCAGCACAAATTACATTGCTAATGTCACTGCATAATTTTAACCTTTTCCCTCACAGCACATCCCCATAGAGGAGGTGCTCCAGCATTCTGATCATACTCATGGTCTCCTCCAGACCCAACACTTCCATGTCTTTCTTGTGTTGGGAACTCCTGAACTGGATGAAGTATTCCAGGTGGGGTTTCAGCAGAGTAGAGCAGAGAAAGAGAATCACTTCTCTGATCCGGCTGTTCATGGATACTTCATTTTTATAATCCCATATACAGTCTTTACAGCAAGAGTAGTGAGACACTGGCATAGGCTGCCCAGGGAAGTTGTGGCTGCTCTCCCCCTGTTTACTTTGGAGAATAGAAGGCTGAAGGGAGACGTCATTGCTCTCTAAAGCTCTCTCAAAGGAGGTTGGAACTGGGTGGGGGGTTGGTCTCTTCTACCTCGTGACAGGTTGGGGGTTGTACCCCATGGTCTCTTTGGATCCCTACCAACCCCTCACATCCTGTGATCCCGTGATGAGAGGAAATGTCCTCCAGTTAGGCCAGGAGGGAATTAGGTTGAATATTAGAAATCTCTTGGCTGAAAGGGTTCTCAAAACATTGGAACAGGCTCCCCAGAGAGGTGGAATCTTCTTCTCTGAATGTGTTACAGAGAGGCAGAGATGTGGTTCTGAGAGCCATTGGTTAGCCCCAGCCTTGGCAGAGTCAGAGAAAGGTTGGATTGGCTGAATTTAAAGGGCTTTTTCAACTAACAGGATTCTATGCTTCTACAGATTTAGGCCAGTCCTTTGCACTTAACAGGGTGTAGGTCACACAGTGCAGTTTGGGATTTTGTGGGTTTTTTGTTGTGTAGTTTTTTTTACTTTTATTTTAGGTTTTTTAATCCAAGTCAGATCAAGAGGGACAGGGATCTGCTGAAGAGAGTCCAAGGCAGGGCTGCAAGGATGCTGAAGGGACTGGAGTGCTGCCTGGTGAGGAGAGGCTGAGAGCCCTGGAGTTGTTCAGTCTGCAGAGAAGGCTGAGAGGGGATCTGAGCAATGTCTATCAAGAACTGAGGGCTGGGGGTCAGGAAGGAAGGCACAGGGACAGCCTCTGCTCACCTGTGGCCTGCCATAGCACAAGGGGCAAGGGATGGAAATTGCAGCACAGAAGCTTCACCTCAAGAGGAGGAAGAACTTCTTTTCTGTAAGGGTGACAGAGTAGTGGCACAGGCTGCCCAGACAGGTTGTGGAATTTCCTTCTATGGAGCCTTTCCAGCCCTGTCTGGATGTGCTCCTGTGCCACCTGTGCTGGATTCTCTGGTCCTGCTATGGCAGCGGAGTTGGACTGGAAGCTCTCTAGAGGTCCCTTCCAACCCCTAACATCCTGGGATCCGGACACCTGCAAAGTTAGTGGTAATTGGAAAGTCTGACTTAGGATACTAAAAATGCTTGTTCCATTTAGTCCAGAGAGAGTAGAGCAGTGTTTATTGCTCTCTCCCAGTTCATCAAGTGAATAAACAGCAGGGAGAGAAAAGAGCTGTTAAAGTTTAGGAGCAATTTTGGAAAAATAATAAATGAGTATATATAGACTACAAATAAATTTCAGGTAGATATTACAGGAAGGTTTCTAACCACTAAGCAACTGTTGCTGTGAAGAAAAAGAAGAAACCTTTGAACAACAATAACTGTGGGAAAAATGTAATTAGTTATAAGATGGAGATATTTGTAATCAGCAATTCCACTGCTGCCTGCAGTTTCCAAGGATTTTAATGATGATGAAGAACATTTTTGCCTAGCTCTGTGCCTGCCTTCTCTCCCTGTGTCACAGAAAATGTGCACTTCTTCTATATTGTGAGCCCCACACACATGAAGGCCTCAGACATTCCTTTAAACCATTTGGAAATATTTTTAGAACCAGAATAATGAAGGTTGCAAAAGACCTCAAAGGTCACCAAAGTCTGTCAACCTAACAGCACCATGTCCACTAAACCATCTCAAATTGATATGACTCTATGGTCCAGGGATGGTGACTCCATCCCCTGCCTGGGCAGCCCGTTGCAACACCTGGCCACTGGACACATTTTTTCCTAATATTCAACATAAACCTCTCCTAATGTAACTTGTGGCCATCTCCTTTCATCCTATCACTTGGTACTTAAGAAAAGAGACAAACCCCTACGTCATTCCAACCTCCTTCAGGGAATTGTGCACGAAAGTCTCCCACTCATCCTTCTTGTTTTCCCAGGCTAAACAACCCCAGTTCCTCCAGCTGCCCCTCAACATATTTATGCTCTAGACCCTTCAGCATCTTTGGTGCCTTTCTCTGGATAGGTTCCAGGATCTCAATGTACTTGGTTTTTGTAGATGCAGGGAAACTTGAGAAAATCTCATAGGACCCAAGGTTTCTCAAGTCTTTACATAACAATAGACATATTTTTCCTGTCACACACCTACAGCTCATCACTTCCATAGCTGAAGATCATAGAATCACAGAATGGGCTGGGCTGGAAAGGACTTTCAAAGCTCATCTAGTCCAACCCCCTGCAGTCACCAGACACATCCTCAGCTAGATTAGGTTGCCAAAAGCCCTGTCCAGCCTCACCTTGAAGATCTCCAGGGATGGGGAATGAACTACCTCCCTGGGCAACCTGTTACAGTGTTCCACCACTCTCATGGCACAAAACTTTTCCTCACATTCAACCTAAATCTGCTCTGCTCTAGTTTGAAGCCATTGCACTCATCCTGACCCTGCAGGCCTTTGCAAAAAGTCTCTCTCCATCATACAGTACACTGACACCACACACACTGTCAGGGTTCATGCTTTTAATTTATTATTAGGTCAGACGAGGCCTTGAGCAGCCTGGTCTACTGGAAGGTGTACCGAGCAATGCCAAAGGAATTGGAACTAGATAAGACTATTTGCAAAAGGCTGTAGCAAAGGGATGAGGGACAACATCTTGAAACTGGAGCTCGGCAGGTTTAGATTGGATGTGAAGAACAAGTTCTGCACCATGAGGGTGGTGGAACACTGTAACAGGTTGCCCAGGAAAGTGGTTGGATCTCCATCCCTGGAGATATTCCAGGTGAAGCTGAACAGGGCTCTGGGCAACCTGATCTTGTTGAAGATGTCCCTGCTGACTGCAGGGTGGGGTTGGAAGAGATGAGCTTTGGAGGTCCCGTCCCACCCAGAGCATTATGTGATTCTGGTTTTGTGATTCTATGATTCTATGACTCTCTGATTCTGTGATTCTGATGACACCAAGCTGTATGGCACAATCAACTTGCTAGAGGGTAGGGATGCCATCCAGAGGGACCTGGACAGGCTGGAGAGGTGGGCCCAGGCCAACCTCATGACATTCAACATGGCCAAGTGTAAGGTCCTGCACCTGGGTGGACACAATCCCAAGCACAGCTCCAGGATGGGTGGCAAATGACTGAGAGCAGCCCTGAAGAAAGGAGCCTGGGGGTCTGAGTCAGTGAAAAGCTCAACATAAGCCAGCAGTGTCCATGCAGTCCAGACAGCAACCATGTCCTGTACTGCAGCAAGAGCAGCATGGCCAGCAGGGCAAGGGCAGGGATTCTGACACTTTAGTGTGCTCTTGTCAGACCCTACCTGGAGTCCTGTGTGCAGTTCTGGAGCCCCCAGCAAAAGAAGCACATGGAACTGTTGGAGAAAGACCAGGTGAGGCCACAAAGTTGCTGAGAGAGTTGCAGCAGTTCTGCTATGAGGACAGGCTATGAGAGTTGGGCCTCTTCAGCCTGGGAAAGAGAAGGCTTGGAGAAGACCTTATAGTAGCCTTTCAGTATCTGAAAGGGACCTACAGGAAGGCTGGGGAAGGGCTATTTACAAGGTCTTGTAATGAAAGGATGAGAAGGAATGTGTTTAAAGTGACAGAGTGGAGATTTAAACAGGGTGTTAGGAAGTTCTTTGCAGTGAGGGTGGTGAGACACTGGCACAGATTGCCCAGGGAGGTCATGGCTTCTCCTTCCCTGGAAGTGTTTAGGATCAGGTTGGATGAGTCTTTGATTGATCTGTTCTAGTGGGTGGTGTCCCTGCCTATGGTGGGGGGTTGGGACTGGATGATCTGTGAGGTTCTTTTCTACCCTAAACCATTCTATGATTCTGTAATTCTGTGATTCTGTGATTCTGTGGTTCTGTAATCTTTAAGATCCCTTTCAACCCAAACCATTCCATCATTTTCAGTTAATGACCATTCTATATATTGCAAGAGTAAATTACTTCCAAAAGTGCTTGTTTTTCTGGGTGTAGCACTCAGATTAGCCCACAGGCTGATGTTAACTTTGCCATCACAACCCATAGACTGTGTATAGCAAGTCTCTCTCAGAAGGAAATCTAAATGCTAAATCTGTCAGTCACCTAAAAGCTTCTGGCTCGGCAAAGAGAGACATGGCGATGACACAGAACACTCTTCTCACAGGAAAGGTTCACACTGAGCGCTGCAGAGAAAGAGCTAAGCAAGTTGTGAATTCAGGTTTGCAGAGACGGCTGCACAGCAAAAGCCAAGGGACCTTGAAGCCTTTTCTCTGCCTCAGATATGTCTTCCAGCTCAAATCCTGCTTGCTGAAATGTAATGACTTGCTGAAATGTCTTATATAAAAGGTAAGATTAAAGTAATGTCTGAGCATCTATTTATTATTCATGAAGATAGAATTATCAGGAAGCATAAACTGACTAAAGCTCTCCCAGAACTGAACTTTGAAGAAAGGAGGCATAGCTGAATGTAGAAAACGACAAAACATTAAAATATTTCTGCTAGGAAAAAACAGTTGAGGAGCAAGATGATGCTTACAGCACATGGCACTCTTTAGATCAACAGAAGCATTTAAGAGAAAGCTCCACAGACTTGAAAGGCTGTAGGACTACACACAAAGCAAATGCTAAACAGCATCAGATTTACTGACTTTGACACACTGAATCATGAAGGCTGCCAAAGACCTCTAAGATCATCAACTCCAACCTTTTCCCCAAAACCTCCATGACCACTAGGCCATGTTCTGTAGTGCCACATCCACTCATTTCCTGAACATCACAGAATCAGAGAATTAACCATGTTGGAAAAGACCTCTGAGATCATTGAGTCCAACTTATTACCTAACACCTACTAATTAACTAAACCATGGCACCAAGGGCCTCATCCAACCTCCTCCTAAACACCTCCAGGGATGGGGATTCCACCATCCCCCTGGGCAGACCATTCCAATGCAAATCACCCTCTCAGAGAAGAACTTCTTCCTAACATCCAGCCTGATGTATGTAGCTTGAGTCTCCGTCTTCTTCTTCTGTCCCTTGGTGCCTGGCAGAAGAGACCAACCCCATCTGGTTACAGCCTCTCTTCAGGTAGTTTTAGAGAGCAATGAGGTCTGCCCTGAGCCTCCTCTTCTCCAGGTTGCACACCCCCAGCTCCATCAGCCTCTACTCGCAGGGATGTGCTACAGCCCCCTCACCAGCCTTGGTGCCCTTCTCTGGACATGTTCCAGAACCTCAACATCTTTCTTATATTGAGAGGCCCAGAACTGGACTCAAGGTGTGGCCTAACCAGTGCCAGTACAGCGCCGTGAACCAGGAGATGGGAGACAGTTTGATGCAAACCAATTCTCTCAAT
>VWZI01020212.1:0-11357 GCA_013396835.1 Psilopogon haemacephalus | reverse complement strand
CTTTGAACAGTCATGAAAGACATTACAGATAGGGAAAACAGAGGATCTAAAACACTTAAGAAATAGCTAGCAATAATATAGCAAACATTAAACTATTATAACTGGAAGAGCAGTTCTTGCAGTTGATTATACCGCTTGCCCACTAGAGGGACTCGAGAGCTCCCTTCTGCATAAGGCAGAAGACACTTAGATTCAATTAGAACTGCTTTAATTATTTACTCACAAAATATTATCTGCGGATTTTTGGGGCTAACGACAGTTCCCAAACACTTGAAGGGAGTTCTGTCAATGTCTTAATAGCTGTTAGGCTTCTAGATCTTCCCAGGCTCTAACAGGGTGCTGAAAGAGAGGCAGGTGATCTCTGACCTGATACTGGTTCCTCTTTGACTCCAGACTTAGCAAGGAGGCTTGCAGAGGTGCAGGCAAGATGTCTTGTGGATGTGCAGACTTGGCACGATGTCACACTGGCTAAGCGCACCTATCGCATGAAGGTACTTAATGCCTAATCCTGGTAAACTTGAGGCAAGGCAGTTTCCAGGTATAGAAATCCAAAGCATCAGGGCTTGTTATTATGTAGCAGAGCTGGCCTATAGCTTAGCAGACATAATGCTGCAAGCAAATAAGGCAAAAGCATAGCAATGAGGTAGAAGCAATGACAGAAGCACTGAGAGGGAGCACAATAAGACAGAACACTTTGTCTTTACCTGCTCATCTCTTTTTATCAATATAGCCCAAAACTAATGGCTCCTTGGCCATAGATCAGCCAATCAGAATGGCAGTTTGCCAAACTTGACCATATTAGGTAAAGGTATGTGTTGGTTTGAGCTAATTGGAGAATTTGAGTGAGAAATTAGACTATTGGCTGAGAGAGAGTTAAACATACAGTGTCACTTCACCAAGTTTCACTGAGAAAGAAAAAAATTGTTTTAAGAAATGTTCTCAAAACATCCAGATTAGCCAGTCTGCCTCTGTCTGAGCTGGCTCCGGCAGCTTTCTCCTTTGTCTCTCGGTCTTGGTGGCTGAATTCAGAGTAAAATCACTAAACCTACTAACCTTTTCTCCTACCATTAATCTCTCTGATCTTCAGCTTATCTGCAGCATCAAGAGGTGGTGAGATAAAGCTGGGAAAGGGGGGAAAGGTGGTAGGGGGGTTTGGTTATCCTCTCTTGGGGNTTTACCCTTTTAGGGCAGAACACAAACAAGTGTATAAACACATGTGGGTATGCTGTTTACAAGTTGGAAGAGACATGGAGGAACCAGGCCTTTGTCTTTCATTCCCATGGTTACTTCTCCCAAAAGCAGAAGGGAGGGAGAGCAGAAAACATGTCTGGACAAATCAGGACATGTTTTAGGCCTAAATTAGCCTTCCATGACAGTATGTCCTTAATTTTTGGTCCGATTTGAACAGGTCCCAAGTCCATGGTATGGACCAGTTCTTGTTTTATCTGGTCGAATGCTGCCTGCTGTTCAGGTCCCCACTCAAAATTATTCCTCTTTTGAGTTATGTCAAAGAGTGATTTCACAATTTGACTGTGTCTGGGAATGTGCATTTTCCAAAATCTCACAAACGCCAAGAAGGATTCTGTGTCTTTCTTATTAGTGGGTTCCACCATGGTGGCTACCTTATTTACCACATCCATAGGGATACGGTGGCAGCCATCTTGCCATTGAACTCCCAGGAACTGGATTTCTCTGGTAGGCCCTTTTACCTTGCTTCTTTTCATGGCAAACCTGGCCTCCAACAGGATATCAGTTATCTTCTTACACTTCTTGAAGACCTCCTCTGCTGTCTCACCCTGTACAATAATGTCATCAATAAACTGCAGGTGTTCAGGGACTCCACCCTTCTCCAGTGCTATCAGAAGCACTCCGTGGCAGATTGTAGGGCTGTGTTTCCACCCCTGGGGCAGTCAATCCCAGGTATACTGGACACCACTCCAGGTGAAGGCAAACTGCGGCCTACACTCTTCTGCAATGGGAATGGAGAAGAAAGCATTAGCAGTGTGTATTGTAGCATACCATTTGGCCTCCTTTGATTCCAGTTCATACTGGAGCTCCAACATGTCTGGCACAGCCATGCTGACTGGAGGAGTCACTTCATTCAGGCCAGGGTAATCCACTGTCAGTCTCCAGTCTCCATTTGGTTTCTGTACTGGCCATATTGGGCTGTTGAAGTGTGAGTGAATCTTGCTGATGACACTCTGGTTCTCTAGCTGAGAAATCAGTTGGTATATGGGGAGCAGGGAGTCTCGGTTGATCCGGTATTGCCTGCGATGTACTCTGTGAAAAGCAATTGGTAATATCACATCTTGCACCTTATGCATGCCAACTATGGAAGGGTCATCTGAAAGGTCAGGCATAGTAGATAGCTGATCTCTGCCTGTGATTTCTACAGTTGCTATCCCAAAAGCCCACTTGTTCCCTTTTGGATCCTTAAAATACCCTTCCCACAGAAAGTCAATTCCAAGATTGCAAGGTGCATCTGGACCAGTCACTATGGTGTGTTTCTCCCACTCATTCCCGGTTAGGCTTATCTCAACCTGCAACATAGTCAATTCTTGTGAACCCCCTGTGACTCCCAAAATTGTTATGGCTTCTGTGCACCTATAGTTCAAGGGTATCAGGGTGCATTGGGTCCCTGTGTCCACCAGAGCTCGGTATTTCTGTGCTTCTGAGGTGCCAGGCCATTTCACAAAAAACATCTCAATACACTCTCTTGTCATCCCTCTCCTCCGTCTGGCTGGAAGCAGGGCCCCTCTAATGCTGAGTGTGGTTTCCACATGCTACACATGGACCTGAGTTACTGGCAGAACCACCCCTTGGGTGAGAGGAATGTCTGAAAGAAATTGGGGCAACCCCTCTTGTGGAGAGATTTCTGAGAAGAAATAGTCTGGTAATGGTGAACAACCCACTGCCAGGAAGATATGTGAAAGAAAAGAACAGCGGAACATCTGTGAGGTGGAAGCGCAGCCAGAAAGAACAGAAGGGAATTAGAGATGCAGACTGGGATGGTTCCTGCTTTTGGAGAAGTTACCCAGCAGTTTCTTGATAACTATGAAGTCATTTGTTTTTGTACAATAACCAATTATTGCCTTCCACATATGATCCTCTGCGCCAATTACTCTGTAGTATCTGCAAACACCCCCCACTTGCTGGTATAAAAGAGCTGTAGAATCGCTAATAAACGGGGCAATTGCGTAAATCATGTTGGTTGGACAGTTGCTCACGGGGTGCGACTCCCGACACCCTGTCCTGGAGGAATTATTTCCAGTGTTGCCACCTTGCAGTGCCTGTACTCTTGCCTCCTTCCCGGATGGCAGGTAGGCCGAAGTCAGCTGGGAAAAATCCGCCCAGAAAGCTGCTCGCATCTCCCGGAAAAGCCGCGGAGGCGGAAGGGGGGGTTGCGACACCCGGCGGAACGGGGAAATTCCCCGGGCCAATGCGGCCAGACAGCTTAGCGGCGGGCAGGTCCCCCAAGGGAAGAGGTTCCGCGGCGGCCGTTCCGCTGCCCGCAATCCCGGAATCGGGAGTCGCAGAGCCGCCAGCGCAAAGCCACGGCTCCGGTTCATTCGGGTCCGCTGGGGAAACCAGTAGCGGGCCATCGGGGCTCTCTAGCGCCATATCTCGCACGCGCGAAGGAGCCACGACTAGCACCATATCGCGCATGCGCGAAGAAGCCGCAGCTAGCGCCGTATCGCGCATGCGCGAAGAAGCCGCAACGGGGAAATGCAAGGTCCCCGAGAAGCTGGCCAAAGAGCTGCCTGCACGCACGAGCGAAGCTGCTGAAATTTCCGATTCTGCCTGAGCTATCTCTTGCTGTAGGCAGTAGATTTTCTCCCTATTCCTAAAAAATTCCGGGAGCCCCTAGATTGCGCAAGCAGCTAGAATCGCGACTAATTTGCGGGGGTGGCTTACTAGAATCTGGGCAACCTTAGCTGGATTGCCGGCGTGTTTCTCTGCCCATATTATGTCTGATAGGGTCAGGTTGTGCCCTAATTCGTATAGAATCTGCACAATGGGAACCTCTGCTCGCTGTGCCATTTATGTGATGGAATAAGGCTTAATTAGGCTCGATATCCCGTGGAATGAGAGGGTCCTAGTACCCCCCCGAGGTTCTTTTGGGTTCCGGTCGGCAGAAACAAACGCACGTGTTGCTCGAACGCCAGGTGCAACAAGTTAACAATCAGAATTTAGGAAACAGAGAGGTTACATACAAAATAAATCCCGACCGCGCCTATAAAAATACCGCGAGGCGCGGGAGGAAAACACGCTCCTTCCCGTACCCGAGGTGGGGGGAAGAAGGGAAAAAACCTACTTAGCCCGGAAGAGAGAGAAAGAGAAGGGGGTCAGCCTTGCCGCTTCTCTGTGTCCGTTGCTATGTTTTGCTGCCTGTTGCTGTGCACGTGGCTGGGCTCCTCACAGCCACGGCGGGAGACGACGGTGAATGAGGAGAGTGAGAAAGAGCGGAAGAAGAGCCCTAACGTTCGCTGTGCCCCCCTTTAAATACCCTAGGGGGCGTGTGAAACTGACTAACAGGCACTCAGCATTCTCCAGCTGGCCAATTGATTCAAAAAGCTCCACGCATGCGTGCCGCCCGAGATCTCCCTGGCTCCCGGGGCCATGTGGGGTGCCCCCACCCCTCAACCCCTACTGGACCTTGGACGGTAGGGGGAGGAGAGAGCCCAGGGATTGGACCAATTCTAGGGTGTTTGTCACCCCATACCGGGACATCATGTCATGCCCTCTGTCCATGTTTTCACTGTGGTCACAGAGACGACCCTCAGGATGTCCCCTGCCTAGCTTGAGCTGGTTTCCTAGGAGGATGACAAGGATGTATATTTCTGAGGGCAGAGTCAAGGGTCCATTCAGAAGGGGAAGGAAAAGTGTCATCTCCCTTCTTCAATTCAGACACAGAGGCTTTAAATTCATTCATGTCTCGAGTCAAGGTTTCTAGGGCTGAGACCACGGCCTTGAGAGAGACACTGTCTTTGAATTGCCCTAAATTGTTAGCAAATTCACAAATGGTTGGAAGATTCCCACTATCTATTGTTAAGGAGGGGTTTGAATCTGGGTTAGATGTGAATTATAATGAGGCTGATATAAAAAATTATTAGTTTATTAAATATATAAAGAAAAATTTCCCCAATCTTATTTAAAATCAACACACAGAGATTCTTTATCTTTGCAGAATTTATCCATACAGTCAGACTGATTTAAACAATTTCAGGAGAGTTTTAGAAATTTAAACTATTGAAGAGAGTCTTATGGCACAAACTGCCACTTAAAGATTAAACATAAGCATAAACCTTCACAAACTTTAGAAAACAGAGTTAATTTACTCACTGTCCTGAGTCTCAATATTGGTAATCCAAAATTATATGCAGATGCATAAATGAGGAAAATATAGTCCTGGCCATGTGGTGGCCTTTCCATGTGGTGATGATGCAGGGGGGGAGTGGCTTGCTGCTTGCGTAGTTCAAATTGAGCATGTTGTCTGAGAAGATCCATGGACATGAGGCAAGTCCTCTATGACTCTCAGGAAGTTACTGGACTGGTCAACCACCTGGGTGAAACAGGATCCAGGCTTGCAGGCTGGAACAATCTGATCAGGTGCTGCATAGCAAGAGGGTCAACCCTCGGATGGAGCAGTGTGAATGACAGATCCTGATGTCTCTGGCCATTGCTAGACTCAACCAGAGTCAAACCAACTCAGGCTCAGATGAGCTCAGGTGGGTAGCTGCTTCCCAGAGTGGGGCAAGAAGTTTCAGACCCTTGGCTCAGTTCAGGAGATGGGCAGCACCAGTGTCTTCCATTCATGGGAGAGGCACGTTCCAAGCTACACGTGACACAGAGGTGCACATGACAAAACAGGTAGCAATCAAACAAAAAACAGTAGCAGCAAACAAACAGGTTGTCTAAGATTTTAAGCATTTTGTTTAATATCTTTGACCAATAGCAACAAATAAAAACACCCCTAAAGCCAAGGCCATTTTCCCAAAAAAGGGAGATATGTATGTTCAGCATCCGTGATCTGTATTTACCAAAAACAAAGCAGGGTGCAAAACAAGACCAAATACAGTGGGTTTGTGGCAGACTGACAGGCACCAAGGCTTTTATCTGCTCTTCTCACCTCCTCCAACCTGGAAAATAGAAAGAAGGGGAGGCAAGGTGGGTATGAAGGTATGGGTATAGGACAAGCAGAGACATGTCTTGGATATGTATTGTAGGTGCAATTTGGACCTTCCACCACACTCTACCCAAGAGTATTCCTCCCAATGCATGTGCGTATGTGGAAGTGGCACACTGAATGTTTCTTTAAGAGAGCCGGTTTCATACGTACATCATCAGGGTCCAAGGGCAGTTGGCCATTTCCATAAATTATTTCTCTCACAGTCATTTGCCTTAAACACATAATCCCTGTTCCATAGTTGCCCACTTTAGAGGGTTGTAAATCATGTCCTCTTTGGAGGGTTAACAGTGTGTTACAGCAGCAATAAGCCAGGCCCAAAGTGTGTATGTACCATCAAGCCTCTCCAATTCTTTATTGGTACCCCCCATCTCTGGATAAAGACTCCCATTGTTTGGCTTCTCTTTGACCTAATTCTACAGTCTCTGCACCCACATCCCAATATCTCAAGAGCCAGGCCCAATAAAGACTGACCATTGACCTGTATGTAGTCCAGGTGGGTTTGCCTGATCTCCTTTTGAGACATTGTAGTGATGGTATCTCATTGTCTGAATCATTGCCATCCGCTGGTAGGTTCTGGGATGTGCTTGGTTCAACAGAGGTACCTTCTCCTACATCTGAACCTGGAACTGCTCTGTCTGTCTTCTGAAGCTTTTTCCTGTGTGTTATAACAGGAGCCAGAGAGATTGCATGTGTAGGGCAGCAGGGGGTGTACCTGGGACCTGGTCAGTGGTAGCTGCTGGTAGAGCAAACTGTCTGGGCTGCAACTGGGGTGGAGTTGGGCCAGGAGGCGAAGCCACACAGCCACTGCCACAGCCTGACCCCTCCCCATGTTGGGATCTGCCTGAACCATTCCTGCAGCAAGCATGGGAAACCGAGGACTCAGTGGAGGTCAGAGCTCTGCCAGAAGTGGTGGTCCGAGCACTGCCGCATCCACACCAGCAGCACCTGCAGAGAGCAGTAAAAGCAGCCGAGTCACTGCCGCATTCATACCACCTCTGGCAGCAGTCAGAGCCAGCAGAGGAAGCCCTTCCCCCTTGAAGAGAGTTCTTAAAAGGACAGCACCCTCCCTCTGCCACGCAGCCCAAACCAACCCAATTATAATCATTGCATGAATTACATTCAAGCTTAGGGCACAAATTGATATAAAATACCATTTCTTCTCAAACCCATTTGCATCTGGACAGTTTGATTCAAAACAAACATTATGAGAACAATTTTCAGTATCAGAAATATTCCCAAACTCCGTAAAATTCCCGATGCTAATAGAATTCACAAAATACATGCAAAACCACATAGGCAAAGATCTAACCCAGTCAACCACCATATTCACCATTATCCAGACCACATGGTAAGTTATAAATTTATACAACCAGCTCCAGAACAACCACCCAAAAGTCTGAATTGCCAGAACTTGGAGGACATTTATTTCTAACTTCCAACCCTTTTTCCAAACAAATAATTATTTTTTATTCAAGCCCTACCGTTGGTACACTAATTAATCTGTTGCTGTTTAAGCTTTCCCAGAGCTCACAAGCCCAACAGAACAGAATTTAGGATGCCTCCTCTCTCCCCTTCTCCCTGTATGGAATAAATTAGGCAGAAGAGTAAAAGGGGTAAAACAGCCAAAGAACAGCCTCTCACTGATTTGAAAGTTAATAGATAATTTTAACAATAAATAAAAGGTGTTTAAGGGAAAGGAAGGTTACAGATATATAAGGGAAGGAAACAGATACAGATATATATATATGTATAAAACCAGGTTGGCTGGCAGTGGATTGTCCAGATTGAAATGGATTGACATTGGACACAGGGCCCAACATAAGGTAGCAGGTCTGTCCACATGGTTAGGCTGGGCATATAGTCAGCAGCAGCAGCAAGAAGATGTTGCAGAGGTGAAGGCAGGAGCAAGCGAGAGACAGCAGGAACTTGACTGCCTCTTAAATAGGGTTGTGGACAGGCTCCAAAGAGTACAGCCAGCCACTGAGCCACATGCAGCCCCTCCCTCACTGCTCTCCTCCCACCTTGGAATGAGGAAGACAATCACGAGGAAAAGGTAAAATCCTGTTGGTTGAGATAAGGACAGTTTAATGGAACAACACTGTCGTGTAAGGCTAATAGGCCTAAAAAACGTCCTGTCTTGCCCCACCCTTCTTCTGACAGGGCTTGGGCCATTACATCCTCTCCCAAAGTGATATACAGGTACCCACAGGTATTTATGCACTTGTGAGTGTGTCCTGGTAGGGCATAAATCCTGCCCAAATTAGTTCAAACTCCTGCTCTTTCCCTCCTCCTGTAGCAAGGTCCGGGAGTCACAGGTGAGCAGGCAATGACGGCTTGAATAAAGAAAGCCCCGTGGCACATGACCAAGTCTGGTGTCTTGTGCTGTCTGTCAAGCGTTAGGGTGGACACCTAGGCACAGGACTTTGAATTCATTGGCCAAAACAATGGACACTAATGCCTATTGGCCAGTTTCACCCTTCAAAATAGTCTACTTAAGGGAGGGTGATTTGGAACCGTTTGCTTCTTTTTCGTGCTGCTTCCACTGGGACCAGACATCTGTTTGCACCTTTTTCGCAGTGGCCACGTGTTTGCAGTGTGCATTGCAGAATTGCAGCCTACAGTAGCGGCAAGGCAAAACCCTTTTCTCCTTCTCTCCTCAGGACACTCTGTACCTATCGCGTTTGTGAGTATAGGCGAGGTTAGGATTTCCCCTATTATCGGGTTCCCCGTTTACCAAGTTCTGACTGTTTAGACTGTANAAATATTATTAATAATTCACAACTGGTTATTAATAATCATAACAAGCAATTGTGTCACTGACAGGATATTCCATTGTGGAGGTTTTGCACAAATTTGGTTATGAATTAGCAGTATCAGATTTGGAATGTGCAGAAAAGTACGGAAGAAACCTGGCAATGATTGCCCAGAAGCTGCTCCAGACTCCTTGTAACCCAGTTTTGGTTCTGGCAGCATGCCTTATAGAGGGGCTTCCTGAATTTAATAAAAACAGGGGAAAGATCGTGTGCCTAGAAAGGGAGATTGTGAGGACAGAATTGGAAATATTAATAGTGTTGCAGGGAAAAGTGTTGCGTCCGCTCACCGCCACGGGCGCCATGCCGTTGCTGCAGCTTTTTTCGGTTTCTGCGCCTGCCTGCAGTCCACCAGCCACGAGTTCTGCTGAGCCGGGCAGGGACGCGCTG
This sequence comes from Psilopogon haemacephalus, assembly GCA_013396835.1. NCBI lineage: Eukaryota > Metazoa > Chordata > Aves > Piciformes > Megalaimidae > Psilopogon > Psilopogon haemacephalus. The sequence continues at coordinate 1,967 of VWZI01020212.1, read as the reverse complement.
GGCGTTCACTTGTGTTTTTCTCCCTCTCACACCTCGATATCGGCGTTGGCACTGGTGCGGGAAAGCCACGCTATGATGGAGCCAGTCAGAGATGTTCAGCGTGGGCAACCGCCACCCGATTTTGATACTCTCGCCACCTCCCCGGCCAGGGCGGCTGGCCCCTGGCAGCACCCAAATTCCGTTGCACCTCCCAATTCCCCCCAGCTAGACGGGGACATTCTGCGCGGGTACCCGCTGGCCGATTTTGGGTCTCCTGCCATTCCCCAGCCATGCGGGCAGCCATGTGCCTCTTTTTTGGGATTTTTGCCCATCTGCAAAGCGGCTGCAGTGCCTGGTCCCACCAATGTGAGCCGAGACCTCCCCGACTCGCCAGCACAGCAGTTGCACACAGCGGCTGGGTCAATCTCGTTTCCGGCACTGGTCCCCATATCGCATTTCCCCCCACCGCGACCAGCTGATGCTGACCCCTTGCCACTAGTGCTGCCGCCAGCAACACTGCAAACACAGCTATTGGCCATGCACGGAGCCTATCCACAAGGTTCCTATATGCAACAGGACTTTGCCTCGCTGCTGAGAGCAGCCACATGCGTTTTGCATCCGCAAGTCCAGGCTGATACAGATATGGCACCACAAGGCACCAGCCCCACGGGACAACACGACTGCGGGACAACTGCCAGCCCAACCAGACTACACACGCCTATGCCTCCTGATGACAGAGGGAGAATTGCAAGCCCGAAGTCGGCAAAGCCTCTTCCTGCCTGCAGCAACACAGATACAAGCAATGATGAATATGTCCTCCCACAAAAGACAGTCCGTCCTGTGATACGACAGGAGATCACCACCAGCAGCCGTGGCCAGAGGACTACCAGTCAGGAAGATTCGCCCATACACAGAGGAGCAGCTGAGGACTTTCCAAGAGATTTTTTCCTGTAAACCAGGCAAATCCCCCATGGACTTTATATTCAGAGTATCAACCTCTGGGGGTGATCATGTCTTCCTCAGTGCTGAGGAAGCTGATGCATACTGGGGGCTCGATGTTTTCTTGGATTCTGGGCTAGATGGGAATTGCTCCCTGACTGCAAGAGTAGCTTACTGGGCTGGACAGAGAGAAATGGCTGAAAGAGGAGAACTCATCATAGCCTGGGTAAAGGACTCTGATGAACTCTCCATGGCAATCCAACAGCTGGCTTGTGTCCAAGCCATGCATAAGGGACTTTATTCTTGTCCTATGGATGCCCCAATCAAGCCAAAGAGGCTGAAACTCCTCGTCCGAGGCCTCCAAGCAGCCTTCAAGGAGCGCATACTTTCCTTGAAGACTGAGATTCAACAGGTGATCGAGCAAAATCATAGCTCGAATAATCCTCAGGAACACGTCATGACCCAGAAAGAACTGGGCAGGACACTATCGAACTATGGACAGATGATTGGGTTTGGAGATCAGAGACCTCCCAGGGGGAAGCAACATGCTGACACCTCCACAGTCAGCCACACCAAGAAGCGGGAAGTGTGCCAAGCAAAGACATCTCCACAAGCAAGCCCACGCAATAGCCCACCGAACAGCCCACGCCACACTAGATGTCACTCTGGAAGGACCCAGGAGCGTGATCAAAGACAGAAGCAAGCTTCACCGCCTAGGAACTGGCTCCAGGAAACTTTAGCATTGGGCATGCCAAAGCACCTGTTAGAGTGCATGGAGAAAGAGCAAATTAAATCCCTGGTGCTCCGAGCTTGGAAAAGGCGTGGGGGGTGGCAAAGAAGCCATAGTGGCAATAGCGAGGACAGTAAAGGTCTTCCTGCAGCAGACCCACCTGCTGATGTGGATAATCCTTTCACCCCCTTGTCATAAGGGATCTAAGGATCATCCAAAAAACTAGACAAGGCGATGGTAGCCTCAGGCCACTGTCATCGCTTTGTGTACACCTTGCAATGGTCTGACAAACATGAGCCTTTTGTCTTTATCCCCACAG
>VWZI01020211.1:33768-104069 GCA_013396835.1 Psilopogon haemacephalus | reverse complement strand
AAAAAAAGAAAAGAAAAAAAAGAGAGAAAATATATTGGGCATTTGAGAGAAAGACAGGTGAAATATCCAATATTCTTTCCATTTCCCTCCACTCCCTTCCTGCCTCATCTTTCATTTGCACAGTGTCAGTCTGCTTGTATTTTTATTTTTTCTGGAGGCTTGGAAAATTCCCTGCACCATTTTGAGCAATATATAAACAATGGGTAACGACTATAAACTCAAAAGCATCTCTGTAAAAAATATTGCCTTCTAGAATGGTTTAATGCCAGTTAACATGTTTTAAAGCTGGGTTAAAAAGCATAATATGATTGCAAAGTGCTCAGAAGAAAAGGCATATAAGTGCAGTGCTCATTGAACTGGTAGCAACAGAGAACAATGCAATTTTTTTGCTATAGAAATGCAAATGCAGAAGAAGTCTCTGGCAGTTTCAGCTGCCTCACAGCTATATATATGGCATCCTACAAAGTTTTTCTGGTTTTCCTCTCAGTTACAGAGATCTGAGGACATTGGTCTGTCCTCACACCTTACCTCACCTCTTCATTGTCTTTGTTCTGTTAATGAAGCCAGTTTCAGCCTGTCTCAGATATCTTCATACTCTCTTTTAATTCTTTTTTTTGCTTGGGAACCCAACCTTGACTGATTTCTATACTCCTACCTTCTCAGCATCAACTTCTGTCACAAAACTTTCAGGACTATGCTGTGGACATGACCAGACTGAGGGGTATTTCACCATTTGCTGCCTCAGATATTAGAAAAACTATTTGTGTGTAGCATGTGTAGGCAAGCATGCAAGCATGACTGCATGTGTGCACGTATAGCAACACAAGTATGTGTACTGAAACGATGTGTGTCCAGATTATTTTCCTCCCCTTCCATTTTGCAACTTGCTCACAGGAGACCAAAGCAGAGTTTATTTGTCATAAACTCTCAGCTTTCTCTGAGAACAGAAACCTACAGATTGCTATTTTGCCTTTTGGGGCATTTGAAAGCCTTGACAAAACATCATGATAGAAGATCAACAAGAAGCTGTGCCCTAAAGTTAATGGCAGTGCGAAAGTTCAATAGTATCTGACCCAGTAGCCTGAAATTTCAAACCTGCCGTGAAGAAATATCTGTGGATCCACTTTTGAACTCATCGCCCTTATCTCTTTGGCAATAAATGGCAACCTGGGTGCAATGAGCTCTGGTTGTTCACTTTCATGAAGAAGGATCTAATAGCAGCCTAGAGGAAACTTGGAAAGAAGTGACAAAGGTGATGGAGTGATGGGAGAGGGTCTCAGTTGAAGGGAGGTCGACCATGAGCCAGCAAATTGCTCTTGTGGCCAGGAGGGCCAATGCTGTTCTGGGGTGTATTAGAAGGGTTGTGGCTACTAGGTAGAGAGAGGTTCTCCTGCCCCTCTATTCTGCCCTGGTGAGGCCACATCTGGAGTACTGTGTCCAGTTCTGGGCTCCCCAGTTCAAGAGGGACATGGAACTGCTAGAGAAAGTCCATCACAGAATAACATTTTTCTTACAAGGAGAGACTGGAGGAGCTGGGGCTCTTTAGCTTAGAGAAGAGGAGACTGAGAGATGACATTATCAATGTTTATAAATACATAAAGGGTAAGTGTCAGGAGGATGGTGTCAGGCTCTTCTTGGTGATGCCCAATGACAGGACAAGGGTCAATGGGTGAAAGCTGAAGCATAGGAAGTTTTATTTAAACATGAGGAGAATTTTTTTTTTTTTCCCTGTGAGGGTGACAGAACATTGGAACAGGCTTCCCAGGGGGTTGTAGAAGTCTCCCACTCTGAAGATACTCAAAACCTCCCTGGACATGTTCCGGTGTGATCTGGTATAGGTGATCCTGCTCTGGCAGAGGGGTTGCACTGGATGGTCTTTCGAGGTTCCTTCCAGCTCCTGACATTCTGTGATTCTGTGATAACAAGGAGCAACAGATTAGGAGATTTAAGCTGAACATGAGGAAAGACTTTTTCACCAAGAGGCTGGGGCAGCCTTGCAACAGGTCACACAGAGAGGAGGTGGTAGCTCCTTCCTCGAGCATTTTCAAAGCTACACGAAGCCATGGCTGACACAGCAACCTAGTGCTGGTGGTAGTTCTGCTCTCAGCAAGAGGTTGGAGATCTGCAGAGATCAGTTTTAGTGCTTCATTTATTTTGATTCTTTGATATTTAAAAGGTGTTTTTTTCATTTTAAAAGTACCTGACTTCTTGTAAAATACTAAGCTACTGATTTACACATTGTGGTAGATGTCTGAAAATGAGGTGGGATGGATTTGTAACTTGCTTTTAGAAAATAGCTACAGGTTTAGACAAACTTCCACTATTTTTCAGTATTTTAAGGTGGGTGCCAAACAGCTCCTTAACCTACAGTCTTATCTATCATCTGCAGAACAAGCACATCACAGGGAACAGTAAAGAAAGTTTCTCCAATACTTGCTGACAGTGTGGGTTTTGAATGAAATAAAGAAAATGCATCTAGTAAGGATCCTGATGAAGGTCCTAGCACGGAGGCAGAAATTAACATCTCTATGGCATTCCTGGCAATCATTTCCTGCACTTTAAAATCTTCTGTGTAGGAGATTTCAAATCATCTTCCTGAGATCCCAGACAAAGTGATACATCCACCTCTCCTTCCACTCAAGGCACCAGCCCTATCATGAAGTCTGCCAGCCATGGTATCAATTTGTGTGGTCATGGCTTTGTTATTGATGTTCCATATAGGCAGAGAATTATTCATTAACAACTAACTCTTTTCATTTCATATCACCACATGCTTACTCCTGGAAATTTTAAAGCAATTAAATTAAACATTCTAGTTTTTAATAACTCCATTTTAAATAATGTCTCTGAAAGGAGCAGGCTGTGTAGGACACAACGTAAGCCTTAACTGGAACACTTCTTGCTGCAAAACTGTTTCTTTTGTTTCTTTAAGGAAAGCTACTGCAATGCTGTGCTCCCTTGCACTGCAATAACCCAAAGCTCCCTGTGTATTTCCTCAGCAGAGAGCTGCCATGTGCACAAGGAAGTGTTCAAAGTGCATTGGAATCACCCTGCTCCCGCTGGCAGCATGTGCCATAGTCTCCAACATCCTCCTGTACTTCCCCAATGGACAAGTTCTGCAGCTTAGCGCGATAACAGATCTGGTCTGGTTTTTCCATGGCATTCTGGGAGCTGGGATACTGGTAAGAGAGAATTGTTGCTACCAGATCCTGTGGTTTTGTTTCTTCTTTTTTTTTTGTTTTGGTTTGCTTTACAAGGCTAAGGAAACCTTTGTTAACAAAAGTCATAGGGATGTGTTTTACACAAACATGTGAGCAGTTTAACTAGGAAGCTGGCTATAGGACTGAGAAAGTGTATTTGAGACTGACAATACACAGAGGTGCAAAGTATTCCTGAAATAAATATCAGGACTTCAAGTCAGGAGGAAGCAATAGAGCTGACTCACTTGGAGAAGGGTAACAGGGGTGTTCATCCTCCATAAGTCAGAGCAACACTGAGGGTGGTTTTTCACTCTTATCTGCAACCCTTCATTGCTCTTCTAATTGATTTTGAGCTCACATAATTCACACACACATTAAAAAAAAAAAACAAAAACCAAAAACAAAACCCCACCAATCCAACAACAAACATTAAGGGCAAAACTCAAACATGTTTCAGTAGGTGTTTGTTAGAGACCCAGCCAATACTCAAAGAGCGTGAAGCTACAAATGCTTTAAATCCCAAATGCTCCTTTTGTTCCCACACACCTACCTGCTTATTTTTGGGTTTGATCTGGTTTTATGTGCTCTTCTATGACTAGTTTTCCATTCCCCCACTCAGGAAATATCACTTTTATGTGAATATCCTTAACTAGGAGGAAACACGTTTGGGAATACTGATCTTTCCAGTTCACTAGAAAGCCTTCTCTCTTTACACTCTTCCAATTATCCACCCACAAGTCTCAGACTCATATTTCCCAAAGCAGAAACATGGTAGAAGGTCATTCAGTAAATCATTCCCCAAGAGATGCTTGACAGCTTCTTCTTCCACCTACTGCTTTGTCCTATTACTAATGCTGAGCTTGAACGTAAGCATGAGTTTGTGAAAGGAGGCCTAAAGGAAGAAGTGGAACTACAAGAGAGACCTGTGGAAAACTCATATCATTGCAAAGCCAGGAGTCACTGGCGTTCAATGAAAGGAAAGGCAGATGTTAGGCATGAGAGCATCATAAGCTCATAGAAAACATGCCTTCTTTTAAGGCCTACACACAGACCTGTCTGTGGTCAGCACCACATACATCAAAAATGAGAACAGCAAGTGAGAGGGGAGGAAAAATTTGCATTGACCTTCAAAACACAGCATTAGGAGTAATTATTGATCTGCAAACAATGCTGCTGAATATACATCTTTTCCTCAAAGCAGCATTACAAATATTCACATGTGCAGGGAGAAGAAAGCATCATCATCATCACCATCATCATCTCTGTTTGCCAGGTACTTAAAGGATGGAAAAATGACAACTGTCTTCTGGGTCTCCTAGAAAGCTAAGAACTGGGCAGAATGCCCCATAACTGGAGTCTGATCCCCAGTGAGGCTGCAATGCATTCACCTATGCAACCAGGTTATCCCCAAAGCAAACTGAGGAAAACCATGTCAACAAGTTGTCCAGTCTCAGAGAATCTCCTTGTAACCAGAAAATGGCCTCCAGCCTAAGGATGATGGAAGAAACTTCATAAAAACCTATCCTGGCTCTGTAAGCTGGAAGACCTGCCTCCACCTGAGAACTTCATCTGTAGACCAATACCTAGATCATTAGCACACTCTTCAGTTGAGCAACCAGCCCCACTCTTTCCTCCTCCTCTGCTGTTTCTCTAGTAGAAATTCATATGACACACCAAAAAAAATCCCAGTTTCCTTATTCAAAAGTTCAGAGTGTAGAGAAGAAGCCAGACTCCATGTGCCATAGTAACATCTCTCCTGATGGAAAGCCTATGCTGCAACTGGGAAATCATAGAATCATAGCACACACTGGCCTGAAAGGGACCTTTAAAGGTCATCTAGTCCAACTCCCCTGCAGTAGGGAGGGACATCCCCGACTAAACCAGGTTGCTCAGAGCCCCATGAAGCCTAATGTCTGTCCAAAGTTGAAGCCTCCACCACCTCCCAGGGCAACTTCTTTCAGTCTTTATTGTAAAGAACTTCTAATGTACAAATGTCTTGCTAATGCCTAAAGTGTCTGACTTCTTCCTAAAGTCCAAATGTCTGTTATGTCACACACTGTGACAAGGTTGAAATTACCCCAAAAAATAAAATCACCAGACTAGCTCAGAAGGTTTGGGAGCAAAATGAAGCTATGTTTTACAAGCAAGCTAAAATATAAAAGCATAAAATACAATGTATATGTACAAAATATATTTACATATATTTACATTTATTTACAATTCAGAAATAACACCAAAAAAACCCCTTGAATTGTTACACTCACCCTTCTGGAAAAGGGAACAAGGAAATAGCTCTGCCCCAGAGAGAAATCAGATCCCACTGCTATATACTTAGCCATAAACAAGAGTCTCAACCAAGGTCAGCGAAACCACACAAAAGCATCAGCCAGAGAAGAGAAGAGAAGAGAAGAGGAAGAGAAGAGGAAGAGAAGAGAAGAGAAGAGAAGAGAAGAGAAGAGAAGAGAAGAGAAGAGAAGAGAAGAGAAGAGAAGAGAAGAGAAGAGAAGAGAAGAGAAGAAAAGAATTGTTTGTGCAGCAAATTATATACTGAACCAGCAAGTGTGTGGAATGATAAAAACTTATTTATTACTTTTCTTTTATCTTGAATGCCCTATTTTATTTACTTTCTACTATTTTTTTCTATCCAACGTCTTTGGAATTTTCCTAATCTGTGTTTATAATTTAGAACCAGGATAGAGAGTTAGTTTTAAACTGCCACACACACAGAGAGCCCTCATTTTACTGGCAACAGCCACATCTAGCAAATTCTCATTTCCATGTCAAAAGGCAGGTGTTTACAGCCGGGCACTGCAAACAAAGAAAGCTGCCAAACAAACTCTTCATCCTGAGCCAGGCTAATAAATGACACAAAGGTGTTCACAAGCTGGAAGAAAAACCTCCAAAGAAAGACAGCCCTGGAGGAAAGGGAGTGTTGATTTGACGAGCAGAAGTGCTAGCTCACCTTCTGAGTGCCAAACAGTGGCACGCTGGGGCTGAGGCTGCCTCGGGTACCATTCGTCTTGTCTGAGAGCTGATTTCTTTCCAGGAAGAGGAACATCTCTTTAACATCAGTGCCTTACATTTTCAGGGTCTGAAACCTGCCTCTGGGATATGCATAAAGGGCAACAGAGAGCAAATTCTTTGGGAAATATTCAGGGGGCTCTAAATCTAAGCAGGTTTCATATCTAGAGAAACTGACACTAGACATGTAATTTGGGCTTCATTCACCACAGACATTCTGCTCTTACTGCCCTGTGTGGACAATACCTCTCCCAAATCTAGTGAGCCTGATTTTGCAGCTTTTACTTTTCCACTTTTTTTTGTTCGTTTGTTTGCTTGCAAGAGTTCTCCTGTTTGCATTAACTTCATGGGGAGCACATCCTACTTTCTGAAATGCTCCTTTTATTCTGTTGCTTTTTGCCTACACAAGAGTGTCAGTCAGAGGCCAGGCAGCAGGAGTGCTCTGGCTGCATAGCTAGACGCAGGAAAACTTTTGTGGCCTCTAGCTACCAGACTACCTCCAGAGTGCCTCTGTAGGGTGCCATTATACCCTGAGACACAGACAGTTGCTGACTTCACTGTATCCACCCAGCTCCACCTGATAATTACCATGGAGAAAGCTGATGCAAACAGGGAGTTCTCCGTTGAGTGAAGGCCATTTCACAGTTCTCAGAAGCGTAGCACAAGGAACCAAAATCAGATGTGTTTCAGGAAGTTTAAGGCTGGTTGCCCAACTACAATCCAAAGCCAGCTGCTCAGAAGGTTTGAACGGATGTGACTCTTACCCTGGTGATGCATCTTTTCTGAGCAGAAATTCAGTTTTCTCAAAACTGGCATATTTGTTCCTGAAAAACAAAGTAAAATAACAAACGTGTCAAAAAGCAGCAGCATGACTTCAGCAATGAGAACTACTCTATCAGAAACTTGCCAGTCAGCTCTAGCTACAATTCAGGTTACTCTTCAGCAAGCACCAAAATCTAAGCAGGTGTAACTCATAGGGAAGAGGCAGAAGGGAGTTTGCATTTGAGGAATATGATGCTCCAGGTCTTAGACTTAGAAGTACTGCACACCAACTCACCTTGTGCTTTCCTCACAGGTTATTTTGCCGGCAATCATGATGCTGGGAGCAGGCAGAGCAAGATGTTGTGCTAACAGATGTGGGGTAAGTGGATATCAGCGTGTTGAAACGGCACTATAGGGTTTGCACAACAGCCCTTAAATGGCTGCTCAGCAGGAGGAAATGCAGAATGACAAACCATCACACCACTGTCAGCAGTCATGTCAGGGAGATGTGGATGAGGAGCTTGATCTACAGCGTCCCTGGGTTGGGGCTGAGTGCTCAGTTAGCCAACAGGAATGCTATGATATTGCAGACACTGACATGAGAGATATACTCAGCTAAGGCAGGTGCTGGAGTATTTAGGCACAGCAATGAAGACCAGAGGGGTACAAAACTACTTCACTTCACCCTACATACTTGAGGGTGCCTCAAGTTTCCTGCTGCTCAAGGCAATCCTAAATATTACAGAATTGCAGATTTGTAAGGGTTGGGAGGGACCTCAAGGATCACCTAGTTTCAACTCCCCTGCCATGGGCAGGGACACCTCCCACTAGATCATCAAATCCATCCTCTCCTTCCAAAGCAGGACCACTTAGGGCAGGTCACTGAGGAGTAAGAGAGTCAAACCCCAAACTTCCTGTTCCTTCTGCTTCCGTTTGCTCTGTACTCTTCCATGGCAATTTGCTTTTTTATAGGTTCATCCCTGCTTACCTCTGTAGGGACAGATAGGTCACCTACTTTTCAGGCCCATGCTAGAGAATCCGAGCTGCTGAAGCTGGCCCTGAGAAGCCAGTGTTTCTCCCTGGGAGGTCGTCTCCATGCTGTGACCAGTAGCACACAAAAGGTGCAAATGCAATTTGGGATCACTGTCGTCCAGAAAAAGGCCAGAGAGGCTTTTCCCCAGGATAATTAAGAATATTCTAAAGCAAGGTCATACATGCATTTCCACTGGTCCTCAAGCCCTGGGCACTGACTTCTGTGAAACTATCATTATTAGCAAGAATAAACTGCCTTGGCATGTTTTTTTCAGCCTGCATCCTTCCCAGAAGCAGCCTAGAGTGGTAGTTTTCATACAATAAAGCATACCTCTTCTCTACTCTTCAATCAATATTTAGTTTTGTCCATGCAAAGACCTTTACCTCTTCAAGATATTTTACTTAATCAATTTAGTATTCATAATACTAAAATAACATTCTTCACTAGGATGTCAGCAAGTACATCCCAAGGGATGTGTCATTATATTGATTTTGCCAACATCGCGTGCTCAGAGGGAATGCTAGTGATGGCCAAGTAGGCCATTTGCAGAGCTGGAGTGTGAGCCTAAGCTGCCTAAACCCTGTGCCTGAGCCAAGTGCTTTCTCCTGATTTTGAGTGATGTAGAAAGTGGTGGTGAAAAACAGATGTAGTCTGGTCTTTCCCATACTCTGCTCAACATGGGGAATTTCAGCTGAAATGGTCTGTTTGTAGAGTATCTCAGATGTTCTTTCTCCATTCTTCATTCCAGCACTAAATATTATAGAGCCAGAAGTCAAACTTCCACAAATTGTCTGACTTCACTTCCCCAGACAGATGCATCCACAGATCCCAAACACTCCTCAATTCCCCTTCATCCTTTCTGTGTCTGACCCATTCCTAGCAGCAGCACATGGTTGCTTGGTATCCTGTCTGGATTTTCTCATTATTGATTGTTTACATGCAGGCTGTTCCTCCTCTTCCTTATTCACTGCTATAGAGAAATACAGCAGACATTGCTGAGGAAGCAGTTTGATTTGTATAGAGGTAACTGGTGGCTGGGTGATGTAGCTACTCAAAACAAACTAGAGAATAAGCTCAGTGAGGATAGTGTATCTTTGAAAATGCTGTCTTCTGGGACTGTGGGAATCATTCACCTCTGTAAAGAAGTGAAGCTTTACGAGTCTCTCTATAGTGGCTCAGTGTAGAGATGAGACTGGGACATGAGCAAAATCACAGAATCACAGAATGGTTTGGGTTGGAAGAGATCTTAAAGATCCATCTAGTTCCCTGGCTTGGGCAGGGACAACTTCACATTAGGTTGCTCCTGTGTCTCCTGATATGTTTGTTTATTTGCTTCTCTATTTGTACTGAGACAAGCAGGGGTGGGGGAAGTATTCTTCTGCTCTTAAAGAATGGAGAAGAGTAATTTCCAATCATGGGGGGAGGGAATAAAAGAAAAGTGAGTATAACAGGGTAATGATGTGCATCTTCAGAAGAAACCTCAGGGAAACCTTGCATTGGGAATAGTGGAGGAAATGCACAGACACCCACAGAAAGTTTGTTCAGATGCTCTCAGTGTATGGGCAGTATACCCAAGGCAGGATATGGTGTGAATCACCAGGAACTGGAAAGGAGAGGAGCCCTGGGACTAGTTCAAACATGCAGAATGGTAGCGAATTCCCAAGGTACTGGAGCTCCTTGCAAGGTCAGTCCAAGTGGATGCGACATGGAGTGCCCAGAATTTGGTGGTTTTTCCACCAACCTCTACCTGTGGGCAGAGAAGCAGCTTACTCTGGAGCTGCTCAGGAGCCTCTGTAATCTAAAGGTTAATTTGACAACCTTTATGATTTGGGCATCCTTAAGTATAAAATTATAATTTACACTTAATGCTCAGCATTATTTTTCATAGAAAAATAAAAAGGTTAATACCGATCAGAATTATTACTCAATGAGAACGTAACCATTTTCCTCAGGGTAGAGACTCAATCCTATTTTGAGCAACCCCTTGTTTCATAGCTTCAGACTTCAACCCAACCTTTACCTGCTCCTAAAGTATCAACAACGGTAATAATAATTACTAAATATCTCATCCTTTTATTCACCTTATTGAATTCTCCATTTCACAGTAATTACGTGCTACATTGAGCAAGGTTTTTTTTTCATTAATCCATTTTAAATTGTTACTTGTAAACATACCCAGATGGCTTCTTGTCCTTGCATTATGGAGGAACGATTTTGGAAAGTAACAGATAAAGAAAGATTCCAGGTCATGCAGCTTAGCATGCACACATCTGAAAGAATCCACTGCACTGGCACAGTGAGGGGGAAAATCCCTTCCCAAAGCACAGCTTCTGTTGTTGCATCAGCAAATATACTCCAAAATTTCCCTTTAAGCCTTCCTTAAAAGTCACTAGGAGAACAAGAATAGCCACNAAAAAAAAAAGTGAGCAAAGATATCTGAATAACCAGACAGGGTATTAGTTGCACACAGACCCTCACAAAACAAACAAAAAAACCCCAAAACCCCGAACAAACAAACCAAAAACTAAACAAACAGGCAAGGACAACAAACAAAAGCAAAACAACAACAACAAATCCCACAACACCTCCAGAGAAATAAACAGAGAAGAATTAACTGTGCATGAAACAAAAACTGGGGCAATAAAGAGCAGCACAAGCTGGGACTTGGTTACTTCACCAAAGCAGCTGATGCAAATGCTCAAGGAAGGAGTGTTAAAAGTCTTCATCAGTTCACCATACACAATCCAAGTGTGAAGGAAAAAGCAGGGCTGATATTGTAAAAAATCAGCAACAAACTGCCAGCAAAACCATTGCAAGAGGTAGAGAATAGGCCAATACAACACTGAGAGAAACTGATTTCAAAACCCAGGCATCCTAGCTTAGACCTCTTCTTGCAACTTCAGAGACAAATGAGGAAATTTTTTTTAATTCCCCCCAAAAGTGCTAAATTATCATGGTACAGTTCAGGAAAATGCTGAAAGGTTGGGATAATACCACAGTTAATAAAATTGTTTAATTTCTATAGAACGTAGGACAAGCCTCCAGACAAGACTCTAGAAGAGTACATGTAATGGGCACCTAGAAAATGCCCAAGAGGGTAAATTTATCCACTGCAATCACTTCAAACTTCCCTTTCAGTGACAAGTAGCCTTTATCTATATAAATATATGTACAGGTAGCATAATTAAGATCCTTCTACCAAGATGCAGAATGCACAGTTGAAGTAAATGAGAAAATAGGTAGAGAGAAGTGGCCCAGCACAGGCAGGAGTTTCAGGCATTATCTGTCTGTTGTCCTCCCCACAAGGCACGGCTGGTATCTCAGTGTGAGAGGCAGCACATCAGCTCTAACCCAGCACTGCTTTGCTCTGGGACAGCATGCTAAATTACCTACATTTTGCTGGCAGTATGAAGACGGAGAGTGTCCAGGTTTGGGAGGGGGGGAACCAAACAAACCCAAAACCCAACAGGGTTATTAATTGTTCATGATGAAACCAACCTTAATAGAAATCTCAACCACTTCTAAGTCAAGCATTGCTTTAGAGGCAAAAGGACACACAAAATGAGTCAATGCACACAGTGACAGCAGGCAAGGTTGTAAAGAAAGCAGTAGTGTCATCAGCTGGCAAGCTGGAAACTGCATTCACCAGCCTGAACAAGTTTGGAGGGTGAATAGTTTTCAAGACTGTGTCACAAACCTGCAACATGGATGATGGCTATTTCCATTTGACTCACTAATGCCATGCCCTATGGAGCAGCTGGCATTAGGAGAAGGCTTCATCCTTCCTTGTGGGCTATTAGATCTCACTGACAGCTACTAGCAACAAGGAAATGTTGCTAGAGGTATTTGGCTTCAAACCCAAGTCATAAATGGGAGTGTTTCCCATGTTCTTCCTCATCCATGCTCCTGCCCTGACTCCAAGGCAGTCTTGCTGCTTTGCTGCTAGTCCAGGTGTTCTTCTGCCTCTCTCAGTCTGCTTCAGAGCTTCCTTTTATCTTCTGCTACCCGGCAATGCTTAAACAATCACAGGCAGGGACTCTTAACAAGAGCAGTGGGAAGCCTATCGCAGGTACACAGTAACACCTGCCTGAGATTCTTGCTTCTGCATACAAAGAGCAACCAGATACATTCCTCTCATTAACAGAAAACTGCCTCAAAGCAGAGCAAAGGTGAGATGCCTGTGGGAGTTGCCAACGTAGAACACACACCTGCACTACATGTAATTCAGAGTCACTGCTGGTTCATTGCTTTCATACCTGGTTCAGGAGTTGCTTACTAGCTTCTGTTGGTACAGAGGCTGAGAAATGTGCTCTTGTTGAAGAGGTGGAAATGCCAAGGCACATGATGTGGATTGTTTAAAACCAGCACTGGCTTCATGTTGGCTGTTTTGAAAGAAGACCCACCAGAATTTTCATAATTGATTGGTCAGATATAAAACTCTGAATAATTAACACTCTGGACTTACCCACTTATAAAAGCAAAATAAATACAGTTAGAAAACCTTTCCCATCTAGAATAGCTGCACATATGGAGTTGAAGATCTTTTCCCTTTCAGATGCTGCTATCAGTGGTCTTGGCTGTGCTGGGATTCGCGGGAGGAGCATATTGTGCAGTCATCTCCTCACTGGGACTGATTTGGGGCCCTCTATGTGACATAGGTGATGGAGAATACCTCTACCCTTTCAGGAACGACAGTCTGGAGTGAGTATGATTCATAGGTTCTCCAACTTTGCTTTCCCTAATTCCCACCCTACACACCTTTTTATAGCATTTTAATTTTTCCAAAGGGAACTAATGGTCTGCTCTAAGCGTGCATGTTCTAGCTCACCATCAATTGGGCCAAATACTATCTTTGGGCACACTGACCAAGTTTCTTGTTGTCCTTGTTAGCAATCCCTTGTGCAAATTGCACCGTGCTGCTGAGCAGTGACTCTCATTGGAGTTAAAAAGAAATGTTGGCTAAGTATGCCATGATGATCTGTTAAATCATCATGAACTAAGCCTACTCTACCTAGTTTTGAAAAGCAAAGCAACAATCTTTTCTAACTAAAGTTAACCTTGGCAACCACACTCTTTCAGATAATGGATGGACTGAACTGAGCTATCACAGCAGGAACACAGATTATGGACTCACATGTTTAAATCATTAGGGACGTTTCGCTTTTGTATTTTGCACTGCCACAAACCATAAAGGAATTTCTTGTGCATGCAACAAAGTACCCATGTGGCTTTCTTTCCTAGTCATCAAGAGCACCTCTGCAAAGGCAGTTCTGAAGAGAACCACAAGCTTTTAAAAAATTACAGCAGACTTTGAGACTCACTTTGTGCAATCAAGTTCAGAAAACGTAAGCTAGGAAATACAGAAAGAATTGTCAAATATTTGTTTTCTGATACCTTGCCAATTATTTTTCTCTCTCACAGAGACAATTATTTGTTCAACCAGACAACATGGAGCATTTGCAAAGAACCTGAAAATATCATCCTTTGGAATATTGTCCTTTTCTCTATTCTCCTGACCACCGGTGTCATTGAAGCTATTCTTTGCTTTATTCAAATCATCAATGGACTTACTGGCTTCATATGTGGCTCATGTATGAGGAGAAGAAAGGTTAGTGTGCAGTAGAAGGTACCAAAGGGCTTTAGATCATTACAAATTTTATTTTTATTAATTGGCTCTACACAGGTGCTGAATGAGCTGCTCCATGAAATTGGGGCAGTACAGGTGGATTTGAACACTGTTTCTCCTTCACTTTGTGGTCAGGAATTACACAGCAGAACAGTGTGCTCTGTTGACTTACTCTGTTGCATGGTTGTGTTCCTATTCAAGAAGCTGTCAGGATAAAGCGTAATGACTTCCCCTGCATCTCTAAGTGAGAGAGATGAGAAGCAGAGACAGTTTTAGTTGGTCAGCTGCAGCAAATAAGTAATTTCACAAAATGAAAGAAAACCTTTTTCAAGTTTAATTTGTCACCACTGTTTCCTTTTGACCATTTATTTCCTTTGTAGAAGATGCATGCAGTAGTTTTGGTATTTCTCTGGAATATTGATTAATCATGTTTCATTCATTGTCTTTCAGACAAATATTTCTGGAATGTGAATGACCTACAGGGAACACCAGGACAAAACCCGAGCTGCCAGTACCCACACAATGAGGATAGTGCACTGTGCTGTACTTATCAGGGAGTAAAAAAGAATGCCCAAAATGTTCATGAGTTTCATGGGGCAAAATGATTTTTTTTTTTTTTAATATATATAAAGCAGTCAGAGTGGAAAAGACTAGATCATTTAGATCTGAGAGTCCATGTTTTCATCTCTCTAAATATTCCTGCTAAATCTCAGGTACTGGCAAAACCACTGTCCTGTCTGTTGCTGACTGCTGTACATGTGCTTAAAACACCAAGCTCCACAGATCAGAGCTCACCATTCACCCTCTTGCATGTATAGAACCGTTGTTAATGTAAGTATTCATCAGATGCACCAAGCAGATGCTCTCTGACTGGATATAAATAGCCTCACATCCAAAACCCACTTGGAGCTTATCTGTCCATTCCTATTAATCTGCTACCCACACCCTCCCAGGTTTAATACATCGAGCAGAGTTTGCAACACTGTAGAGGTTTTCAGCCTCCTTTAGCCACCCTGGAGCCATGTTCATCAAAGTCCAGTGCACTTCTATCTTAGTTTTTCATGAGCATCTGAGAGATGTGGTGGTCCTGGAGAGGCATTTGGGTTTGGAACAACAGTTTAACAAAGTCTGATTTTAAAAGACAGTGCAGAGCATCACTGCCCATTTTGCCCCTACAAGGCTGCATTGGAATGTCACTAATTTGCAAGGCTGTTACGGAATAGATCACACAGACAAAGCAAATACCTGACAAAGATAAATACTAAACTGAAAAGGCTAGCACATCTTAGTAACAAATAAGAGATGAAATCTGAAAGGAAAATAATTGCATTAGTCTTAGTGTTACAGCAACAGTAATCCCAGTCAGGAACTGCATCATTCCACATCATCATTCAGGATCAAGCCCTTGATGCTAAAGTCGATGACTGGCAAATTTCAGACACTTAATCATTTCAATACATTCCTCAACTCTTGGACATGCCACTGTTTTACTTTATCCATCCTGAAGGCATGTATGCATTTACAAAAATCTGAATCTATTTAAAGCACTTGGGGTCTGTCTTCCAAAAAGAGACATTTCTATTTTCTCTGAAGTTGCTCATACTTCTGCACTATAGCATGGGAGTGAGTTATGTGAGCACAGTAATTACAGTCCTCTAATGCAGCACACAAAATGCTTTGTAGAAATCATAGAATCATAGAATTGTCAGGGCTGGAAAGAACCTGAAGGATCATCTAGTTCCAACCCTGCTGTCATGGGCAAGGACACCTCATACTAGATCAGGTTGCTCAGAGCCCCATCCAGTCTGACCTAAAAGATCTCCAGGGATGAGGCTTCCGTCACCTCTCTGGGCAACCTGTTCCAGCGTCTCGCTACCCTTTATAGAAAAGAGGGAAGAAAATATTAGTTGCACTAAATGAAGGGCACATGTACACTTCCTTTGAGCATAACTTCACCCCTAGAAGCAGAAAATTTGACCCATAAAATTTAAAGTACCTTCTGATAAAAAAAAAAAGTCATAAGACTTATTGAAGTTTTGCAGGCATGACTAGGAGCATCTAAACCTGCCAGGTGACTTTAAAAGCTCAAGTTTGCTGTTAGCAGTGAAATCTGGACAGTGCTAAAACATCAAGTGACTTCAAGAGAAAGCAAACTGACTCAACTAGCAAAAGAGGCAAAGCTGCAAGTAAGGATATTCAGCATGTAGCCAGACCAGGAGAGAATTCTTCATGAGCAGTGAGGCTCTATAAGCTCTTCACAGCCCTAAGTATCAGCTCTGCCCTCATCATTTAGTTTTGTTTCCTTGACTCTCTATGATAAAGGCAGTTGAGGCTGTGCCAGCACTAGGAGAGGGAGAGGCACCTGCTGGCACACACCAGCTCCAGCAAGAGAGAGTGCATGCACTGAACTGCTGTCATCTGCTTGTTCCAAGCTGTCCTGCCCTGGGGATGTTTAGTGTCATGTCTGTGTGCTAACAGGGACACCCTCTGTCCCATCAGCTGTGCAAGCACTGGCTTCACTGATATATGTAAATATTAAATACTGTTACTCTGAAGTTGTTTTCTGGCTGGATTTGTGACCTAAAGGACTTGCAACTTCAAACTATCTCCAATAGGAAGAGACATGGAATAACACAGTAAGAACTAAATTGCCTAGTGTGAACCACCTGAAAGAGTCTCTCCTGGGGAAGGCATCAAGCTACACAGTTCATGGAGAAATGAAACCTTCCACCAGCCAACACCTAAAGAGATGGTGTAAGGCATTGCCTTTGGGCAAGATGCAGTTGTCCACCCTATGCAGGAGCACTTGGTACCATTTGAAGTGCATCAAAGAATCCTGCTCATCTTCCGGACAGCAAGGGTCTTTTGCATGTCCTCTGTCACATCTGATTTCCACTCACAGATAGCTAGGGACCTCAATATCTCATCTGGACTTAACAACATGGAGGTGTGATTGACCAAAGAAAACCTCTGTCTTTGCAAACACAAAGATGCTAAAAATTCATTTAGTTCAGATACAGAAAAGTAGGTTAAATTATTTCACCTTATGTTTTTGGGGATTTTTGATCCTCCAAACCACCTGTTACATGAGACAAAGCCTGAGATCTCAAAATCATAGAATCACAGAATGCATTGGGTTGGAAAGGGCCCTTGAAGATCATCTTGCCCAAATGCCCTGCAGTGATCTGGGACATCTTCAACTAGATCAGGTTGCTCAAGGCCACATCAACTCTAACCTTGAATGTCTCCAGAGATGGGACCTCCACCACCTCTCTGGCTAACTTATCCAGTATTTCACTACCCTCATTGTAAAGAATTTCCTGCTAACATCCAACATAAATCTACCCTGCACTAGTTTAAAACTATCACCCCATGTCCTGTCACTAGTCCTCTCCAAAATGCCACCAAAGCCTTCTCCAGGAGCTGGTCAACAGATTGTAACTGGGGCAGTTCCTGAAACCCGACACTGCAGGAAGACCTGCAAACTCAGGCTTTGTTGGTGAGCAAAGTTTCTAAAGAAAATGGCTATATAAAACTACTAATTTTGACTCAGATAGGATAGGCCTGACTGAAGATAAAATGCCATGTTTCAGAATTGGGATTACTACAGATTTTAAGGTTTTAGGGTGAGGTTTGGGGGTTTTGTTTTGGTTTTGTTTTTCTAAATGGAAGGAATTATTTCAAGGAAATCTAACACAGAAAGAGACATTTTGTCTCTGAGGTGTTTTAGGTGTTGCATGCATTAATAACTCAGTAAAACTAAGGAACTCATAATATTCTTCTACGTCTATATTTTATCTACATCTTCTCTCTATCTATTGACCTACCTACCTGTCAACTTACATATCAATCTTTCTTCTCTACATCTATCAATCTTAAATAAGATTTTTTAATGTTTATTACTCACTGCGTATTCTCACCAGGCTCTCATAGATGGAAGAAAATATGTTACCCTCTAATCAAATAATCCCCCTCTCATCTGCATTTGAAAATGATGCAGGAGACCATGCAAATCTGTGTTGGTTAGTAAAGTCAAACAAACCAACCAACAACAACAAAAAAAAAAAAGCAACTCAACGTGTTCCAGGGATTGACTTGGGATAGGAATAGAATTGTAGACCAAGGACACCAACTGGAAAATTGTCAATGTTCTGAGAATAATGGTGCAGTATTCCGGCAGCCAACATTAAGGACATGATTCAAACACCTGAGCTGGAAACCACAGACTAGTTCACCCCACCTCATTTCAAATGGAACTGTCAGATCATTTGATGCAAACAGCTCAGATACCTCAGGCTCCAGTGCTGTTTTTTTCTTGGGCACAAAGCAAAGCAAAACAGTGAGAGCTTGGTCCTTGCAGACCTCCCTGTGCAATGGTCTCAGCCCCAGCCCTTCATGATTCCTTCCTGGTTGCTCCTCACAGGCAACCTCTTCTTTGCAAACAAACTTTTAAAAAAATCCCAGAGGAAAGAAAAATTTTTAAAACCCAACAACAACAAAAAACAACACTACCACCAAACCTTTCCATGTTATCTAAGTACTTTATTTCATTTTCTACAGAGCTCTAGCTCATTAGGCTTGTTCATTTTCAAAGGAGTAACAGAGGACAAGCACCCTTCAGAATTGTCCCTCCCTACAGACTCTGTCCCACTCCATAACACCTCTTTCCTCCTGTGCTCATGGGTCACAGAGTGTTGTCTAAAGCTTATCATCAATAATGTAGCACATTTAACCCAGAAAGTCAGGTCAAGGGCTTTATCAAAGGCACAGACGATGCTCTTTTGTCCATCTTTATTTTTTTCAATTGATTAACTTCAAGGCTGAGTAGCTGTAAGTTCTTATTATGGTGCAGATCATTTGCACCATAGATTGGAAACGCCCCGGGTACAAGGCACTCCACTTTCTTCCAGACACTCCTCTGTCATTATCAACCACTCACACCAGAGTTTGTTCCATGGAGGTAGAGTGATAAGAAGAGGGTAAGAGGTCAGCTGAGTACTCCCCAGGTAGATACTTGGAACCATTGGAGATACATCAGAATAACCTGGCTGCTGCTCTAGAAGGGTGTGTGTCTCCCACAGGGGCTCTGTAACATCTTCTTGCCTATGTGGACATCTCAGAGGCTTTAGAGCCTCAGATTTCAGGTGGCATCAGCCATCTCTCTGTGAGCAGCTGAATCAAGTGCTGAAACATCTGCTGGGTACAATGATACATCTCCTAAAGGCAGCTCTGAGCCCATTATTCCACAATCTGCCCATGAGCTGTCTTGCCTCACAGGACCTAATATAGGTCAGGAAATCACATCCCACAAATTGCATATTTCTCCCCATGGGTTACCAGGGAGCCAGAACTCAGAAGCACAGCAGCTGACACCCAAATCCATGTCTCTCCATCACGAGTGGGGAGGTGAACCTCACCTCAAACATCTTTCCTTCAGCAAGAATTCTTTTTTGTTTTCAGTAAAAAAAATGGTGGCATTAGCTGAGAGTCATCTAGTGGCAAAAGAGCACAACAACAGGTGCACCGAGGAACTGGTCACAGAAAAACGCTCAGAGCACATCTGTGTGTAAATAGCATTTGCAAAGCTTTTGAAACATCCTGTTCTGACTGCGGACACCCCGGAGGAACCAGTGCCTCCCTTGCCACTGCCAGCTGCAATTTCTTCACCTCTGTAGCAGGTGCAATTAAGATAAAAGGGAGTGTTTCTAATTACCACACAGAATATGTGCCTTGAATACGCACGGTGACCCCTTTTGTACCCATGTAATTGGGTCAAAGTTAAAACCCCTCAGTCAAGCCCCTCGGCCTGAGTATAAATATTAACAAATATTTCACCTAAGGTAGGATAATCAGCTGCTTCTTAGAATTTTCACCTTCTTTTTTTTTTTTTTTTTAAACACTCTTTTAGAGTCTCACTACCAGATCACTCCTTAACTCACCAAAACTTCATACGGAGAGGTGTTGCAGAAAACACTTTTCCCCTCTTCTTCCTGCAGCCATCACTTGTGTGTTCTTACTGCACCCTACTCATGGGACATGCTTAACCTGCAATGCTGCCATTTCCATGCACAACTACTACTGGCTTGTCTGCAGGACATGGCACAGTGCAGAAAACCTTCCCAGAGATTTGGGCTTTTGAACTGTTGCTCAGAGGTCACCTGTGATGAATTCTGTGATTCCATGTGGAAGGGTCCAATCCACTATACAGATGACCACCAATATCTAGGAAAGCCAAACAATTGCCCTAAATAGGGCAGGTTTTACTTAGAATTGATTATGAAGAATTATACCTGGACAGACCAAAAAAAAAAAACCAGTCATAATGCAACTAAAAAGATGGGTATGGCAACTCTATAATAAATGTAGATGAATTCCTTAATACATATATGAGATCTTCTCAGAATTGCATCTGTTTAAAGGGAGCCTCGTGAAGCATGGAGCATCTCTGTAGCTTCAATGCAGAGCCTAACAACATCTTGCTCTCCTGACTGCTTCCAGTAGTGAAATGATTATAAACTAGCTTTGAATAGCAATGGTTTGGCTGCTCAGAGGCAAACCTTCTACCATTTCCTAGGTTTGTTTTGCTGATTACAGGATGTTAGGGGTTGGAAGGGACCCAAGGAGATCATCAAGTCCAACCCACCTGCCAGAGCAGGACCATACAATCAAGCACACATCACAGAGGAACACATCCAGATACACCTTGAAAGTCTGCAGAGAAGGAGACTCCACAGCCTCTCTGGAGAGCCTGTTCCAGTGCTCTGTGACCCTTACAGTATAGAAGTTCCCCCTTGTGTTTAGATGGAACTTCTTGTGCTGCAACTTACACTCATTGCTCCTTGTCCTATCACAGGGAGCAAGTGAGAAGAGCCTGTCCCATCCTGTCCCGTCCCGTGTCCCACCCTGTTCTGCCCAGCCCTCAGACATTTATGAACATTTATTAAATCCCCTCTCAGCCTTTTCTTTTCTAGACTAAAAAGTCCCAGGTCCCTCAGCCTCTCCTTATAAGGCATGCCCTCCAGTCCCCTAACCATCCTCCTAGCCCTTATTGTGTGTTTACTTCTGTCACCTTTAAACACGCAAATTCTTAGCCCTATCTTCTCCATTAGCCTTGTGCCTAGAACCTAGAGATCTTCATACCATGGCACATCAGACAAAATATAACATTTCCCCTCCTTTAAACCACGTGAGCATTACCCTTCACATCAGTGCTCCACTGCTCTTATCAAACAGTAATTACTACCCTCCTAGTATTTACTCCTCAGAAATATAAACTTGAATATCTTCTGAAGAAAAGGGAAGACAGAAGAACTGCCAATAGGCATCAAAAGAACAAGAGTCTGCTTCGTGTTCTCAGAACTTTAGGGTTTGTGCTGCATCTTCCCCTGCTCAGTATAGCAAGTCCTTTACAAGGTGGCACTAATTTTTCTTGGTGGATTTTTTTTCCCTACTTTTTTTCTGGGTTTTTTCCCCATTTTTTCCTGACTGCAGACTCGATAAAAGAATATTGACATCAAGCCATTATTCCTCTCTATTATTAAAATTAAGCAACAGAAAATGTCTCTAAATATACCAGGCTTAGTATCTTTGAGTGTGTTTTTCACGATAAGCTTGGCTACTGGAATTTGGGCTTCTTGGAAAAGCAAGAAGGACCAACAGAACAGAAGCTTAACTGAAATGGCCATAGTTGGAGGCAGGAATATAAATGTTTTCATTGGACTGTTTACTGCAACAGGTAAGTATTCTTAAATGGCTTCTTAAAATTCTTCTTAAAAGACTTACATAGATCTGGGGGACTTCTCTTTCAAAGCAAGTGAGCTCCTTTAATGTCAGGGCAGATTTTGCCTAAGTGTGACTTTAAAGGAGTATGGTTTCATGAATCATTTTGGGATGGATTCTTCCAAACCTCTTCACACTGATGCTTATGTACACTCTTTTAAATTAAAGCAATTCATTCAAGAGTTTAGTTAAGAGTTAAAGAGTTTAATTTAAGAGTGATGAAAGAATATGACACTTTTCATTAAGGAGGACTTTGGTCTTCATCTTTAACCAGTTTCTGCTATGCAGCATGACATAAAATTTTCATTCCTGGAATAATGCAGTTCTGTGTGGAGTACATTGCTACTCACAGTGAGCACTGGCCTCTCTCCTAAGCAGAGAATGTCTCCCTACTGACTGTTCCTATCACCTTCCTTTCTCTCTCCTTGTTATATGAAATTTGCTTCTTTAACCTGTTGTTTTTTGAGATCTTTTTTGTGAAGACTTCCCCAAGTGACATTTGCCTGGATAAGACACTTAAGCCCACGTTGTAAGTTTGTGTTTGGATTACAATATCTGTTTGCATTTTTTTCCCTAATGTCTATTTTCTCAGACTTTGTAAGCGATGCTCATGAAGGATGATCCATTAATCACAGCAGACAAAATAAAAGGCAATTCTTGCATTAGCAGAAGTCTTCCACTGAGAAAAATGAAATGAAACAAGAACATATTCAAAGTGCCTCTCAATTTTTGAACATTGAGTTTTTTCATGTACATGCAGGCATTCATTTTTGAACCTGGGAATTAATTTAGGATGCGATTCCAATACTGTTACCTGTACTCAGCAGCACACCTCACTATGGGAGGAAACTTTGTAAAGGAAATAGAAATGTGGTTAAATATTTGCACAAGACAAAGACTTGAAAGCTCTCCCCCACAAGACTAGTTAAGAATGCATAGAATCATAGAGTCAGTCAAGGTTGGAAGGGACCACAAGGATCCTTTAGTTCCAACCCCCCTGCCATAGGCAGGGACACCCTACCCTAGATCAGGATGGACAGAACCTCATCTAGCCTGGCCTTAAACACCTCCAGGGATGTGGTCCCAACCACCTCCCTGGGCAACCCATTTCACAGTCTCACCACTCTCATGGTGAAGAACTTCCTCCTCATGTTCAATCTGAATCTCCCCACCTCCAGCTTTGTTCCATTCCCCCTAGTCTTGTCACTACCTGATAGCCTAAAAAGTCCCTCCCCAGCTTTTTTGTAGGCCCCTTCAGATACTGAAAGGCCACAATAAGGTCACCTGGGAGCTTACTCCTCTCCAGACTGAACTGCCCCAACTCTTTCAGTCTGTCCTCATAGGAGAGGTGCTCCAGCCCTCTGATCACAATACTTACCTTTCCCTCTTCCATGTTTGCAGCCACCTGGGTTGGAGGAGCATATATCAATGGCACAGCTGAAATTGTCTACCTGCCTTCGAAAGGACTATTGTGGCTCCAGGCACCTGTGGGATTTGCCTTGTCCCTTGTTATTGGTAAATAGGTCACGTAATCAGGACACATAAGCTTATAAAACAATATTTCATATTAAAATATTAAGATGTGTGACGGAGTGTAGAATAAGCACTTGAAGGTGACGTCGTTTCTTCACTCTCCCATAGACACAGAATAGCAATTGTAATGCTATCCTTAAAACTAAAACATTTTTTAAAAATCATTTTAAAGTATTAGCAATTTGGTTTACTGTAGAGTTTTGCCTGCTCAGAGGAATTTGTGGGACAAAAATGTTACCTTAGAACTTTGGAAGCATGTGGCAGGGTGCATGCTGCTATTTTGTCACGGTCTGTAATCCATGGACTGTTGAGAGTATTGGTATAATTTTAATTACTTATTCAACATTTCTGTGTGATGAAATAATACAGACTCGATTTTTCTACACAGATGTGTTCTTCTGACTAGTTTTATCTCAGAATTAGTTTGTAGTGCTTCCAGCTTATGCCACTTTACATCTGGTCGCAGTTTTGTTGAAATTAAGCTGAGTTTTCAGGGTCCAGCACCTAACTCCGAGAAATATTGGATTCACTCTGAGGCTCAGCTGTCTGACCAAGACCGAAGTTACTTCCAGTCCTCACTGAGTTATAGTATAACTCTCTAGAGACAGAGGATGGTTAAAGCAAGGAGCCCTGTGCAGTACTTCCATGGGGTTTTCTAAAAGAACAATAACCTTTATTCCCAAGTCAGAGTAAAGAGCCCAGCTGACGGGGATATGAATCAGGCTTGGAAATGTATTGCCAGCATTTCTTATGTGAGTAATTCTTACTAATGAATTTGAGGAGTGCAGGTCTGATCCTGCAATCTTTACTCAGGCCAGTAGTGCCCAGACAAGCAGTGCCTGCCTGCTTCAGGGTTAGGCACTGTACATATTCTTTGGTTTTAATGAAAAGCTGTACATCTGAAGTCTAATATTTAGATGAAGATGAGTGGGACTCAGCAAAATGTGCAGATTAAAACAATACAGTTCTGGGAAGAGACAATAAAGCCAACAAAATTTAATGTCACCAGAAAAGAAATTACATCAACGTAATGGCCATCAACATGGTCAAGGACAGAGCTTTGTCTGTTATTTAGCCAAATATGAGTCTGCAATGTCTCACTCTGACTACTGACGTTTACCACAGGAAGCATTACAGAAAACTTTGTGCCTCAGGTTTTTAGGTCATTGGAAGTGGAGAAGAGACTATATGTAAGTATCCTTTTAGCTAAGATCTGTTTCAGTCACACAGATATCTTATGCCACGTGGGGTGCCCTACAGGGTCCTATACGGCCTCCAGCAGCCACTCTGGAAAGATGTAGGTCTGCCAAAAGTGAAGGGTCATATCTGTCACCTGTAATCAAATGTCCTTTATAACCTGGGACCTCTCCAATGAATGAAATCCCACATTTAGATGAGTGAAATTAGGTCCCAGCGTCTGTTTCGCTGCAACACTCCAGGGGGTCCATTATGTACAAATTCCACACTCATTGTAGGGGTCTCATACCCAAACAGTATTCTTGCTTTGCTTTTCTTTTCTTTTCTTTTCTTTTCTTTTCTTTTCTTTTCTTTTCTTTTCTTTTCTTTTCTTTTCTTTTCTTTTCTTTTCTTTTCTTTTCTTTTCTTTTCTTTTCTTTTCTTTTCTTTTCTTTTCTTTTTTTTTCACCAGAATATATTAATACAAAATTCTACCACCTTTCATCACTTCTGACAGGTGGTTTGTTCTTCGTAAATCCAATGAGATCAAAGAATTACGTGACAGTGATGGATCCCCTTCAAGAAACTTACGGAAACCTGATGGGAAGCTTGCTCTTCATTCCACCACTGCTAGGAGAGGTGTTCTGGTTTGCAGCTATCCTGGCGTCCCTGGGTGAATATTTACTTTGGCATTATACCTGGTAAAGGTCATATGGGACAACTATCACAGTATAATACACATTTGGGAATTCTGTTGGACTAAGCTGTGGAAAGTTGTGCTTGGTGCTGCCTTTTGTGAGACAAACACGAGCATTTCTCGTTTCTAGAACAGATGGGTTTAGGTTCAAACCAAATGACAGTAGTATGTATTCATGATATTTTAATAGAGAGGTCTGGCAGTATGAGTTAGTACCTTCTTCTTGCCTGTAGCAGAGCAGGTGTAAAAAGGCCAAGTGCCTTGGCAAGGGCTGTGTAGCAAGGTAATAGAAGAGCAGGAAGGGAACATGAGCTCTCCTGAGCCCTTACACTGCTAACTCTCTGTGGATTCTGTGCAGATAGTACAGTGTGATGTGCTGGCATCAAGGGCATAGCATCTTCTTATTTACTCTGTATTCTGCACTTCTGGAATCTGTCTTAAAATACTTGACCACTGTCCTTGTCTGCAGGAGCAACGATGAGGGTCATCTTGGATATCGGAGGCTCTTTAGCTATCATCATCTCAGCATGCATTGTCATACTCTACACTCTACTGGGAGGCCTCTACTCTGTTGCATACACAGATGTCATCCAGCTGGCTTTCATTACTCTCAGCCTGGCAAGTCCTGTGCCTTTCTTTGTTACCAGTTTCCTAAGGGGAAAAATCTAGCTCTTCTTTTCAGTATCACCACCAATACCAGCCCTTGTCTACAGTTCCTTTTCGGGAGAAATGGTCTCCTAAAGCGTCTTAGAGTCCTCATGCACTTCAGACAGTGATTACACAAGCTATCGTCCTTGCTGACTGAATGTAGTTTCTCACAAGTAAGGTCTGCAAAACCTGCCCAGAACAATCTTGGCTAGAGAAATCTGTTTATTGAAGGCACTAGTTGACTTGAATTACAAATTCATGTTCTTGATGATGCCATGAACCAGAAACACACAGATTTAGAGTAAGGAAGGGGGAGAAAGGAAGACTCTTAGTCTGGGTTTAATCTTAAGTAACTTTATGCTCTACATCTACTTTAATTTCAATCACAGAATCACAGAATGTCAGGGGCTGAGAGGGACCTTGAAAGATCATCCAGTCCAATGCCCCTGCCAAAGCAGGATCACCTATACCAAATCACACACGAACGTGTCCAGGCAGGTTTTGAATATCTCCAGAGAGGGAGACTCCACAACCCCCAGGGCAGCCTGTTCCAATGGCTGAATAGATTCTACAAGAACAAGGATGCTGGGGAAATGGTTAACAATTTCCATTTCTGTTATAGTGGATCTGTATCCCCTTTGCCCTGGTGAACTCTGCAACAAAAAGTATTTATTACACTGCAATTCATCAATCTTACCAAGGACCTTGGATTGGGAAGATAAAAAACCAGGATCTTGGAAGGTGGCTGGATGACTTCTTCTACCTGGTATGGACTATCTCTTTGGCAGGTGTCTGGGAGAAAGGACAGTGCAGCAACTTTTTGCTGGGAAAGTTGTGGTTTCTTGCAACCAGGAGCTCTATGCTGCAGAGCTCACAGGGACAGGATGATGTGCAAAGATTTCTCTCACAGTCATTCTGCAATACGTTGAAAGTAATAGGGAGATCCAGAGCTCAGCTGTGGAAAGGAAAGCAGTAGGGACACTCCATCTCTTCCTCACCTGAAGGAATGTATCTCTTGAGTAAGACTATCAGGCTAACCAATTCTACTCCTGACACCTAAATGAAGCCTTTTCCACCTTTTCAGAGGTTGGTCTTGAGCTTCAATTGTATACATTTAACCTAATGATGTAAAATTCCCTCTATTTGAAAAAAAAAAAAAAATTAATGGCGTGACTGCAGGTCATCAGTGTCATTTGGTCCACTGCACAACTCAACTTTACATCTGGCAATACAGCCAAGACTACATAAGGTTGTTAAACTCTTGCTAGACTGGTAATAGGGACATGCAGAAGTCTGAGCTTGTTTGGCAAGGAGAGAATCCTGAGATTTTTATCTAAGTAAATTTGTCTGCTAAGAAAGTGAAAATAGTGATTTTATGTTCAATTTGAGATGATTCTCTAATTGTGTTGGGTTAGATTTTTTACAAAAATCACATTTCTTAATAACTTTTCCTTCTTCTGTGCCTGTTTCACTATGCCAAGCGACTGGATGGATGAGTGGATGGGTGGATGGATGGATGGATGGATGGATGGATGGATGGATGGATGGATGGATGGATGGATGAAGGGATGGATGGATGGATGGATGGATGGATGGATGGATGGATGGATGGATGATGTCTTAAAGCAGCCAGCAGCCTGGTGGATACTACTAGTAACATCTGAATGTTTCAGATGTTTGGGAGCATCCCGTGGCAAACTTATTTCCAAAGAGTGCTCTCCACTGCCTCACCAGGAGAAGCAAAGCTCATCTCCTACCTCTCTGGACTTGGGTGCTTTTCAATGGCCATTCCCCCGGTGCTCATTGGTGCAGTTGCAGCATCAACAGGTAAAATTAATTAAATCTGAATAACGAACATTTTTTTTGGTCAAAGATGGTTATATCAGGATCCAAAGTACTGATTTAGACTGCAAATTACCTAGCTTTGTATACCCAAAAGCACAGCCCCAGGCATCTCAACCGTGGAGCCCCCTAAGATTTAATGTGTGACTACCCAGAGACATTACACAGCCCTGAGATCTGTTTAAAGCTATTTTGTTACAATGAAACAGCTTTTCACAATGTTTTCAGGACCTTGTAAAACACTGTATAATGCTACTTTCCAAGAAATCTTAACCTTACTCCTATTAACATCCTCTGCATGTAAGACTCAGCAATAATACTACAGACCTATGCTGCCTGTGAGCAACCAGGGCAGCAGACATTTAAAGAAATTAGTTAACTCATTAAATCATCTGTCATTAGGGCATCAGAGCAGAACTCCCTTCCCTTCACGAGTATGGTCTAGAAGGTTGACCTTTAATTGTCTCACTTCTGGAAACAAAAGGTGCACAGCTGATTCCTACAGATTGTACTGGGGAAAAAGAGAATCTTGAGACTGTTGAGAGCTGCATCACACTAAGGAGACTCAGTGATCATAAGGGAACACAAAAAATCAATCCAAATCTTAAAACACCAAGTGGGTCTTAGCCCTGCTGTGACTGGTCTCTGCTTCAAAGACAGCAGAAATGTCAGATCAGGATTTGTTGTGACTTTTCCTTGTTCTGTTTTAAAGACTGGAACCAGACAAGTTATGGTCTTCCAAGTCCACTCGAGAGAGAGGAATCAGCGATGATACTGCCACTTGTTTTACATTATCTCTGCCCAGCATATGTCTCCATTGCTGGTTTGGGAGCCATTGCTGCTGCCACAATGTCCTCTGCAGATTCAGCTCTCCTCTCCGCCAGCTCTATGTTCGCTCACAATATCTACAGGAAAATCCTGAGGAAAAAGGTACTTAATTACATCATACAGCAGCTCTGGTGTCAGGAAAGATGCTTTTGTTTCAAGAAAGCCTCGAATTCAGTCCATGTATTCTGTAATTAGAGGTGTCTATCCTTCAGCTGCTGAACTGAGTTCTGGGCTAGAGCTTCAAACACAGGTCAGGGATGTTTATATCCTTGGTAGGGATACAAATACCCATAATGGTGAGGTTTGCTCTTTACAAAATGGCTGGTATAACATTTGGACCAGGATATTAAGGGAAGCTCAAAAAAAAATACAACCCTTAAAATTACGGAGGGCAGCATCATCTCCAGGGATGTCTGCTTCAAGTGCCTGCTGGTGGCAAGCACTGACTGAAAGCAGAGAGAGTGTGAGGAGAACCAGCCAGGTACTGCCAGGCCAGAGCAGTGCAGGTCACCCCCACCTGTAAATGCCATGTCTGTAATGCTACAATCTTCATTTTACAGGCTACCGAGGCAGAGGTCTTATGGGCCATGAGGACTTCTATGCTGGTGTTTGGGGCTGGGGCTACTGGTCTGGCTTTTTACTCCAGGTCTGTCTATGACCTCTGGTTCCTCAGTGGGGAGCTGGTGTACACCCTGCTCTTTCCCCAGCTGTGCTGTGCCCTCTTTGCTCCCAGCACCAACACCTACGGCTCAGCTGCTGGATTCTTGGTTGGGCTCCTCCTGAGGCTGCTGGCAGGGGAGCCTGCTCTGAGCATCCCACCTATCATCTGCTACTCAGCCTGCTCAATGGTGAATGGGACCTACAGTCAGCTCTTCCCCTTTAAAACCATCACCATGCTTCTCACCTTGGGGACTATCATCACCATTTCATACCTGGCTAAGTTCTTGTTTCAGAGAAACCTCCTGCCCCACAGGTGGGATGTTTGCAGTATCACAGGGGGAACCAGCACCCTCATCCCATTGCAGCAGATGCAGAAACAGATGGATTTGCCAGCAGTTGCACTAGAAGACAACTGTGCTTAAATATGGGTTCTCATTTGAAAGGCCACAGTGCATTCATCAGTCCAAGTACGGCACAAGCAGCATTGCTCTTCCCTTTGCTTTCTGCAGCAATTAATTTATTTAAAGACCTTGAAGAGTAACAAAGACTTGCTCTGTTCATCCAAGGAGAACGCATGTGCTTACAGTCTGCAGTGATTAAAAGTGCATGGTGGTGGAGCACAATCTTGTGGGCACCTCAGGCCCCAGCAGTGTTTGCCCTGCCCCTAAAACAGGGCTACAAATCATGCTCCAACATTTGTGGCATTCTCTAATCACATACTTTTCTTACCACAAAGGAGATGAATTAATGCTTAATACAGTAGGTATTCTTGATTTTAAAAAAACAAACAAGTGCACAAACCTGTTCCCCTTAGTAGACTTTTAGCATAATCATCCCCAGGGAGTGCATCAGACCTACAAAAACACACATTACCGAATGCAGTGCAACCAGCACAGCACTCCAGCACTAGTATCAGTTCTGCACCATTCTTTGCATGCTTTACAAAGCTTTCCTTGATACCACAAAAACCTTTGCATGTGTCTCTCCCCAGACACAACTTTGGCTACACAGCCATTCTGCCACACGGCCCAGGAGAGAACATCTGCCCTCATATAACCCACTGGGGCAGAAGCAGTTGAGCAACATTAAGCAACAACACTTAAATAATGGATAACAAAATTTTATGTAGCCACTCAAACATCTGGGGAAATCGAGGTGTCAGAGAGACTCTTGAATGAGTCTTCTCTAAAACACCTGGTTAAAACTCTCAGGTGAAGTTAGCCCAGCACAGCAGTGAGATGATGTGGGTGTGAGAAACACAAACTGATGTGAAAGAACTCAGAGGACTCTAACGTCAGAAAAGTGCTGGCAACTGTTTCTGGACCTGCAGAGACACAGAATTCTAAGGACAATATTCTGAACTATTCAAGCCATCAGGTCTGACCAGAAAGGCCCTTGATACCTTGTTTGCATGACTTGTCAATGGGTCAGAAGAAAAGCAAACTGCTAACTAGCGAATTTGGTCTCTGAGGTCTGATGGACCAACACTGTCCCACGGTGGGATGGGTCATTAAGCTGAAATAGATTCAGAAGGATCCTGCAGTGATGGCTCATGAATGGTTGTCATTTTATACCTCCCTTGGCAGCCCTTTGGTAGCTCATTAGGGGTCACTCACAATCTGCCCACAACAGCTGCTCTGGGCAGCCCCTCACCACAGAATCTTTACAAAGTGGTGGAGGGAGCTTCTGTGTGTGGAAGTATCTGGTACTGTTGAAGGGAAGATACTTGCTGACATATTCAAAATACTGCACAGCACAGCAACCCTGACAACCAAATGAGCTGCTGAGGGTGACAACACTATGCTGCCCAACGAATTGCTTACAGCACATTGCTGAACACCCTGCTGTGCATGCACAAGGTAAGAAACATTGCTGGTGCCACCATGCATGGCCTCAGCAAGGAGCCACGTGTCAGTTTGAACTGCACCGAGAAAAATGCAGTGGCTTGGGAGGAGGACTGCTGGCCCTAAACTCTATATGGGGCTTTGATGATTCTGCTCTCCATGAGGACCACCCATCTCTTCTAAAATGCCCATCCTCAGCAAGGTGGAGATTCTGCCTTGTCAGAAAAACATCGCAGAATGTTGTGCTTTATCCTAGTGTTAGCAAACAGCTGAGCACATTTAGCTTCCTCTTCACAGCAGTCCTGTCCATATGCTTTCTTAAACATGACCAGAAATTCTTTCCTGTATCTCTAGAGACTGTAATGAAATACTAATGATACCATGTCTGGAAAAGGGAAATAAAACTGCTTTGAAAATTAAAGGCATTACCATTAACTATGGCCCTAGGCAATCACCCACTGAAGCCTTTCATGCCCTAGTGATTTGAGTGGGAGCATGTAAGATCATACTTAGCTAAGGGAGACACCAAAGCTATCATTAAGGTAGCGCCACAAGACCTGGGCTCTTGTTAAATCACAGTTGCTGATTTGAGCATACACCCCTGTGAGATTTAGGAGTGACCTAGTTTGGGGACCTATATGGCCCTCTGTGTGGAGCACACCAAAGCTGGCATACTGCATATGCACAAGGGCAGAGACCTGCTGCGAGGCTCAGATGAAAGTGAAACTCCCATGTCCTCATGTCAAGGTCAGCATCATACTCATCAACCATCCCTCCCAGCAGCTCTGAAAGGCAAACTACTACATTTAGAGATACCTTTTCTCTGTGCTGCTGTGCCCAGCTTTTCCTGCTGTTCCCCTGCAGAGTCCCAAAGTCTAACATTAAAACTTTTCATGCTCACATTCTTGGCTGGCAGGCAATAGATCCACAGCTTCCTGAACCGATATTGAAGGACAGCACTCTGGGGTAGGAGCTTGTTGAAGAGTGTCACCACTGTTGTCATGTCACCATCCCGTGCCACCACAGAAAACTCCCAGTGACTTCAAACAGCACTGTAAGGGGCTTCTGACATACTCAGCAGAGACACTTTGCCTTTAGAAAGCTTCTCTGAATTTCATACCACTAAAATATGCTCTGCTTTGTGTGGAGAGATGAAAATGGCAAAGACACAATTACTGCAACTCTTTTGAATGTTTACCATTTTCCATCCTTATATGACACCCTCCTCAGAACATCCCCCAGCAAGCTTAAAAAGAAAACATTCATCAAGGTCAGACAAAGTTTTGAAAGCAATTAGCTGCAAGTAACATAAATATAAAAGCAATTCTAGCCTATACTTAGTGACAAAATGCCCAGTTGTTCCAGTCCAGCACACCCAAAGTCCTTGAGGTGTTGCCAGTATGGGGGATAATGACCCAGCTCCTATGAAATCATTCTTTTCACAGGTTACTGCCTCCAGTTCAGTATTCTTTCATTTCCTTGCCTCCTCTTTATTAAAAAAAAAAAAAAATTTAAAAAAATTGCTTGGCCACTGGAAGGCCCCAGTTCACTTTTCTACTTGCAGATTTCTCTCCTTTGTCCCTCAGATGTGCCTATGCCAATAGCTGTACAGTTTCAGGTTTTGTTAACTTCTCTCAGTGTAAGCTGCTGTTACCTGCTCCTGGCATTTTAGAGGTTAATAACACCTTATCTGTCATGGCTAATTAAAAAGTAACAATCCCCAGAAACCCAAACCTGCAGTTTGGAAAGCACTTGATTTGCCATGAGTTCTCAGCATCTCGTCAGATCCTCACCAAGTAACTGTGGATGTCATAGAATCATAGAATGGTTTAGGTTGGAAGAGACCTCAAAGATCATCCAGTTCCAAGCCCCTGCCATAGGCAGTGACACCTCCCACTAGATCAGGTCGCTCAAGACCTCATCCAGCCTGGCCTTCAACACCTTCAGGGAGGGAGCAGACACAACCTCCCTGGGCAACCTGTTCCAGTGTCTTGCCACCCTCACTGTAAAGAACTTTCTCCTAACATCCCCTTTAAATCTTCCCTCTGCCAGTTTGAACCCATTCCCCCTTGTCCTGTCATTACAAGACCTTGTGAACAGCCCCTCCCCAGCCCTCCTGTAGGCCCCCCTCAGATACTGGTAGGCTGCTATAAGGTCTCCTCAAAGCCTTCTCTTCTCCAGGCTGAAAAGCCCCAACTCTCTCAGCCTGTCCTCATAGCAGAGGTGCTCCAGCCCTCTGATCATCTTCGTGGCCCTCCTCTGGACTCTCTCCAACAGTTCCATGTCCTTCTTGTGCTGGAGGCTCCAGAACTGCACACAGTACTCCAGGTGGGGTCTGACGAGAGCAGAGTAAAAGGGGAGAATCCCCTCCCTTGCCCTGCTGGCCATGCTGCTCTTAATGCAGCCCGGGACACAGTTGCTGTCTGGGCTGCTTGTGCACACTGCAGGCTCATGTTGAGCTTCTCATCCACCCAGACCCCCAGGTCCTTTTCCTCAGAGCTGCTCTCCAGCCATTCATCACAAACCTGTATTTGTGCTTGGGATTGCAGTGACCCAGGTGCAGGACCTTACACTTGACCTTGTTGAATTTCATGATGTTGGCCTAGGATGTCAGGTTTATGCAGATGAGAACAATAAGAACACAAGACTTCTGAAAGGAAATCTACATCTCTTCCCCTTTTCATTTATGTTCATCTTCAGGATTTCCTAAAAGTGTCTGCACTGAGATAACATCTGATGTCCAGGAAGAATGCAAAGAAACACTTGTGGATTTGCCAGACACTTCTACCACTCTCAGAGAGATACTTCCATGTGAGCTATGAGCTGCATGGGGCCAGGATGGTCCTCTCATTGTCTCTGCACAAATTCTGTGTTCTCTGGCTTTACCCTACATGCCACACACCAAACCTCCCTTGCAGTTCTCAGACCTTACTACAACCTCTGCTGGAGAATGCACCACTTTAGATAGCAGAGTTTTGTTTTATTTTTTTTTTTCTTTCTAATAACCTTCCCTGTTCTAGACCAAGACTGACTTTTGTGCTCCTATAACAAGGGAAGAAATGAATGGCATTGATCCACCAAAGCAGGAAATTCGTATATCTATAAAAAAGCCAGCTTGCTTTGCTGATTCTTAAAACTTTGAAGCAAGCCATCATACCCAGGGATGGGAGTGGTGCTGTATGGCTTTGTCTGCCCCCCAAGTAGGGCCCAGGATCACCCTTGTGATTGGAATTTAGGATATCCAGAATATTAAAAAAGAGAATAATGAGAAGTGGAGTAAGGTTTCCATTATCAGAGAAAAACAGCATGAACATCCCAAATGATGCATAGCTAAAGCTGTCCTTAAGTATGCTGTGAAACACCTTTCTTAAATATTAAACAACCTCAAGAACAGGCAGCATTTGATTTCAGTTATTTGGCCAAACAGCCAGATGGTTGTTTTCTGTTCTGGTTGGGTGGGTTTTAATTTTTTTAGTAAGTGTGTTGAGGTAATATAGGATCTGCATTGGCAGATATGTCCATTTTCATCCTCCCCTCTCAGCTTCATCAATACCTTGGAGGTATTGATGTACAAGTTTTACTTTGCTAGTCTACCTTGGATAATTCACTTGACTCACTCACACTTACTATTCCAGTCACTTGAAGAGAGACAGCATTTTAATTGGCTCCAGGAAGGACTTTGAGATCTTTAGAAGAATGCTCTGTTATACATGGTGAATGCTCATTCTGAAGGAGCTGACAACTTCTGTTCACAGTTGGAAGGCAGATTTCCTGGTCACTTTAATTTACAACACTGGGCCAGTGGAGGTCATTTACCTTTACTTTAACAAGGCTTTTGACACTGCTTCTAACAAAATCCTCTCAGGCAAACTGATGAAGTACAGGCTGGATAAGAGAAGTGGACCAAAAAGTGGATGAACTGCCAAGCTCAGAGAGCTGTGGTACACAGCTCATGGTCCAGCTGGATGCCAGTCACTAGTGGTGTACCCCAGGGGTTGATGTTGGGGCCATTACTGTTTAGCACCTTCCTTAATGGCCATAGTATTGGGTCACAGTGCACACTCAATGAGTTTGCAGATAACACAAACCAAGAGGAGTGGCTGATGAGTAGATGGATGTGCTGCCATCCAAAGAGATTCGGACAGGCTGGAGACATGGGCTGATGGGAACCTCACAAAGTTCAGCAGACTGAAGTGCAAAGTTCTGTGCCTTGGAAGGAACAATTGCAAGGACCAGGACAGGCTGCAGTGAAGACCACAATGTGTCTTTGTGAGAAAACACACAACAGCCTCCTCGGATGCACCAGGAAAATGTTGCCAGCAGGTCAAGGCAGTTGACCCCTTCCCTCTGTTTAGCCCTGGTGAAAGAGAGTCTAGTGAAAGAGTATGAAGGTAATTAAAGGTTTGGAGCATCTGTCATACAATGAGAGGCTCAGAGAGTTCAGGACTGTTCTCCTGGAGAAGTCTCAGGTGATCTTACTAATGTATATAAATACTGGAAGGTGGGGGGAGGGGGGAAACAAGGACAGACAAAAGTCAAACTCTTGTCAGTGATAGTACAAGCAGCAGCAGCCACAAACTGAAATAACAGGGTAATCCATAAGAAAAGTCTTTCTCACTGCAAGTGTGGTCAGGCACTGGAAGAGGTCACAGAGATATGTATTTCCCATGCTTGGAGATATTCAAAGCCAACTGGACACAGGTCTAAGCAACCTACTTTAAGTGATTGCTCTGAGCAGGAGGCTGGACCAAACAATTCCAGAGGTATCTTCTCATTTCAGCCTCTGTGTGAGGTAACCTTGGAAGAACACAATGACAGTTTCATGGCAAGATTTAGAGGCTTTGTCACCTACTCTAGGTGATCCTACTCTGGTAGGAGGGTTGGACTGGGTGATCTTTTGAGGTCCTTTTCAATTCCTAAAATTCTGTGATTCTGTCAAATGCCTTCAGCAGCAGCATCCCTTCGGTGGGAGCCCTTTCAGGTGTGTTCTCAGCTTAGCCACTGGTAATAACAAACAACTGAATCCTAGAAATTTTTAATTTTAAAGTTATCATTAAAGGATTGATTTATTTTGTCACCATGTGATGATCTAGACCCAAAATTGTCCCTGACGACAGAAGTTCATCTTATCTGGCTATATGCAATTGTTTACAAAATCTAGCAAAAACTGAGACAAAAAGGCCAGAAAGGCCTGGATTTTTTTGTATGAATAAAGCTCTGATAAGAACTCTTCAAGGCTCATGGTGCCACTGTGGTTTATGCATAACAATCAGCAGAAATATTATAAAAATGGGGGAAAATAACTTCCAGATTAAAAGACTGGCTGAACTGGATTTTGATCTGCTGCCTCAAAAGAGATGAAGAGCCCCATGGAGCGCTGGTTTAGTCCATGGGGCAGGAAAAAGATCTTGTGGATTCAAAGGTTATGTCTACAGCTCTAAATGCTTCTGCATGATGAAGCAGTCCTGGGCCCCTAGACCAAGTTGTAGAGTGAATGCAGTCAGAATGTGGAGATGCAAAGCCTGTTGGAATACAAGAGTAAGACCACAGAAGTTGCAGCCTCAATCCTTTGAAGTGATCTGGAGTGAACTATCTGCAGAATAGCACCTGGGTTTGGGTTTCAAGCAAAACATTTGCTTCACTCCAAAAAAAGCACAAGGAAATGCACTAACGTTCATACAAAGTGGACAGTCATTGGTCTAGGGCTTGGGACCAAACTGGGATGACAAAATATTTGCAGTAGACAGACTTAAAGCATCAAATGCCAACATCTGGATAGCATTTTACTGTCACCTGGGCTGGCAGGATCCAGCAAGATTCCCTGGGGCTTGCATTGGTCTGCTTTTCCTTGATGTTTTTAGACTTCATTGCTCCTTGTCCTATCACAGGGAACAAGTTGGGAGGGGGTGGNNNGGGGGCAGGCTCTTCTCACTTGCTCCCTGTGATAGGACAAGGAGCAATGGGTGTAAATTGCAGCAAAAGAGGTTCTGTCTCAACACAAGGGGAAACTTCTTTACTGTAAGGGTCACAGAGCACTGGAACAGGCTCCCCATAGAGGTTGTGGGGTCTCCTTCTCTGGACACTTTCAAGGCCTGTTTGGATGTGTTCCTCTGTGATCTGTGCTTGATTATATGGTCCTGCACTGACAGAGGGATTGGACTCAGTGATCTCCTTGGGTCCCTCCTAATGTCCAGTGATCCTGTGATTCATCTCCTGTGGAGGATCTGAGATTATATCAGACAGAAATTTCATTAAAAAACAAGAACATTACAAAATCAATGCCATGTACATTAGGTGGATAAACAACCAGGTAACTGACAGGGCTTGGAATATAATTATAAGTAGGAATTATCATCAAGTATCTGAGCCTCTAGCAAGCTTGATTCTTAGCATCATGCTATTGAATTTAGCGGTGTCTGGATAGGCAGTAAGGAGCACCTCATCCAAGATGGCCTTGAACACCTCCAGGGGGAGGGCATCCACATTCTTCCTGGGCAGCTTGTTCCAATGTCTTGACATTCTTACTGTAAAGAGTTTCCTTCTAATATCCAGTCCAAATCTGCCCTCCTCAAGCCTCAATCAATTCCCTCTTGTCCTATCACTACAAGTCCTTTTAAAAAGTCCCTTCCCAGCTTTCTGTAGGCTCCTTTCAGGTAGTGGAAGGCTGCTATAGTCTCCCTGGAGCATTCTTTTCCCCAGGCTGAAGAGTCCCAACTCTCTCATTCTGTCTCTATAGGGGAGGTGCTCCAGCCCTCTGATCATCTCCATGGCCCTCCTCTGGACCCATCCCAGCAGCACTCTGATATCCTTCTTATGCCAGGGGCACCAGAATTCAGTGAAATACTCCAGGTACAGTCTCATGAGAGCAGAGTAGAGAGAAAGAATCACCTCCTTTGTCCTGCTGGTCACATTTATTTTGATGCAGCCTAGGATACATTTGCCTTCTGGGCTGCAAGCACACATTGCTGGCTAATGCTGAGTTTTTCATCAACGCACCCGAGTCTTTCTCTTTGATACTGCTCTTGAGCCATTCCTTGTCCAGCCTGTATTGGTGTTGGGATTGCCCTGACCCAGACTGTAGGACATTGCACTTGGTCTTCATGAGGTTGGCTTGAGCTCAACTCTCAAGCCTGCCCAAGACCCTCTAGGTGGCATGTCTTCCCTTGAACATGTCAACCAGACCACACAGCTTGATATCATTTGCAAGATGCTGAGCAACGGCCAGAAGCTCAGCAGATAGGAACATCATCCTTCACCCAAATCTGCATCTGAAATCAGAAAAAGTAGTATGTTGCATGAATTTGTCCTATGGTACCATATCATCATCAATTGAAGGAGCAGAAAGTTTATAGGTGGCAAAAGGGGAGCTTTCAGAATATGCTTTCCTGAGTAGCATTCTCCTCAGTTAGATATCGCACATATTGGAACTTGAACATTAGGAACTATGAAGCTGTCATCATTTCACTGAATAGTGAAACACAGATAAAGAAGAAGGAGCCCATTTAGGTACCAAAATGGTGCTTTAAAAAAAATGAGTTCCTCAGTCTCACTACTTGGTTACTACTTGTCAGTAAGAAGTACTTCGTGGACAGGGAATTATACACTGGACATAAACCAGAGACATCTACTTTCCAGCAATGAGTTATGTTCTGCACCTCTGATGTGTAGCTTCTCATTGGATAGATGTGGCTAGTGAGAGAGATGCTTTCACATCACTGCTTCTGACTTCAGGAGAAGAGATATAGAAAGTAATTGGGTCAGTAGCAAGAATGTAGCCAGGTTGTCTTAACTGTGCAGTCTCTGAGGTACTCAGCAAGCTCAGAATAAGACACTACTCTGAAAATGAAGTATGAGCACTGGTGGCCAACTGAACAGGAAAGCATAAATGTAAAGGAGGCCTTCATCTGCACTGCAGTCACCAAAGGCCATGCAG
Source organism: Psilopogon haemacephalus (assembly GCA_013396835.1). Taxonomy (NCBI): domain Eukaryota; kingdom Metazoa; phylum Chordata; class Aves; order Piciformes; family Megalaimidae; genus Psilopogon; species Psilopogon haemacephalus. The sequence continues at coordinate 65,487 of VWZI01020211.1, read as the reverse complement.
TTGTTGTGTTTTGACCTAATTCAAGGAAATTAATGCCATCTCAGCATGAACTTGTATGCAGTCTATGAAAGACTACTGCTTAATCTCATCAATGTAGACCTAACCTCACTGAAGCTGCTTCGGCTCAACAGGATGAAAGTCACCTTTGCATACATCAGTTAGGGAACAAGACTATGAAAGCAAGCGTAACAGAGGTTGAAATCAAGCATACAGTGGGGGTCCTTCAGTTCATCCAATTGAAACACAGGTTCTCCACAGGCTTACAAGTGGCTTTCCCAAAAGCAGGAATCAAATATTTAACAAGGACAAAAGGTTAATACAGAGTGAATGTTATTTTTATCCTGTTCCCTGTATTGATGTTTCTACAAAAAGTCATTAAGACATTACCTTTCCATAGCTCTTCCAGGTTCAGACAATTGCTTAGATGTTTGAAACAGAAATCTAGGATACAGTTACATTTGCAGAAAAGGTTGAATCCACAGAATTGGCCTGCTAGCAAAGCAAAAATTAAATTATGTTTTAAGTAGGTGAAGGTTGGGCAAATTGTTCAAGAGAGCTAGATGAACTGCCCCTGCTTGCTGCCCTTAGCACCAAGTACTTCTTTTAATGCCATGTCTATCTGATTTATGGGAGTACTCCCATTCACTTCATGATGATGGTTCAAATCTAGGAAACACTCCACAAACTGTCATCATGGTCTTGCTGTGGCCTCTATATGTGAGGGTCAGTGACATGAAGCTCCAGGAAATCCTGGGGTTTTGCACGAGGCTCTGTGCTGATCAGCTGTCCATGCTGTTGCATAGGCCCTTCTGGAAAACTCAAAACTAACTGCACAGGATGCCAAGATTGCAGCTGAGGAAGGATGTAGAAAAGGCTATAGCTTGCAACACAGATCATAGGTTAGGCCAGGTTAGATCCTGCTTTTACGTTTGCAGAGCAGATAATTCTCAGACTGGCACACCAATATTAAAATCAACAGTAAAACTTCAAACTGGCTAGTTGGATATAAAATGTGGAACCTCTAGCTGTACTTCCAGCATAGAGTCCAATATCCTAGTATGCTGGTCTTGTTGCTGTGAAGGACCAGATTCTACACGTTTTTTGTAAAGCAAGCACCATGCCCGAGAGCCCCTACTGGGTTTTATAGCCCTTATCCTGGGGCTATAAAACACCCAAGAGGGGAAGGATACTTCACCTTCCACAGCTGAATGTGGCACTGAAACACACTCCAAATTCCTGCAGGCAGATCCAATACAGGAGAAGTCCTGCTGTGCTCTGCCAAAGATGAACATCCCCCTACCCAGTTCTCCTCTCCCTTGCACAGCTTGCAGGGCAATACAGAAGCCTGGTGACAATCTTAATTTTCACGTCAAAAAAGGAGAAAGAGGCTTGGAAAGTTGGAAGAAATAAGACCAACAGGAGAGAGGTAGGATAGAGGCTGAGCCTGCTGCTCACCCATCTGTGCTCTTGTAGATGAAAGAATGCATAAGCCACTGTTTGGTCTGTCAGTTTTTATCTGGACTGTGTCACTCTGAACTTCCCTCTGGTAGGAATGTCATGTGAGGATTTTGTCATCAGATAAAACTGGAGAGTCTCCTGTTCTTCAAACCAAGTTTTGAGAAAGCACTAAAATGCTAAGACAGTTTAAGGATCCTTTTCCTTAAGCACTGCAGCTCTGGCATGTGCTGTGAGATGTGCCTTATTGGGCAGTGCAGAACTTTTCACCATTCTTCACAAGAGGTGTTAGGACAATTGCTGCAGAAATCACCATCCAGACACCCAGATCACAGAAAGGGTTTTAATATTTATTCTAGCACCACCTAAGCACTGCTCTGAATAACACAGACCTCTGCCACCTTTCACATTTTCACATATTGCATTGGGTTGGAAGGGACCCTCAGAGGTCATCTTCTCCAAACACCCCCTGCAGGTGAGCAAGGGCACCTCCAACTAGATCAGGCTGCCCAGGGATGCACTGAGTCTGATTTTTAATATCTTCAAGGACAGGGCTTCAACCACACCCCTGGGCAACCTGTTCCACTATTTTACCACTCATTGTAAAGAACTTCCTCCTTATATCCAACCTAATTCTACCCTGCTCCAGTTTAAAACCACTGCACCTTGTCCTGTCACTACAAGCCCCTCTAAACAGCCCCTCCACAGCCTTCCTGTACGTCCCCTTCAAGCTATTGAAACACAGCTATAAGATCTCCCCAGAGCATTCCCTTCTCCAGGCTGAACAACTCAAATTCTTTCAGCCTGTGTTTGTAGGAGAGGTGCTTCACTCCCCTGATCATCTTTGTGGCCCTCCTCTGGATCTGCTCCACCACATCCATATCTCTCTTGTGTTGGGAGACCCAGAACTGGAAACAGTCCTCCAGGTGAGGTCTCACCAGAGCAGAGCAGAGCAGAGTGGCAGAATCACCTCTCTCCACCTGCTGGCCATGATTTTTTTGATACAGCCCAAGATGCAATTTGCCTTCAGGGCTGCAAGTGTGCAGTGTTGTCTCATGTCCAGTTTTTCATCAACCAGTACTCCCAAATCTATTCTGCAGGGCTGCTCTTAATTTCATCATCCCCCAGCCTGTATTGATATAGAGAGTTGTCCCAACCTAGGTGCATGACCTCACCACTTTGCCTTAGTGAATCTCATGAGATTCTCCTCAGCCCACCTCTCCAGCCTGTCCAGGTCACTCTGGAGGGTGTCCCATCCTTCAGTCTTATCAACCACACCACACAGCTTGGTATCATCTGAAGATTTGCTGAGGGTGCCTCAATCCTGCTGTCTATAACACTGATGAAAATACTGGACAGAACATGCTTCTCCTGGAACCCTGAATGTGGCTTTCCCAGTATCACCAGAAGTATCCTCATCAGGAGATGCAGCTTCCACCAAGCATCATTGTCTGCCACTGGCTAGTCAGATATATACCTCCCTAAGTGCCTGGTGGCCTTTGGGCCCTGGCAAGGGGCCTACTCCCCATTCCTGGCCACCAAGTATTGGATGCCTCTGTTAAGGTTGTTGAGAGGTCTTCTGATGAAAGTGATGGCGCTACCTGACCTCATCCACCAGCCACTTACTAATACTGCACTCCAGCAAATTACAGGCAATAAATAAATAAATTTCTAACTCTGATAGATTTGGAGTAATTCCTAAGTAAACTTAACAGACAGACTGAGGTGGGCAGTAGAGCCAAGGCTGACATTTTGAGGTCTACAGTGGTCCAAGAGGCAACCATCCACAGTGCATTTGCAAGGGTCTGAGCTGTCACCACAATGAATTACTCATACATACTTCTGTGGAAGGCACCATAATTACACCAGCATTGCTCAATCATGGCCATTATTTGAAAGGTAACATGTTTAACATGCTTCAGGAGTCGTTCTGCAGGGCTGGATGGGCTTGGCTTGATTTCCTTCAGTGCTGCATGTTCCCAGCTGCCACACAGGTGCTGTGTCCAGACATAGGAGCCAACACAGGCTGTGACGCCATCCATAGCAAGGAGAAGGAGCATCAAGCCTAGATATCTGGACAGACCCTGTGGGCAGCCCCTGCTCAGCCCTTCTGCAAGTCCAGAGCAAGTCTAAATCAGCAGTAGAGAAGGAGGGTTCTGGCTTGAGCAGCTCATTTAAACCGTGTCAGAACATGGCTGTGCTGACAGGGCAGGTCGAAGTAAATTATTTGTACCAAATTTACACCAAAGGAAATGGAGAAGTGCTCAAGTGATCCACAGAAACAGAGCTGCTGAGACTAATGTGTAGATATTTAAATGATCCATTTCAACTATACCAGCTTAAGCATGGTTAATTATTGCTTGCTTAATTGTTACTCATGCTTAATTCTGTTCAAATTCTCACCCAATGTGTACATATCCTACATCTTAGGACAGTGACCAAACTGGAGATGTGACACAGGCATCCCAAAATTTGAGTTTACAAAATCTTGTACTATTTTGGTACTGGAAAGGATAAAATTGAAACTCACAGGGACCAAATGAGACACAAAAATCCATTTTGTGCTTTCCCCTTTTTGAGACTGTTTGTGTTCTGCAAGCAGTGCAGAGATGTGCCATTTGCTTTGCAGAATTCTGCATTTGAAAATATTCACACCCCTAAGGATCAACAGTGAAAAGTACCATGGGTTAGCAAAGTAGAACTAGAGCACCTTGGAAAACAGTCAGAAGATTCTTAGATGTGATAAAAGCTCCTTTTATATTTTCTTTGTATGGTGTAACACTAGCCAAGCCCTTTTCTAGGCAACAAACATTAACTTCAAGCATTCATGTGAGGTGAAAGGCTATATGAATGCCTGATAGGAAAGCCTGACCTTCTAGTGTTCTGGTCAAACTGGAACAAAAATATTATCAGAAGTGCATTCTTAATTTGCTATTATTTTTACCAAAAAGCATAGTCCAAGGGCAATGAAAAAAATACTTCAGGGCCTTGGGATGGCTGATGAAGCAATCTAGAGCACAGGTTATTTTTTTTCCTCTCTCCTTCCAGCTGCAGGAAGCAACATTGTAAGAAAGATGATCAGAGGGCTGGAGCACCTCTGCTATGAGGACAGGCTGAGAGAGTTGGGGCTTTTCAGCCTGGAGAAGAGAAGGCTTCGAGGAGACCTTATAGCAGCCTACCAGTATCTGAGGGGGGCCTACAGGAGGGCTGGGGAGGGACTGTTCACAAGGTCTTGTAATGACAGGACGAGGGGGAATGGGTTTAAACTGGCAGAGGGAAGATTTAAAGGGGATGTTAGGAGAAAGTTCTTCACAGTGAGGGTGGTGAGACACTGGAACAGGTTGCCCAGGGATGTTGTGGCTGTTCCCTCCCTGAAGGTGTTGAAGGCCAGGCTGGATGAGGTCTTGAGTGACCTGATCTAGTAGGAGGTGTCCCTGCCTATGGCGGGGGGCTTGGAACTGGGTGATCTTTGAGGTTTTTTTCTAGCCTTAATCATTCTATTACTCTATGAAACAGATGGACTTCTCTGAGACTGGTGTCACCACCACCATTTGGGGAGTTTTGATAATGGGATGGTGTACACAGTACCAGGCCATCAGATGGGTATCACCTTTCTGAAAGGAGGAGGAGGATCCTTGCTCATAAGCTAGCAGGGCTCATCAACAGAGCTTTAAACCAGACTTGAATGGGGATAAGAGATAATATCAGGCTTACATGTGACAAGCCATGGGACAGCACACCAAGGCTAGGGGGATGTGGTGCTAGTGAGGTCCTGTTGCTCTGAGGTATGCTGGGGACACTTGAAGTATAAGGAGATGAGCCAGAGACTCCTATGGTAATAGGAGCCAACAGGGAAATACTGGTAAAGTACCTCAAGGGAATTAAGGGAAGTTCTAAGAAGACAACCTGGTAAACAGCCTGTAGTGGTTTGGCAGTTACCTGCCCCCCCACCTTTTGAAATAACCCTGGCTAGAACTCAGAACACTGGAAGTTGATAAATGAAGCTTTATATTTACAGCTTTGCACAATAAACAAGCAGATATTTACAATGTATAACAGATATTTGCAGATATATACAGTGAAAAGGTAATACAGAAACACCACAGCCCTCGCAGAGACCAAAATCCCCAAGAGGGGTAAACAACCACCCCTACCACCTTTCCCCCCTTCCCCAATCTTATCTCACCACCTGTTGATGCTGCAGATAAGCTGAGGTAGATTGGCCAGGGGGGTTAGGAGTAGGAAAGAGGTTAGTAGTATTACTGAGAATTAGCTACCAAGGCAGAGACAAAGGAGACCATGCAAGAGGAGTAGCCACAGCCCAGAGCGACCTGAAACCATCTGACTATCTATGTTTGGGTTACACTTTTTTAAAACAAAATTTTTTTTTTCTTTCTCAGTAAAGGTCTGGGTGAAGTGACACACTGTGTTTTCCTCTCTCAGCCAGTAGTCTAATTTCTCACTCAAATTCTCCAATTAGTTCAAACCAGCACACAGCCCAGCTGAAGTTCCTGTACACCAACACACGCAGCATGGGCAATAAACTATGCTGCTAGAAAGCCACAGCCTAGTTGTCATTATTGAAACTTGGTGGGACAAAATCCTGTGGCTGAAGTGTAGCTATGGGTGGTTACAGACTGTCAGAGGGGACAGCAGAAGAAGGAGAGGCAGAGTGACTGCCCTCTACATCAGGAAATGGATATAGCGTGAAGAGCAGTCTCTGAAGAATTGCCAGGAGCAGGCTGAAAGCTTAGATAAGAATTTGAGACTGAGGCAACAAAGAAAGCCTTGTGAATGTTGTCTACTACAGGCTGCCCAGTCAAGGGGAGGCTCTTGATGAAGCCCTCTTGATCCAGCCACAGAAGACTTCACACTTGGAGGCTCTCATCCCGCTGGAGAATATCAACCGTGGTGACTTTTGCTTTCAAAGTAGCAAGGTGAGCTGCAGGCAATCCAGGAGACTCCTATAGTGCATTGAAGACAAATTCTTAAGTCAGCTAGTAGACAGCCCTAGCAGAGGCCTATTGATCACCAATGCAAGTGAGCTGATTGGTGGTTATTAAGATTGAAGAGAGCCTGAGCTGCAATGATCATGCACTGATAGAGTTCACAGTCCTAAGGGATACAGGTCAGACAAAGATCTTCAATTTTACAAAAGCAAACTTTCAGCTCTTCAAGGAGCTAGCCAACAGGATCCCCCTGGGAAACTGCCCTCAGGAACAAGGGAGCAGAACAGAGCTGGCAGATCTTTAAGGCTGCTTTCCACAGGGCACAAGAGATTTCAATCTCCAAGTGTAAGAAATCAGTCAAGGAAGGAAAGAGACTGGCTAAAAAGCAAGAAGGAAATACACAGGTTCTGGAAGTAGGGACAGGTATCCTGGGAAGAGTATAGGGATGCTGACTGGTTACACAGGGATGGGGTCAGGAAGGCCAAGGTGCATCTGAAGGTCTAGCTGGAGGTGGTAGAAACCAGGCCAGAAAGCCTTTGTAGCCAGCTCCTACAAGATTTAATTTTGTAGGATTTGAGTGTGTCTTCACAGCTGTCACATCTGTTTGGTACCACAGCTGCTTCTCTAAGCTGAGCTGCTTTACTTGGCATTGCTTATGGCACAAGAATTGCAGCTAGTGTTGGTAGTCAATACTTCAATGTCTTAGGTGTTATTGGCAGGGAGGTGCATTCAGTGTGATGGGCTGGAAAAAGGAGGAAGGAAGACAGAGAGAGTAACACTAATCAAGAGCTCAATGAATTGCAGTGGTCATATAATGTGTCCTGCTACTGTAGTGCAAGCCTGAGATCACTGTCCCTGTGCTGGCTCTGCCCTTTGCTCTTGCCATACCATCTGGAAGGGATAAGGGCCACATCAGACTCAAGAAATTGAGATTTTTTTTTTTTCTCTGTTTTGTCCTAAACTTCCTAGGAAAAAACAAACAACTTCATGCTTTGGTTTCACGTCAGAAGAAAATGCTAGTAATGCACTCCCTAAACACAGGAGGAGGATGTAACTTCTTGGATGAATTTTAGAGCCACATAGCAAAAGCCTGTTTCATTTCTAATACTGAATAGTGCCTCATGGGCAAATGAAATCACCTGGCTACCCTCACCCAAAGGTGTGCCTTCAGTACCTCCGATTTGATAAAAGTTATTAACAAATCTCTCCCTTCTAATAAGCATCAGTGTGTCCTCAGATATACATTTCTGCATCTTCCAAAGTTGAGTTTCTCTTCATTCCATTTTTTCCTCTATTTTCCTAACCTCCAAAACCACAGGCCAAAATTGCAAGGAGACCGAGGCAGTCTAGATAGCTTAAAAAGCAGAGAAATGCTGACAGTCTAGGACTGCCCATGGTTCCTCCTCTTTCAGCTATTAATTGATTTGGGCTAAGAGGAGGCCTTTTTGTACTGTGCCTCTGCCAAAAAGGAAATAAAAAGGAAATAAATAACTAACAAAGTGTAGATTTGGCCAGGTTCTACTTCAGATGCTAAAAATTACTTTAAAAAAAAAAAATCATTATTATATGGCTCAAAGGAATATTTTCAGACACCAAGTCCTCCCAATTAATGTTATTTTCACTTCCAGGAGGCCAGAATAAGGCAAGCCTGGACCACCAGCTTCATGTGAAAGAGAAGAGTCCAGCAGGGTATTACCTATTTTTTCTTCTGTATGTGTGCCTGGTGTAAATTTCAGTTACCATTTCAGAAGCCTGCAGCTCTTTCCTCTTCCAGCTGTTTGCCAGCTGACTGCATTGACCAAAAGCATTCCAAGGCAGTGGTGAGCCGCAGCCCTCTGACCCTGTAGATTCAATCCCCTGCAGTTTCTGCCGACATTTCTCTGCTGAATTTCCTCCCATGGTTTCTCACAGGATTAAATTACCTCTGAAGTGCTATTGCAGGTCTGGAAGATCTGTGAATTTTTAACTCTGGGGTAAGTTTTCTTCAGCAAAAGCTGAGTCCAAAAATCATAAAAGGGTGAAAATAAAATTAAAAAAAAAACCAACCCAAAACCTCTGTATAAAATATTTCAGACTACTCATGCAGCATATTAGAGAGCAAAAGGAGCTTTCTGGTTCCTATCTGGCTGTTGTTGCAGTTGTTAATGTGGTTTTGTTACATTATTAATGACACCAGAAAGAGAAATCAGGCCTTCCAGACAAACATGAGAGACTCTGAGATGACAAAGAGAAGGAAGGGAATAAAAAAAAACAATTAAAATAATGGTAATAAGCAAAATAAAAGAAAACGTAAAATACTGAGCATATAGGAATAAAAATCTGTGTATGTCTATAGCATTGTAGGGATGGTGAACGAGATCTTTTACAAAACTTGTAAATCATTCCCAGGGCCTGCTAGTATAAGGGCACTTTGTAATTAAATAAAGAAAACCTGATTTCTTACAGCCTGTATTATATTGCTTGGTGCATTTGTGTTTCCTAGAACTGCTGTTTGACGAGCAGAAAGAAATCAAACGAGATGAGCAGTTACTAATGGACACAATGTCTGTCACAAAAGCAGCAAGCATATCATTGGCCTCATCTGATGTGGCTGGAGAGGATTTCAATAAAAAACATCGTTAGCAAAAGGCATCATTAATATGTCACAGTAAGTAGTCTCAGGATTAACACTGGAGTCTGGATCTTCTGTAAAGTCACCCTGAGTTAGACACCAAATTAGCTTCCCTGCAAAAGAGCCAGGCCAGGCACACCCATTACTCCTGCTTGGCAGAAACAGGTTGACTGATGAAGCCTTGCACTGTCATACTCAATCACTGAAGCCCAGGACCCAGCACCAGCTTGTCCACAGCATCCTCTTCAAACGCCATGCTAATAGTAGGACAGGTCTGCTGAGGCTCCATTTGGGATGCTGGGAGGCAAGGAAATGGTGGGGGGAACTCAGAGGGGCCAAACATAAAGGGTAAATTTGGTTACATTGCCTGCTAATAGAGTGCTTCGGGTTGGAAACAACCTTTAAAGGTCATCTAGTACAACTGAGCAGTGAGCAGGGACATTAGAGCCCTGTACATAAGCCCTGACCTTAAATACTTCCAGGGATGAGGCATCTTCCACTTCACTGGGCAATGTGTTCCAGTGTTTCACTACCCTCATTGTAAAAAAACTTCTTGCTTATACCTAGTCCAAATCTCCCTACTTCCCTTCTTTAGATTTAAACCATTCCCCCTTGTCCTGTCACAACAGGCCCTGCTAAAATGACTGTCCTCATAATCATTTATATATCACCCATACTTCTTGAAGTCAAGATGAGACTGCACCTCACAGTCCCCAACACCAGTCCCCATGGTGCAGCTCACCACAATCATGCTCCTCTACAGGCTGCTAGCAGGGAACCTGCCTGCAAGATTCCTTCTGCTGCCCTGCCAGCAGGCTCCCAACCTGCCCAAAACACTCACTCGTTGCTGCTGTTTCACACTCCACTGCTGTTCCGCTTAAGATGAACCTCCTCTCTTGCAGAGGGGATGTCTGTGGCACAGCAGGAGAAAGCACTTCTTGTAATAGGCTCTCAGAGAGAGAGAGGAACCAGCCAGCTTTCAGATAAACAGGTTTCACAAAAATCTGGTGCTTTCTTAACACCCAGCATTTTGTCGTATCTGTAACTGTCTCTTGAGATGTAGTTTGTGTTAGAGGGAAAAAAAAAGCCTCTAGACATTTAATTTTTTTCCCTTTAAAAAGAAGGAATCTAACATTAATTATTGATGCTGAAAACACTTGTTTCTTATCCCCAGACTGCACATTTGACCCATTCTGCAAAGCCAAAACTGCCAATATTTGGGAAGAACTCCAGACCTGAATCTCAATTTCATGACCAACATCTGACTTTCTAATAGAGTGGATTAAATCAATGCAAAGCATGTGATACATTTTTAATTACTCAAAGATCAATTAATTTTATACGAGACTGTGCCCCATATGATGTGCTGACAAAATAGGTCACTGGGCCAAGAGCTCAGAATCAGTTTAAAAGTTTAAATAAATGAAAAAGGGAAATGACATAAATTTACACTACCATGAGACCTTCTTTAATGCTTTGAGGAATAAAACTACCATGAAGCAATGAGGCAGGAAGAAAATTTGCCACTGAGGATCTCATTTTCAGTAGGGACACTCAGACACAATGTTGCCCTGACACAGTAGAGGGGAAATAATGAAGCACAGGAGTAGCTCAGACGGACAGGAGAGGTGGAGGGAAGCACTTCGTAGGACACTTTTGCAGTTGAAGTGCAATCGTGCTTTCAGCAATTCCCGGTACCACAGCAGGCTGATAAAACTATGTGAGAGCAAATATTTTAGCCTATATATTCACTGACCTCTCCCCCTATCAAGCTTCAAGAAATGCACTAAAAGTCAGGGAAGCTGGAGATTTTCTTGCACCTTGAATAAAAGATGAACCCCGGGGTTCATGTGGATTGCACCTTCTCTTGCCAAGGCTTGACCTGAGTCCTAGGGAGTCCCCTTCGAAGAATTCAAAGAGGCTCCCACCTGCCTATTATGTGACAGTGGCACATTTGTTGGAAAGCCTGAGTGGGAGATACCACAGCCGAACCCCGAGCAAGCCCAGCCCCTGCTCATTCTCCTGCCCCCTGCCCAGGGCTGTGCTTCGGCCACTCAGACCCCCGCAGGGCTCATTTATTCCAGACTTATCTTTGCAGAGAAGTAAACTGCACTGGTCCGTAGGGCGCAGTAAGAGACATGGTTGCAAAGCGGCAGACCTTGTCTGTCTCGTCCTCTCCTCCCACTCATACTGAGAAGCTTGTGCCAATCAGCAGACTGAGATCTCTTTTATCCACACCTATGAAAGCAAACTTCGGGAGAGTTTCCCTTCAGGAAAAGGGGAATGCGAAAGATCTACAAAACCTCAGGAGAGTGATGGCCTTTGGCAGTGTGCACTCCTGAGCAAAGGTGAGTTTGCAGGATTGGGGCACTTGCACGTTTTCTAATCATGTTTCCTTCAGCTCACACTGTTTCATGCTTTCTGAAAGGACAGGAACTTCTGGGGATCGCCTCTAGAAGACGATGGGAAGGGAGAAGAGCTCTCAGTGCTTGTGCTGAGTACGGTGGGATGGGAACCAGGCTCGTTTTCCAGTGTGGTCATCTGAATTGACCCCTGGGGACGCCTAGATGCCACTGCACAGTCCCAAAATCTCACCAGCAGCGTCTCCGGACTCCTGGGGACAATAAAGTTCTTTTTAACACCCCGAAGGCAAATCTTCCTTGCGGATGTGCATTCCCTTAGCAGTGACACGCACACAAAATCCATCCTTTGGCGAGTGCCCCCATCTCCTGGATGGGTTCCTCCGCTCCGGCGGGCGGCCCGAGGGACACGGCTGGTTACCCTGCTGGAGAGTGGCATCGCTGGGCAGGGCTGCGCAGCCCCCCCGGCTGGCCATTAGCGCTCATTTCCTGGCTGGGGCGATGGCAGGCTGCAGGGCAGCGCCTTCTCTTCCCCAGCCAATTGCATCTTCCGTCCCTATCGGAGGATCGCGGGCTGAGAGACGCAGGAGAGCCTGGGGGCCGGTGCGGCGAGCACCGCGGAGGTGCTGAGGCCAGCCCCACGGCCGCGGCAGGAGAGGGAGAACTAAAAGGAAGAGTAGTGAGGAAGAGCCTGGGGCGGGCGGCCTCGGGGTCAGGCCGCGCTGGCCGGCCCCGCCGCTTAAATGCAACCCCTGTGGCATCGGATTCCGTCTGATGAGACCGCTCCAGGGCTGCCGAGGACGGGGTGTTGTCGTGGGGACCGTCACCCTCTGCCTGGCCGCCGGGTGGGCTCTGCAGAGTAAGTGCCGCCTTCTTCCCTACGCTTCCTCCCTCGGCCCTTTCCTCCTCCTCGCCGCCCTACCCCTGGCTAAGCCACATAGGCGACCTCTGCGCGGGGCACTGCGGAGCAGGGAGCCTCGCCGCCCCTCCACCGCTTCGGTCTGTTATGGAGGGGACGGGGACAAGACATGCGGGCATCACAGAATCACAGGCAGGCATCGCTGCTCCCTGCAAGCTAGGAATGGTCTGGGAAGCCTCGTCCCCGCCTCTGCTGTTCGGAGGACGCGGGGGAGCGAAGCGGTGCGGACCGTCACCGCCGTTCCTCTACATTGCCAGCAACAGAGGAGAGAAATCCCGGTTAAGAAGCCCGAAAGGGCTCGGGTCACTCTGAGAAACGTGGCGGTGAAGAGGGAAGGCGGATTTCAACCCCGCACCCTTGTGGGGCGAGTTGGGAGGGAGCAGCACGCAGAGACAGAACAGCACTCTCCGAGCGAGAGCCAGAGAAGGCTGCAGCCAACCCCGCGCCGGGGAACTGAGATGGGCAGTGCCACCAGCGGGTTTGGTTCGGACACGCCGCACCTTCTCATTCATTAAGTTGACGCAGAACTAGGACACCGAAGGGTGGCCCCAGAACTGTCCCCAGACTTTTAGAGCTCTCTCCCCGTTTTGGAGCTCCTACGCGAAGGCTCCTCGCTGCCAGCCCTTTCCCATCTTGCCACAGCCGGGGCTGGTACACAGAGCCGAGCTCCCAGGTCAGCTTTGGAAGGCAACAGTGAGCCAGGGACAGTAAACTCACCACACCTGAGCGGCACCGGTACCAGCTTCTCCTCGGTGCGTGTTTTACTGGGCGTGAAGGGGCTGGTTGAGCAAGAAGCAGAGCACAGAGGCCTTGCACAGGGCTCTGGGGTGGGTGTGATGTTTGCTTTTCAAGACGATATAGCTCTATTCGGATTGAACCGGCTCAGGTGATCTAAGGAGAGGGTGTATTAAAATAGCTTTTGAATTGTTAGATACCACATTACCTTCTTTCGGCTTGGCGTGCTGGACAGTGACAGAATGTGTTTGCAGATAATTTAATGGAATGATTTTATTTAATTCTTTACATCTACCTTGCAATCTGATATTCAAAACAAAGCCATGCCTATAACATAAAAGGGTAACTGTGGTGAGACATTCCACTTCTGCCTGGATAGAAACGGTGCAAAAGGCCTTTAAATAAACACATGGAGCAGAAAACAATTAGAACATTTTGTAGCGGTTACCAGAGGTTCCCGTCTGTTCTGTTTCTCTAGCTGGCACAACCCACTTTTTCAGAGCTCTGGTTAGTGTCTCCTGCACACAGGCTGAGCAGCAGACCACAGCTTAGCTGAGAATGCACTGGGCTACCCAGAGAGTGTGATGACTCTGCAAGGGGACTGGGCAGCAGCAGCATGACAAGATGCCTACAAAGAGGGAATCCTCGAAGTGTTATCTTGGGAAAAAAAACTAGATCCTATCTGGATTTTAAAAGTACGTCCTCATCGTTCAGACCAGGATAGGAGAAAGCCCCTGGAATCACACTGACTTCAGGAGCTTCCCTACCTTCCCTTGACCGGCAGAATTTCTGAATTCTCTTTACAGAACTCAGATTGAAGTCAGCTTGCAATTAATTTACCCATCTCTTCCCATTTGTGGCCACTCAGGGGTTTTGGCCACAGGGAGATTCTTACTTCTTATAAGGTTTTTAAAACAAATTATTTCCCTTGGAGATTGTTTGCCTTTTAAAACCTGTCTTTGCCCTGAAGATAGCAGAACCTCCAAGAGCATCCCCAGGGATCTTGTTTTGCACTCCTTCAATATAGCCCACAGTCTTGTCCTCTCTCCTCACCAGATGACAGACATTTGCAGCTCAGCATTAGTGTTCAGTCCTGCACTTGTCAGGCTGTTGCCACAGGATGAAACAAGCCTGACTGAGCTGCTCCAAACCAGGAAAAGGCATTCAGCAATGAGGCTTATTCTGTGCTTTACCTGCCTTTTGGTCTGGTTTGATTTCTGTGGATAACAGGATTTCAGCCTCTAGCCAAGTGTCCCAAACACACCCCTAATTATAAAAAATTACACCAACCAAAACTCAGATGTTTGGCATCCATCCAAATCTTCATGCAGAAATACCCACATGCAAGCAAAAATTACTGTGGTTACACATTAAACTAAATGGTCAGCCCAGTTTCACACTGTTATGAACAGCTCCATAATCACATCAGCAGGAACTAGGTTAGAACTTAATAAAGGCTGTTCCAAACTCCCTACCTTTAGATATTGAAACACTGTAACACATCTGATTACTTCTCCTGTATGGTGGAAACATTTCTCCTGACTATCATTAATTTAAAATGTGTGTTTAGTCTTTAAGCATGTATGTTCCTTTTGTGGTCAGTAGAAAGAGAAACTCCAGAGTATAATCCATCCTCTCTTAAAACAGATCACTGAGAGGTCCAATCCTGCCCAGGACAGTTGGGACAGCATCACCTCCACTCTCATCATCCTCTTTTCTATTTCAGCTCCCGTAGGAGTATCGTTAGTTGTCCCACAACACAACATCAATGCAACAGTGGCACAAAACATCCTCCTTTCTGTGGAGTATTCGTGCAGAGGTGTTGCCACCATTGAATGGAAGCATGTGTCAAGCTGGGGCACCAGCAAGATTGTCGAGTGGAGAAGTGGGAATTACATCAACATATCTACAGCCTACAAGGACAGAGTGACTACTTTTGAAAATGGCTCTATACAGCTTCTGAATGTAGGCATGAGAGATGCTGGCTACTATTTTATCACTGTAACAGAGGAGCATGGGACCAACACCTATGGCACCATCATAGTCAACATTTATGGTACAAAGTAGATAGGAGTTCTTGGCTTCACCCTATGTTTAAACATGAATTTGCTCTTAATCAGTTTTATAATCTTAATGTTCTTCTGTCCTCCCTGCAGAGATTATCTATGAAGATTTACATTTTGTAGCAGTTCTCTTTGCATTTCTCGCTGCAGTGTCTGCCATTTTGATCTGCTTCATGTGGCTGTGTAATAAATCTCTGCATCTATTTCAGAAGACGACAACACACAAACTAACAGGTATCTGTTTAAGAACGCAGTCAATGTATAGGGTTTTCACATCTGAATTTTGAGCCTAAAATTCACTTTTTATATGAGCCATAAAAGTGCATGGCAAGGACAAGATGTTTCTCTGCTAAGAGAAACAAGACTGGAAGTGCTCAGTTCAGTTATCCTGTTCAGTTCTTTAAGAACTGAGGGAACTGAATAATGAGTATGCAGTTGCAGAACAATCCACAAGACATCTAGTTAAAACTTCAAAAACCACAAAATACTTCACAACATCAGTAGCTGCAAAACTTAGGGAGTAAAGTCCAGAGCTGAAATAACCCCTCCATCAGAGGGCAGGAGGCAAATTCAAGAGCATCAACAATGCTCTCAGGGTCTGCAACAGAAGGGTATCTCCTAGGGAAAAATTCTCAAATGGCCCTTGGGAGTGACCCCTACACCACTTGTCAGAGAACTGCACCCCTCTCTCTCCTTTCAAACCACCCCTTTATACGTTCCTTATGTTTGGTCCAGTTGTGGACTTAAACAGTCACTGACTAATACAAAAACCAGACTCCTATTATGTGCCAAAGACACCAGCCATGGCAAGCAGATCAAGGGAGCACAAGGCCTACACTGAACAAAACATTCACATAGTACAGAAAAAATTTCCAAGCGACATCCAGGGATATTTAACCTAGGCAGCATGGCCATACCACAGGCCTAGGTTCAAGCTCTGGGCACATCCTTGAAAGTTTCTTGGAGGTTTCCTTACTGTTTAAAAACATTTCAAATGGCTACCTCCCTTCTTTGTCCATGCAGATCCACAAGTGGTTTTTTTTGTCCTGTGGGTAGAAGGTCTATCTTTCCTCTTTGATAAGCACTGCTTAATCTATTACAACAAGCTGCCTAAGTATGAGTATTTCACTAGACCCACTCAGGAATCCTTAGCCTCAAGACCCAGACCTTGTGTCAGCTTCAAAACTGGATATGAGAAGAGATGAATTTGGCTGGAGCCATCTCTTTCTGCCATTCACCTATAGCTCCAAGGGCTGCTGTTTTCATAGTGCACAGGATGCTCACAAGCTTCTGTAGCTACTGAAAAATTTCCTATCATGCCAGAATATAATGGCTTTTGCTCAGTATGCTCTTCTTCTTCCAGTTAGAGCCAATCTTTCTTCAGAGTTGAATCAAATACAGATATTTGGCAGAGTTTGGGAAAACCACAGTTCTGGAAATTGCTCTGTCCTCTCCTAGAACGTGATCTGAAGCAGGGACCTAGCTTCTACCCCAATTCTGTTTTAAAAGAGACCTTTTTTCAGAAGTCATGAAGAGAGGTGTAAGGATGGACCTTAAAGACTTTGGTTTTCACAGTGCCTTTAGTCTTGTATTGGAAGAAACCACTGTAAAGGTTACGAAGGACTCTTTAGGCAGCTAAACATTTTGAAAATATGTATCTAAAAACTAACTGTAGATGAGTTAACCTGAGCTAATACTAAGTTCAAAATGTCTCAGCTATTAACACAGCATTGTCTGTTTTGGAACACTGGACTTCTAATCCATTTGCCAATCAATAACACTATCCTTTTATTTGCAGCAAGTACAACTGAAGAGATTGAATTGGAAACCATTGAGTGTTAGCCAAGGACTGTCTCATAACAAAAATAGCAATTCTACCTCAGGAGACAGAAAGCAAGAAGCCTAAAAGGTAAAATGTTTTTGACTACTGTAGAAACATTCTGACTTGCAAGCTAATTGGACATTAAATCAGCAGTATCTGACAGAGCTATTTTGACCTGGTTTTGGCTCTGCTAGCCAAGGTCAAAGTGAAAATCAGTGTGCTTCCATGATGAGCATGAACACATTTCTGTGGCTAATTAGTAAAATCTGTAGCCTCTACCACTCCTGGAAACAACCAACCAAGCAGCAAGCCGGTAAGATCAACTTGCAAAGGAAATTATCATGGTCTTGAAGGACACCTGCATTTTGGTAATAGCAAGTTTGCTATTACAGAGCAGCCATTACCATCCTTCAACATCATAAATATAATGTCTAATTACAGTATTAGATTAAAAAAAAATGCCAAGAATTGAATCCTGTTTATTGCACCTGTGTTGCTACTTTTGGGCGTAAGAAATTTCCTGAAGCTCTGAAGACAAAGTAATTCTTCATGAATCATAGAATTGTTTCAACTGGAAAAGACCTCTAGGGTCAAGTCCAGCCACTGACTTAACACCACCATGGCCATTAAACCATGTCCCAAAGTGCTGTGTCTACATGGTTTCTGAACACTTCCAGGGACAGTGACCACACCACCTCCCTGGGCTTGTCTGTTCCAATGCCCCACCACTCTTGCTGGGGAGCAATTGTTCCCAATATCCAATCCAAACCACCTCTGGCACAATTTTGGGTCATTTCTTCGCAGATTCAAAGAATGGTTCATGTTGGAGGGGACCTTAAAGATCATCTAGTTCCAACCCCTCTGCCATGTACAGGGACACCCTCCACTAGACCAGGTTGCTCAAGTTCTCACCCATCCTGGCCATCCAATTTCTCCTTGTTCTATTGCTTGCTACTAGGGAGAAGAGACCAACCCCCACCTCCTTTCAGGTAATTGTAGAGGGCAATGAGGTCTCCACTCAGCCTCCTCTTCAGACTAAACAAATCCAGTACTCTCAGATGCTCCCCTGTAGACATGTTTTCCAGGCCCTTCACCAGCTTTGTTAGCCTTCCCCGGACATGCTCCAACAACTCACTGGCCACACTGTTCCTGATGCAGGCCAGGATGCTGCTAGGCATCTTTCCAGCCACTGTTCCCCAAACCTTTTGTGTTGCATGGAGTTGTTGCAACCCAAGTGCACGACCCAGCACTTGGCTTTGTTAAACCTCATACAACTGATCAATACTGCACCAATCCAGCCTATCCAGGTCCCTCTGCAGAGCCTTCCTACCCTCAGGCAGATCAACACTCCCACCCAATTTGTGTTGTCTTTCAACTTACTGGCAATGTACTCACTCCCCTCCTTAAGACCACCGATAAAGATATTAAAGAGAACTGGCCCTAGTACTGAGCCCCAGCAAACACCACTTGTGACCATCAACTATTGAACTCCACTCACCACTGCTCTTTGGGTTTGGCCATCCAGACATTTTTTAACCCAGTGAAGCATCAACCCATCCAAGACATGAACCATCAGTTTCCCCAGAAGGATGCTGTAGAAGACAGTGTCAAATGTTTCAACTAAAAGCCAGATCAGCATCCACAGCCTTTCCCTCACCACCTACACAGACCACTTTGTCATAAAATAAAACTGACTTTGAAAGAATGCCCAGCTGGTCAAAGTTCCCCCACTGACATTTCCAGTTGTTTACACTGCCCTAGGCTAACAACCTACATTTTATGACATTACCTAAATAGGTTGTTAAACAAGGAACTATGCACAGGCACTGAAGAGGATGCTGTATATAATGACTAGAGGGTCACTTCACACCATTGGGGTGGTAAAATACTGATCAGTATGATTGTGAAAGATCTCAGTCCTTTGCCTATTGACCAATAGCCTACCTGAGAAGTTAAAACAGCATTACTTTGAAATTTAGTAATTACAATTACTGCCGTTGCTCTTGTTGAGACACCACCTCTCATATGTTGCAAAACACCAAGTGATCTAATGTTTTCTTCAGTCTGCATATTGCACTTATATTTTCCACCTGCGGGGTGGAATAACATCTGTCTTTCTGAGCTAAGAAATACTAAACTGATCAAGCTTCAGATTATCCTATTCTGCTCTTGTAAGGAGTGTGAAATAAACTTTGAAATTGTAAGAGACCATGGACTAGTCTGTGTCTGCAGGTTGCCATGTAGCCAAATTGCTCCTACTAGCTCTTTTACATCTCAGCTCCTGATTTCACAGGAAATCAGACCTTTCACAGGAGCTGACAGAGCTTCCCCACTGGTCAGGAATTCCAATACTCAGGTGCAGAACTATTGGTTAGACTTGGAAAAACAGAATTTCTCACCAACTACCTAGCAATTCAGGCAGATGCCAGACAAGCATTTCCCAAAGAATCCTGTGCACACTACCTTTAGAAAATCATCCCTGACTGACACTTTGTACTACAAAATAATAAGAAATAATCACTTAAAATTCTTCATCTTAAGAGGCACTCTAACACCAATAAGAATTTTCCAACTAGCATAGTTCAGTTTCATAGAATGGATTGGGTTGGAAGGGACCTTAAAGATCATTTAGCTCCAATCTCCCTGGCATTGGCAGGGACACCCTCCACTGTTACCAGATTGTTCAAGGCCTTATCCAATCTGGCCTTGAACACCTGCAGGGAGGGGGCATCCACTACCTTCCTGAGCAGCCTATTCCGGTGTCTAACCTTTACTGTAAAGAATTTCTTCCTTAGTCTACATCTGCCCTCTCACCCTATCACAACAAGCCCTTGTAAAAAGTCTCTTCCTGGCTTTTTTTGTAAGCCACTCCCAGGTACTGGAAGGTAAGGTCTCCCTGGAGCCTTCCCTTCCCCAGGCTGCACAGCCCCAACTCTTAGCCTGTCCCCATAGGGGAGGTGCTCCACCTTTCTGGTTACCTTCATGGCCCTGGTCTCGACCCACTCCAGCAGTTCCACATCTTTATGCTGGAGGGCACCAGAACTGGATGCAGTACTTCGGGTGGCGTCTCATGGTCACTCTTCTTTTGATGCAGTCCAAGACACAGTTGCCTTCTGGGCTGCGAATGCACACTGCCAGCTCACAATTAGTTTTTTGTTAAATGGTACCCCTAGAAGTTTTTCTACTCCTCTCAGCATAGCCAGATAAAGCAACTTCAGGCATCCATTCTTGAGAGGTTATGCTGTACTGCTTTCCATATAGACACTTCCATACCCACAAATTTTACCCAAAACTTAACATGCTTACTCTGCATAGGGTCACTTATAAAATACTTATATTCTGAAACCCTTTGTCAATATGCATTATTTATGTCAGCAGCATTTGAAATGCAGAACATGAGGCTAAGCTTCTGTAGCAGTTTCTTGCTACGCTGAAGGTGCCTGAAGTATCTTAAGTCTTACCCTAAGCTGTTAGAGTGGATGTTTAGAAACAAATAGCTCTTACTGCATGCAAAAGAGCAGTTAAATTAACATTTGGAGCATTCCAAGTGATCAAAGGGATTAAGGCATTTTTAATTTAAAGTTTTTAATTAAAGAGATGTTAAATTTCAAAAGACTGGTTTGGCAATCAATTATCAAGGTCCTAATTATCTGCTAATATTTTCATTTCATGCTCAGAGGTGCACTACCAAGAACTGCAAGAGTGACCCTTCTCTTAGGAGCCTAACTAGTCTGTTTTCCATTAAAATTAGGAAATCCTCTGTATTCAACACTAAAAAACAAACTCTGGGCTCCTAACAACTATTTTTTTTTCCCCAGGTAGACCTGAAACTTTGACAAGGATCGTTACTGCTAATGTACAGTGCTTGTGCTTCTTCAACACAAGGGATGTCCTCTTGCATCCACTGTGTCTTTTCAGGAGGAGACAAATCCTGCAACCATGAGACCCTAAGTGCTCTACAGTGATCCTATTGCTTGGTAATGAAAAGCTTATTTGATAAAAATGCTACCACTATATGCAGTTTAGGTCAGGAACAGTGAAGGCAGTTTTAAGTTTCATATGCTCATCCACCAATTAATAAGAGATCTGTTGTGTTACAAAAGTTAAACCAGACTCATGTAACTGGACGCAGAAACAGAAGCACCAGGCTCTTAGCTGAACTGTTCACCAAAGAACAAAACCCTCTGCCTATAATCATACAGTGTTTGCCATCTGCAACACAGGATGTGGTGGTGCATAACACTGACCCGTCTTTTAAGACGATCAAAAAACTACTTTCCACTAATATTCTTTCTTTTTTTCAAGTTGCTTTGGGTATTGTAACTTGAGAGGAAAAACCTTTCTCTCTCCTAGTTTGGCTGCACAGAAGCAAGTACTTCAAGGAACTGAAATAACAAGATATTCTATCCTGGCAACTACCAGCTTAAGTACAATAGCTGCTTTGGATACTCACTGAGCAGCAGCTTGCCACAAGCAGTTACTTAATACACATTTCCTAGGACTAGTCTTTATTTCTCAAGCATACAGCAGAAAAACAACAACTGCCACCTTACAAGTACGATTTTCAATTCAAACATGTTGTATGTGCAAAAAGTTCTCATATATATACACACACACACGTATACACTACACATCCCTCATAATACACAACATGGACTTGAAGTCTGAATCAGTTCATACAGATTTCAAAAATACCTTCAGCAATTCAAACAAAAGAAAAGCTTTGTGCAGAGGGAAAGATGTTTGGTACAAGCTGTGACTTCAGAACACTCAAACTGCTAAGCAAATGTATCTTTCAAAAAAGAAATGGGTCACATAAAAGCCATATGGATATAAAAACTCCCAACTCAAGAATGTCGCACAGTGAAGACTGTTCCTTGATTATTGTTTGTCCTTAATTCTTGACCTCTGCTGTCCACTAGCTTCCAACAGTGATAGACATTCCCTGTGGTATAAGCCACTAAAAGCCTTAACAGCAGAGTTAATTCTAGTAATTTTCATTTTTCAGAAATAGTTGCAAAGAGCTACTGAGAAAAAGTAGGGGTACAGGGGGAAAGGGAATGACTGTAAGCAAGCACCCGTCATATAGCAAAGACCTACTGAATTTGGTTTTATAAAATAAAGAATGTATTCTGAACAGATAGAGAAAGGCTCTTCAAAAAGTTGTATTTTCTGTCACTGAAAAAAGTTGTAGTGCAAACACTACAATGCACACATCTGTAAGAGGAAATAAACTTGGAGCTGCTTTCTTGTATTGCCCCATAAGTTCCATTTCCCTTTGCTGCATGGGCAATGATGATGCAGCACAGAGTAGATGAAGGATGATTAGCATGGAGTCAGGGCAGCCATGAGGAGTTCCATTTTATACACAAAGTTACGCCCCTCCATTTTATTCCACTGCACTTCCTTGAAGGGCCCTCGCAGGTGGTTCCACTTGCTGTCTTGCAGTACATCACCCTTGGGGAGATCCTTGCATTGGCTCCGTGGAAACTGAACCATAACTTTGCTGCCACTTTCTGGACCATTACGAACTGTCACAAACAAAAGATTTTTTTTTAATGAGCGTTTTTACACTGTAGGAATTCCTCATATTATTTTATATCACCTTCCCTGCATCTGCTATACACTACTCCTACTCAAATCCAAACATGCTGAAAGCAAACAAGGGAAATTATCATTTTTTTGTTTTTTTATCTTTGAATTTCCTCTCTCATCTCCCACTTTGATTTTCTCGCTTTGGCACTGCATGTTCTTAGGCAGAGCACACCAGAGAAACATTTGACAAAAAGCCAATACACCCTCATGTACTCCTTATGATGACACTGCTGTTTCCTGTAATGGTACCAGGAAGGGCAAAGGTTTTTTTCACCAGTTCTTAACCCCGGATATATTCCCCACCATCCTGCTGAAAAATGTGATCATATTGTTTCTAAGTGGGTTTAGCTCAAGCAGACAGGAGCGAAGTCGCTCAGAATAGCTGTTGCTTTTTGTCATAATTCTGCAAGACTAGTGGAGGGAAGGTGGTGTTCTATTGGCTTGGATGGATTTTTGTGTTTTATTGTTGGGTGGAGGTGGCAGCATGTGTTTGCTTTTTAAACAGGCACTTGGGGACATAACACTTTGCTTTCCTCTGAGCTACCAAGCAAGCCTTCTACAAAGAGATGACTACCATGCTGACCAAACAGAAATTCATAAACTGACGTTGACCATTTCCCATCGCTTTCTCGTCCTTAATATTTGGAAAGTACTTCTGGTATATTTTTTTTGCCTCACCTTCCCAGTAATTGCAGTGAGGCTGACAGATTGTAGTTCTCCATATTCTCCTTAAAATACAGGATGTGACATTTGCCTTATTGCCATCAGGAAGCCCTTCCCATCACTGTGGTATTTCAAAGGTGATCAAAAGTGGCCTTACAATGACACCAGCCACTTCCTTCAGCACTCACATTGAACCTTATCACATAAACTTGTGTATTTATTCAAAGGTTCTCTATTTCAGTCCTCCTCTACTGAGGGGCAAATCATCTTTGCTCCAGAATTTCCCAAGATCTCAGGAACCTGAGATTCCAGAAGGCCAGCCTTAAGACCAAAGCAAAGAAGGCATCAAGCACCTTGGCTTTCTTTATATCCTCTTGCACCAAGTCCTCTCCCCATTTAACAGCAGAACCATGTTTTCTTTAGTCTTCCTTTTTGTATGCCCTCTATGTCCTTCACCAGATTCAACTCCAGATGGGCTTTTGCTTTCCTACCCCCATCAATGCATGCTTGGACTGCCTATCTTCCCTCTCAGGTCAACTGACTGCTTATAATCCCTTGCAGCTTCCTCTCTCTATCAGGATGTTAGTCCTGATCCACAAGACTGTTCATCCACACAGACTTTCTGTCACTTTTGCACACAGAAATGGCCATTCTTGGACCTCTCATTTCCCCACCCCTATGAGCTCTTCCAAGAAGATCACTCAAGAGACCAAACTCTGTTCTTGTTAAGGCCAGAGGTGTGATCCTGCTGTTTGCCTTGCTTCCTTCTCTCAGAATCTTGCTGGTTTCCATAATCTATTTTTTAATACAATAATTCTAAGAAATAATTTTCAAGTGTGTGTCTTAAATATTTAAGTGGATCACTGGGCAAAGTATTGATTCTATTTAGGTTTTAATACCACATGGAAAAGAGATGATTTATAGCAAAATACCCCAGAAACAAACATTACATTACAACTTTAAGAGAATACCTCAGAGATTTCCAAAGCCTGTAGAATTTGCTTAAGGTGGCTAAGATTTTCCATAGGTTTGCAATAGGGAAACACTACCTGAGATGGCATAGTCTCCATTTGGTGATGCTACAGTTATCGCTGATGCATTGCCAATGCTCTCCACTGGCCCCAGACCAACATGATTACTGAAACTCAGCACATGCCAGCCCATAACTTTAGCAAGCTGCTGAACTGCATGGACTTGGTGCTGTGACATCTGAAAGACATCAAGAGGTTCATTTTCTGTTCACACCACATTAAAAAAAAAAAAAAAAAAAAGGTTTTACCAAGGTTGTTTATTTTCTGGTGCAGTTATAGAAGTAACTTTGTCTTTTAAGTTCTCTACTTTGACAACTTTTTTTTTTAAGATATGTAAGTTCTAGTAAAGTTAGTAGAGAATAGTTCCTTTGCAGAAAGAAAAGGCCATTGTATTAAGCACATCCTATGCACATAGATTAATTTTTCATACACATATGGGCTTATGAGTTTCATTTAAGTATTGCTTTAAATTAGTTGTCATGCCCTTTCATAAATTGAAGTGGTACAAACCAGATCTTTAAACAATCCGTTCTTTGAAATGAGATCATTGCTGTAAAATAGGTAAAATCTTTGAGAGTATTACCATAGGAAACTCAGAAAAAAACAAAAGGTTGAGGTTCTCAAATGCATTATCATCTCCGTTAATGTTCAAGTGTAAACAGTGAGCTTTACAACAGCTTGAAAGTTTCAGTGTGAATTTTTTTTGTTTAGCAAGACTTAATACTTGTAACACGGAAATAGCTAGCACTGTACAACAGCTCTCTGTTAACAAGTCTGAAAACACTTGACCAAAGGGAGATACCCTCAACAGAATCTGTTTCAACTTGTCTTTTGTCTTGGAGTTTCATGCATCTGCAACAGGTCAACCTGTATTCTGACTATTTATATGGCTAGTAGGCACCCTGTCACTTTGACTATAACCAGACAGCTTGCCCTAAGCAATCCAGGGAACAAAATTCATTGTGTCATTCATTCAAGTATCAGCTGATTTAGTAATGGCTGATGTAAAGTGGACAATGCTGAAATGACAGCAATTATGGTCTCATTAAGATCTCCACTCTAGATAGGACTTGGTTACAGCAAGTTTTATATACCGAATTCCATATTGCCTGCTATGACTCACACTGACTTGTTCTGAAGTAAGCAAAAATTTTAGTGCTCTCATGATGAGTAGCATAAAGAAATACTTTTTAAATGGAACAGAAAAAAAAATGTGTATGACTGTCTTTAGTAGAAACTAGCATTGCATTTTAGTAACAGCTGCTACAGTCACTACACATACTTTAAAAATTCGTTTGTCCTCCTTCCTATTTTCACTACCTTTATTGGAAGCTTTCTAATATTTTCTATGAAGGCAGAAGTGAGATTCCAACTTTTCCTATTTCTCAAGCAGAAGAAAGGGAATGTATACAAGTCTACCTGAGATAAAAGGAAATCCTGGAGTTCTTGCTCTTGATGGGACAATGTAATAACTCTTCCATCTCTATGCACGACTCTGATCTGCTCGACCCCAATGTTCAGCTGTAGCTGAATAGACCTTTGAAGACAAGAGGCTTATTTGTTCAGAATGCATTACAACACTTAAGAAAAAAGGAAACCAAAAACACATAATCCCTCTCACTCACTGACAAGAACTCTATCATGAAGATGGAGTGAAGTTTATAGAACACAACAGCTACTCCAAACGTTTCAATTTTATCATTCACCACAACGGCTTCCTCTGTATTGCAGGAGACATTGTGTCATGTCCCAGACCTGGTCCACTGCTTGTTCAGGTCAAGGAGCCTCCTGAGATGCCTCACAGCTTCCCTGCCTGCCACTATACCCAAGCTTCCTTGCAGAGTTGCTGGTGGAAAACGGGCCATAGTCAGGGCATATTGTATCTCATACAGCAAAAACTTGGGCAGCATCTGTACTTTGGAACTGGGGCTACAAACTGCACCCATTACCAGAGGACTGCTCAAAATGGAAAAAACACAGCTGGGTCGTCCACTATCAACACGTTCATTAATTCACTGCTGGTCAGCATGCAGAGATTAGTTTCTGGAAACAAAAAAATCTCCTGTTTTGATGACAATGTACATAATAGAATGCAACCAAGCTAGGACTGACTAGATCTCCAAGACCAGACACACAATGACACTATATTCAGGTATCTCTACCCGAAGTAAAACCCCCACCTTAAGCAGCCTACTTGACCTTCGATTCCTTCTTTGAAGGGAACCTCTGCTTGTTAATGACTAAGTTTCTTCATTAAAGTCTAAAGCAGCTCAAGAGTGTTCTTAGAGTGGCTGTTCCACCCACATCTCAGGAAGACAAATATTGGGGTCCATGAACACACCCAGCAAGTGTTGCGTGCTTCTACAACTAGAAAGATACATGCACTTTCATACTTACTTGCATATCTGTTCGTATCCTTGAGAAGTTATTAGAACTTTAACACTGGATTCATAAACATCATTTATATTGGACCAGTGGGCCTGAATCTGTGGATCCTCAATACGACTAGCCAGACTGTCAATGGTTCGAGCAGTTCTAGAAGATAAAGACAATAAACTAGCACAATAACCTATACAGTTTACGTGGTTATATTGTTTAAAGGAAACAAGCATTTAGTTTGGGTTTGTTTTTTTTTTTTTTAGTGCACTCACACCAAGGCAGCAAATGTGAATCAAAGTTTTATTTCAGCACAATTGTGGTGCTAAGTGCAGCACATTGTTTAATCTGTGCATTCCAAACACCACTTTAATACTGCTGTAGAATACATTACTCACTATCAGCTACTGTGCAGCAAAGAATACTAAAAAGATAACATGCAGTTTAAGAAAAGTAGGGACGATTATCAGCACCCTATGTTGTAACTCTCCCAGAGGCATCAAAGAAATTAATAGGTTTTTTACTAGCTGTTTTCTCATATTTCACATTATTAGTTTTTAGTACTTACATAATAAAGACTATTTTAAACATTGAAAGGAAGAAGTTGCTAGTTTTAAGAACACTGAGAAAAACTGAATTGCATTCTACATAATGGCTCATTTCATTGTAACTCTAACAAGAGCAGCTTGTGACCTACCTGCGCCTCAGAAAGATATGTTTTGCCTGCTTTATTATTTTTTCCAGAAGCCCTTCATTTGACTGTAAAGAGCTGATATCATTTTTATCAAAAGCTTGGGGTCCTGCAAGTCTCATTCTCTTATGGCCAAAAGGAGCACTAGCTGGATGTGGCATCACTGTTGAGCTCAGGGTTTGCTTGTGACACTACAACAGATATTATAAAAAGGAACACATCAAATAATATACCTGCAAGAAATAAGAAATGTACCACAACATGCTGCTTCATGTTATGGCTTTTAACTGTACATACTTTCAAAAAGGGCAGCTTTTTTACTTAATAAACTTGACAGTGGTTTAAAGGCAGCTCTGCACTCATACCTGTACCCCTCTGTTTATGCAAGTCTTTCAAACCTTATAGAAAGTGATTTTTTCAAAGAAGGTGATAGTTAAATATTTGGTAGTATATCAGTAGCTCCTACTAATGAGTCTGCCTTGTAGACATCTCTGGAGACAGACAGAATGGTTAAACAAAAACAAAGGAAGCAATTCAGGGGTAAAAAACTGATGTACAAAAGGACTTATCAACTTGTTCAAAGTCAAGAAATTAAATTCCCAACAGAGCTGGGCAACAAGCAAAAGCTTCATGAAACCATGAAACCTAGTACATTGTTTAAAACATAGGCCTATTCCACATGACCATATGGCTTACAGAGCCATGCTCTAAGGAAATGAACATAGTTTCACAACTGCTTAGACATCAAAAATTGTGCTTCTTTCCTAAAATGAGACAAACTCAACTTTCTGCTCCAGGTTGTTCTACTAGATTATACAAGAATCTAGAACACTGAAGCACAGAAGTGGACCTCAAAAGAAGCAAAGTCATTATGGTCAGTGATTGTCCTTTTTTCATGGCAGTACAGTCTGAACAGACGCTCACTTAAAGTACTTGACAAGCACAAATTAGACACAAATAAAAAGAGGACTGATGAGCTGTACCGAAAACACCTTGCATGGCTTTTCTCAAGTGAGCAGCCGGGCCTCAGGTTAAGTAAAGAACTAGCATTCCACACAAGCATTAACTGGAACTCCCAAAGCACCTACGCACAGTAAAACTGAACGGTAGGCAGCCTTACATCAACGGGCAGGAAGCGACTGGCCTCTAGTGGCACTCTGCTGTTACAACAGCGTGCAAACTGTAGCAAAAAATAGCCCGAAAGCTCACCAGTACTTCACCACGAACGCATTACCTCTCTGATAAGCTGATGTAAATTATGTTCCAGAACATAGAGATGATCTTCTGGGTTCTGTTTCTCAGAAGCAGACTTTTGTGATTTTTTGTCATTGGAAGAGTGACACAGAGAAATAGATAATTGCAAACCTGAAAAAATCAAATAAAAAAAAGACACTGACAATTATCAAGAAGGCTACTGAGAACTGCTTATCTTCAGGTTTTATAGTCAGTCGTTTTACAGCCAGTATGCACTGTATCAGAGAAAAATCTAAGAATGATGCCAGAGAGCACAGGACCAAAGGCAAGGCTTGCTACTCAGTGAAGAGTTGACAGACTGTTAACTCATTAATTGCATTTCACACCAACTTCTAAGACTTTAACACAGAGAAAAAGGACAATCCCAAGATCAGACTCCTTCCCCGAAGAAGGAATTTTAAGCAATCCAGAAACATATTCATCATGTTATATAACAAGCAGTGAACTTCTTGTAAGAGCAGAGCATTCATCAGCCAATTCTGAGGCAATGTCTCACTGTTTAATGATTCTTAGCGTAAAGTGTGACCCTTCCTTTTTCTAAAGGCTCATTAACTCCAGGAGCAATGATTTACGCAACTGCAATGTACACATGCATAACAGTTGACAGCTTCAAGTGCTGCTGATAAAAAAACACAACCACAAAGAAGAACAAAAGAAAATCCACACAATGAGTATTTTAAGTAAACAAACTAAAAGATGTTACTTGGATGCTACTATAATTAGCAAGAAAAAAAAAGAATACTGGGAAATTCTGTTTTTCAAAACCTCTGAAAAACAGCAAGAACAGAGCATTAGAAAAGGTCACATAATCAGAATTTAATCTCATTTTGGTTCATGTGTAAGCAAATAATAATGGATTAGGAAGCCTTTAAAAGTCTCCTACCTGGGAAAGGCTGGGAGATTATCTGATTTTTCACAACAATGTGAGGAATTTGTGATTTAATTTGAACGGCTTCTCGTGACAGCTGGGCAAAAATTTCTTTACATAAAAGAACATTCTGTGCAGTCTCCAACTTTGTCTGCCAGTGTGGAGAACCTGAAAAATATAAATCAATGTTTGCAGAGCAGAAGAGTAAAGAGAAGCTACCTGATACTGTGCAGCAGCTATGAGTAATCACTAAAGTCAGGTAGTCAGCACCCTCTATGCAAGCTGAGCATTTTCAGAATTGTATCTGTTAAGTGTGCACTTTAAAATAATGCTAATACATTTTACTATGATATTACATACATGGGTCTTGTGAACTGCAATTCCCTGCCCATTATATTCTCAAGCCTTTTGTGCACTCTGCTTCTGAACTTCTGCTTAAGTTGCAATTTATTTGCAATGACACTTTTCTAGCTTTACTAAATTCACTTTACAATGAACCACTAGACAGTAGTAAGTTCGAGTATGTGCTTTCAGAGCATTTACAAGCCCAAAAAGGTTTACATCTTCACAAACAGGCATATATCAAGTGAATCAATCTCCTATCTGCCAGGCAAGCTGCCAACCACTAATGCACATACTATCGGCACGGTTTTAGATCCAGAGAAAACATACAAGCCACAGAAAAATTACAGATTTGGGGCAAAGTGAAGAGTCTCTTGTTTAGTTGAACTAAGAGGATGTAACCAATACCTTGGTTTGTTTTCAGTTACATGCTCAAACTGTCCACGACTAACAAAAGGTGTTCCAGAATACTTAAAATACAAGCCTAGTAACTTTGTTTCAGTAACTGAGTAAACATATACAAAAAACTAAAGGAGTATATCTTGAAAGCATCACATCTCCAAAGCCCAAGCAATAACTAAACAGAAAACTTCAGCTAAATATATAAATATCCTTCTTTATACTCTTTTTTCAGGCTATGTATTACAATTTTCAAGTAAGTATAATATGCAAACCAATTTCTTGAGAACATGCTCAAAAAACGACACACAGTTAACTATACCTGGTTTTGATTTTGGCATGGGCCTTTTAAAGAGATTGACTGTCCCAATGTCACCGATGTCTGGAGCTTGTTTCTGAATAGAAACCTAGACAAAGAGAACATCATTTGGTGATTTTTTTTTTTTATTGCCAGCATACAAATACAGTATCAAAACCCATGCTAAAGTTTCTTTGGCAAACCTTGATATAGGCTGATCCCTCCAAGTCACTTGGAATTTGAACATCCAAAGGACAGTAATCCTCAGGTATCTTTTTATCAAGGTCAATGTCGGTGTTCTTTATCACCTCAAATGTGCCATGATGAGGAAAAAGGGAGCCTAAGAAAGGAAGGATATAGATGCTATACAAAAAAAGCATTTTCTGCAAATAATGAAGGTCCTACCTTTATTTTAGAAGATCACCTATTTCTAAGCTTCCAAACTTCCATAGTTGTGCTACACTCAAATTTCTTAATGACTTCTTAAAGCAATGGGTAAATTAGAAAACTCATTTCACTACATCAGCCTCTCAAGTGCAACAAGTAGTATTTTACAGTGAGTAGTGTTTTATAGTTTTGTGAGAAAACCAAGTGTTTCAAAATTACATCAAGTAGATGTAGGGAAAGAGCAAAGAAAAAAAAAAGTATTTGGTTAAGACTAAGGTTAATTGATCAAAGTTTTGCAAACAAGTACCTTAAGATAAAACACCTTTAAATCAGTAAAGGAATGCTGATCTTTGGCTTGCAGTCTTAAAACTGTCAGTAAAAAACTGTACAGCAAGTCATGCAGATGGGACTGATAAAAAGCAGATGGCCACATCTGTCCTAGCTGCATCTCTTTTATATGCAGAGCACGGTTCCTATAGTTCAGAATAATCTAAAATATGACATGTCCCAGGTTACATCTTGTGTTCATGAAGAAGCTGTAGAATAACCCTAAATTTGCCCTCCCCTTACTTCTCTGATGTCTCACATGACCAGTTCAGATACTTGCTCTGTATCTACATCTTAAGTTTTGTAAGATTCTGTATTCAATCTTTCCCTCATAATAGGCCCCAAGGTTATCCTCCTTTACTGTAATGCATAATACACATTCTCAAAATCCTTTCTTATGAGTGTAGGAATAACAGGGATAATAAACCTATTTTTGACATGATTCTTTAGTTATATGGTTGAGTTTTAGGTAGTCCTCCAAAGAGAAGGGAGTTACGACATGGCAATCCTTAGGAATCCCTTGACTCTAAGATCTTCACTCAAAAATGCTATATTCTCCCCCATTAAAAAAAAA